>JAQPZY010000864.1:0-605000 GCA_029931535.1 Margaritifera margaritifera
TCAAGAAGAAGAAATGTTGAAATATTGTCGATCCGATGTGGACATTGTACGACGTTGTTGTGGAAAATGTCCACAATCATTTATGGATCATGGAGGTATCGATCCTTTGAAGGAAGCTTCTACCATTGTTAAAGTGTGTGAATTAGTGTACCGAAAGAAGTTCATGCCCGAGAACACATTAGCCATCATACCACAACAATCCTATTGATCTGACAGCCGTCAATATTTAGCAAAAGCTTTGCGCTGGCTATGAGGATTCAACATGCTAGAAACGGCAACGCAGAAAAGAAGATTGGGTCTTATTCTGTGGATGGTTGGGATATAGACAACCCACAGATTGTGACATTTACTATCCAACAGGCCGTTTTGAGTAACCAACACACGGACATGTACTATCCATTACTCCCACACTTATTATCGAACGCGGCACATTTACTATCCAACACACCTTGATTTACTATCCAACTCGCCGCTGTAGTGATCTGTACTCAGTTATCTACTATCAATATCCAGTCATGTACTATTACTTACCCACACATTTACTACTCATTACCCGCACATTTAGCTAAGTGGGCAGTGGCATAACTTCAAACTGTGTCCCCCCCCCCCCACCACCACCACCACCAACATTAAGAGTGGGCCCCCGTCAAATAATTAATGTAAAGCGGGATTTTGGGCACCCTCCTTGCGTCCCTCCCCCCCCCCCCCCCGCATTGCGGGGCTGCGGGGGCGGTAGTCACGCCACTGTAAGTAAGGTTTAGAAGTTGTAATACTGAATTTGTTTTTTACTGGCCTAGGCTTAATTTTTTCACTAAACGGCTACGCATTGTTGATTGATAAAAGTTTGTTGCAATGCAAATGCTTTAAAAGGCAAATATGGTTCTTCAGTTTGTTACAAATTTATGGTTTTGGTTTTTGCCACCCTAGATTTAGTACACTGACTGGCCTTACCCAATGTCAGTTTATTTTGTTACAGATGTGTTTGTTGCTTTAGATTTAATACGATTAGTGAAAGGTGACCTATGAAAATAAGCAAGAGTTAAATTTGCCACATTGACAAACTAAGTCAGAATTTGGCGTAAAGCTAAGGTTCCTTGTAAGGTTGTGACATCTAAGTTATGCATCGTATATATTAAACAGGATGGAGAGAATAACTCACACACACGTAAGGACAGGCATTGGTTGATTTTTTACAATCCAAGTTGGGATTTTATCCCGAAAAGTAGAAAATTCCGATTTTGTGTGCGCGTTTATAATGGAAATGGACTTTTTTCTTTCTTCTCATAATTATTAGGAGCAAGATTGACAATGATTCCTAGGCACCCTAGTTTTTATTCAAGTGTACTAATTTATGTGGATGACTTCGTCATCTAATATATAATATATATATATATATATATATATATATATATATATATATATTATATATATATATATATATATATATATATATAAACCACAAAAATAAACAATCCATTGGAAGCTGAGGATATTGGAGTTCGTCATCTATCATATAACTCCTTAAAATGTTTTTTGTGGCAGAACAATAAAATTCATATCCTTTTATAACCATGATAAAACGAACATACACAAGGGCTATGAGAGAAAAAATACGAAAAAACATTAAATTCGTATCAAAAGAATGATAGCGAAGAACAGAGAAAACAAAAATGTGCTTAAAAAAGCTGGTGAAAGAATTGAGAAACCAGAGCAGAAAGGTGAGAGTAAATGTGTTATAATTAATGATTAATTGAGGAATGACAATTTGTGACAATTAATTAATTAATACTTTTCCGATTTATGACTTATTCTTGTTTTTTAACTCACTTTAACTCTTCAGTTAACAGAGACATCATACAAATATTTAAAGAGATGAAAATCTATTATACCTTAACTTCATTACTTTCAAACCGTTAAACATATTTGCTGACTTCTTTCTAAAAATTTGACAGCGATGACTCTAAGTAGTGAATACATGCATATATTGCGCAGGGTAATTTTTTTTTACACCAACCAAATCGAATAGAGATAAATAGAGATCAATAAAAGAAAAAGATACCAATATTTCTAGCGCTGTAGTGAAACAGATAAACACTTTCAAAGTGAGATACGACATCACTAAAATAAAAAATAAATATTCACTGGCGCATGGCGCAATAGCACTAGGTAACAAAAATCAATATTCACTTTGGTGGTTACTGTACTTGTTAAGAAAAGAATTGCTTCTGTTTGTCTGTAAAAATGCAGAGTGACTCTAGTGCTATGGAAAGAAAAGATAGTAAGATTTTGCATAACAATAATTGTGACTTTTTTACCATTACATTAAACGTTAGAATGTCTTGTGCCAAACCAGAGAGAGAGAGAGAGAGAGAGAGAGAGAGAGAGAGAGAGAGAGAGAGAGAACGTACAAGGCTCAAACATCCACAAAACCAATGAAGAGGGGGAATTAAGCTAGTCCCTTCTTCTTCATGTACAACTGACAAACAAAACAGATGTTAAACATTAACGTATTTACAAGGTTAACAACGTTGTGGAGTAAGACTAGGCTTCCAGTGATCTAGTACAGTGTAATTTTGCCATCGATACACACTACGTTTCTGTTCTAAAGAAACTAGATATCCATAATGTTCACAAAACAACTTTTCTTTTTTATCATCGTTGCTAGAGAAGTCACGTTGAAAACAAGTCAGGTGATGTTTTAATGGGAATCCAAGACTGCGTTGATGAAGAATATGCACACAATATTTTCTACACACTATTGCTGAATTGAGATGATAAAGTGTTTCTTCTCATAACGTCGATGATATCGTCTTCCATAGGAGGTAATCCATAAGAATTAAAATATTCAACACTATTATCGTTGGGAAAGTAGACGGCTAACCACTTCGTCCCTGGGCGATGACTGCTGTCTGTGGTGACGACATAAACTCGAACGTCTTTTAGGTTTTCGATGAGGAAGTTCGTCTTTAGACCACACCAATGGATTGCAAGAAGCTGAGTACGAGCTGTTGGTCAGAAGGTAATGAAGTTCCCAGGTATTCATTTTGAGAGGTAATGATAAGTGATGAGTTCATACTTGACTTTTTCCTTGAAAAGATCTGTCACATAAGTCGATGAACGGGAAGTCTCTGTACTCTGTTGCAAGCGAGCTTCAATGCGTGTCGTTTTCAATGAAGTCAATGGAGGTAGGGAATGGTCACTTAGATCTTTATTCCACTCTTTCAAAATCTTTTCTTGTGAGATAAGGGTCCATGATTAGTCCAGATTCTCTTGACTCATCATCATTTGTCGTTTTCCAATTGACTAGAATGATCGATTTGAGAACCATAACAATGTTCTCTGCACAGGAGTGTGATTCTTTCAGGTGAGTGGCGAGCAAATCAGGAAGCCTAAATGTTCTTCTCACTCTGGCCATCGTGACGCCATGACTGTATCTTTCTCTTGTTCACTTGTGGTCTGTGACTGCTGTTCTGGATAGAAAACGTTATCTTCACCTATCTCCAAAGCTTCGTGTTCCATGTTTTTAATAGTCTAGGATCATTTCTCTCAAACTGTTGATGTCCAGAGTATTATCGAATTCTGCATACAAAATGATGTCCATTGTATTCACCAGAGCTAGTGCAAACTGAAGTCCCACATAGAGTTGGCCTGTTTTTCTTGGGTGGAAATGTCCTTCGTCGCTGTCTTGGTCTGGGGTGAAATCAAATCCCCACAAAGCATATCCTCCTGCCTAATCGTCGTACGAAATGCCGTGGCTACTAATAGTTCCTAACTTGTGTGGCTTCAAACAGAGCCAAGTAAGATATCAAGTAATTATTATGGCAAAGCTAGGTTCAAAGGATCTTGTACACAACGTCTGGCCATCTCGCGAAACTTCTATCTTGGACGCGTAGAAGTGTTGGAACTCGAAAGGATTTTGATCGATAGGTCCATTGAGTATTGCATTCCTGACTATGCCAATGAGCAAATGTTTTCGCAGCTGACCTTGGAAAACATTATCTTCGATCTTGGTCGGAGCACAGAGGCAATGATAAAGTTTTAAACTTCCACTTATCGTAGAGGATACGTGAGTGTCGTTCGTCTAAGAGTTTCAATGATGTCGTTTCCCACTTTAAACAAGACTTCCACACATCGTACGTAGAATCTGGCTTTTTCGATGCTTGTTTTGTACTCGTTGGTATTAGCCATCAAATGGAACACGGTACTACTTCGATTCAATATCAAACGTACATCCACAAGATTCAACAAATACTTGTCTTGCAAGCACACATCCAAGTGCAAACGATCTGTCATTTCTAAACTACGTTCTTGTTTGATTTTGTTTCGGCAGTCGTTAAATCCGACACTGTGAGCATCATCATATACAGCAAAAACTGTGTCATTAAAAGCATTCACAGTGTCAGGTTTCCACACCAATGAGGCATCTAGATGTGTATTCTTGGTTTCTTTTCCGTACGCCATGAGATTCTCCAGGTAAGTTCGGTAAGGGTACGTGTCCATGCCGCTTGGATTGTCCTTAGATTTGAAACTCGATAGGTACCGATTTGGTCAAAGACGACCAAGGAAGAAATTCTACCCATTGGGATTATTGCATCGACATCATCGTCGGTCGCATGACAAACAGATCGAGTTCTGAAATGGAAACATTTGCAAGAATCTCTGTGCATCATTTTTTATTTTTTTTGTGTGAACACAAACGTCAAAATCTCGGACTGCTGTTCTTTTCTTTATGCTTTCTTAGTCTTTTCCTGTGCGTGTTTGTGAGGTTTGAAGACCTTTCCACGTTTCTTTCTGCCTTGTCCTTGATGTGGCGTAGAAGTCAAATCAATGTCTTCGCTAGAAGTGAGATGTGAATTTATAGGGGTGTCTCGGCGAGTCCTGGAATTCTCTTCATGTTTAAATCAACATATTTTTTCCTGCTTTCTTAAACTCTTGTTTAGGACTTTCATGGTAGATGAGTACGTTTTGGAAAAATTATTTTCCTTGCGCCAAGTCTGCATCATTTAAAGTATGCAATCCTGGAGTCACCATAGGTTTCAAGATGAGTCATACCGTACGAAAAGCAGATATTAACATATCTCCTAAAAAATGTCCTCGTTGTCGAACCACTCCTTAGTACACAGGATACATCTGTTACAATTTACTGGATAATAATTGTGAATATAGTTTCACAGGGACTTTTTCTTTAGTGAATATAGTAGTTTGTCCAAGATCTCCTTTGATACTAATATTGGCACTGTCAAAATATGATTTACTGACATAAAGGTAATGAGGATGTACAAAGTCTCGGTTAACGTGATACGTGTTTCCTCCTTTATCGTAAACAACTATGGCAGAATTCACTTTGAAAGGAATGATACTGAGCAACTGAGCAGTTGTATTTCCCACCAAGTTGTACTCGACGACATTAGAGTACATAAACATCAAATTCAGTCCTTCGTTCAATTTGATAGGCTAGCCTAAGTTCTTGTAGAATCGATTGTTGTTGATTATGTCTTTCAAAGGAACGAGAGATGTGTTTCCACCCAGAATGTCAAACAAACTGGGAGAAAAAGTGATGGACAGCGTTTTGCCGTAGGAACAATCTAATTTGGGACGATGAGAAGTTGGATGGTAGTCGATCAGCACACATCCGTGAAGTGTATCCAGTGCTTTGAGAAACTGATCATTAAACATAGTTGAAATTGTTTCGACGAGATGATCATTTTTGTCAAAGTGTGATTGAACTTGTTCGTTTAGTATTTCTAGGACGAAAGTGGTTTGATCTTCGACCACATTTCAGACTATAGTAGGATAAATGATTTCGACCAAAGCCGCTCCCCAATGAGCTTTGTGATCCAATTGTAAGGATAGAGATAAATGGGCGGTGAAAACAGCATTATATGTTGTTGGGAAACATATCCATATAACTGTCAGGTAATGTTAAATAAAATTAATTATTCATAGTTCGATGGTTTGAGTCTCCGAGGAGTCAATCGATGTCAAAGGATGATTTTCCAAGAGTTATAGATGATGGCTTGTGTGATTAGAAGAGTTGTGACTGGCGTTAACATGGCTATCATTGTTGTTATTGTCGATATATTTTAACGAAGGATTAGAAGAAAAAAAATAACCAATACAAGTACTGAGTAAAATAGTCCACAACTGCTTATCTCCTTGTTGCAAACTCAAATTTCCAAAGGCTGCTCTAACAACACAATACACTACAAAGATTTGGTAGAAAAAGACGATTTGATTTTTTGGAACTCGTTCTCCAACCCACACCCAAAGTGGTTGCTTTTGTAGTTCTGGAAGAGAGGAACCATAAGAATGGGATGCAGTGGTGTTTAACGGCATGTTGGTAACTTCTACTTCCTTACATAGTTGATGACTTGTGAAACTGCAATTAAAGAATCGAAACTGTGAATATCCTTTCCAACAAACTTTGACTTCTTGGATATGATGTATTCCCACTTTACGTGTTCTTCTTTTGTGAATGCTTTCGACATTATACACATCGTCTTCTTTCTTTGTTACTCGTTGTAACTCAGGCAAATAAAAAGTTCTTTTTAACACTTTTCTGTTCATATCTTTCAATTTATATTATACAGGGGGATCACGTCCACACACTTGTCATTTGGCACAAAACTATTCTCTCGTCCAGTTAGGTAAATATCATTTGTCAAAAGTGCCTTTTGTTTTTCCAATGCGAACGCAATCTCGGGTGATTAACACTTCATTCTTTTTTCAGATTTTTGACGTTCGAAACAACCGATCCAACACAATCACTTCGTTTCAGGTGTCACTTTTTCTTAGCATATCCGATGCTACGATGGTACAATAGATTGTAAACTTTGACTAGGCGTGGTAACACGTCAATGTATTTGAGGGTATGTTCATGTGTAAACTATTTCCACATACGTTCTTTCAAAGTTCTTTGAAACCTTCCACGACACCGGCTTTCGTTTTAGCATTTTCAGTGGTGACAAAATTAATGTGTATTTTTTTCAATTTTTTCTAAAAAGCTTAGTTAAGAAAATCGGGACCTATGTTTGTTTGGCATTAGAAACGGTGTCGACCACTTTGTTTCAAGATAAGGTTTAAAGCTCGCTCAAACTCTGAACTCGTTTTAGAAGCCAAAGGAAGTACCCAAGCTACTTTTGAAAACACTTCAGTGATATAAAACAAACATTTGTAACCTCGATTATCGACGCTAAATGAAAGACATCAGCTAAATCAGCTTGCCATTGATGATCAATTCCAGCTGCTTTAGTATGACTTCTGGAAAATATTCCTGAAATGGGTTTGTGTAACGTGTGCGTCGATTGTTCTTGTAACTATTGTTGTACTTCTTGCAGTAGTTCTTTTAGTTCAGTTTTAGTTGCATGGTACAATTTCTGAATTCCCTCGTAGCAAGCGGCATGAGTAAGATTGTAGTAAATGCTGGCCAAAAGTGTATCCATGTTGCTGCTGCTGCTGCTCAATAAGGTAACCATTATTCTATACTCTTCTGTGGTTGCTCTTGTAGAATTTGGGTTTGCGATGCTTGAAGTGTCTGACGAGCAATAGAAGTAGAAAAGGAAGTTTCGACAGATGTCATAGGTTCTTTTGTCACTTTTTCTTGATTTCTTTTTTCACTTCTGTCTTCCCTTCTTTCCTTTTTTTCATCTGCTGAAGAGGGTGTCGACATCATCTTTTTGACCAAGGCTTTCATTTCTTCTTGTCTTGTAGTAGGGGAAGGTGTCAACAAGGTTATCACACTGGAGGTAACTGTCATCATCTTTGTTGCTTTCTGTTTTTCTTCTGTTTTCATGACATTCTTTTAATCTCTCAGCGTATGTTTAGCCGTCTCGTCTAAAGCTTTCTGATGAAACAGTTCAAGACATCACAATAACTATCTTTAGAGTTGCGCTTTTTACGTGTCTGGAAAATCTGTTCAATCCATCAACGATTGTAGCTTTTGTTGTAAATGTGACATCTTGGTGAGATTAAGATTAGGAGGTAAATATTGTATCCGTTGGTCGTACCAACTGTGGAGTTCCGTTCTCCGTTTGTAAGTAACTAAAGTTAGTTTTCGTCCTTCAATGAAATCCAAGGGTATGAGTGTGATGTCCTTCCGGAAAAGTGTGTCCTTTTTTATCTTCTTCACCTTAACACTTCTCCTAAAAGAGGTCCAGTAATCGATCCTAACAAAGGAGCATCCACTTGTAACAATGGTCCTGTCGAACGGGCAATTTTCTTTTGACTGATTGGCATTTTCTTTTTCACCATTAGTCGGAAACGTAACGATGTAGTCCTAATTGCTGTTTCTATATCTTGGTTAAAGGAACAGTTCCTTTCAAAGCATTCAAACAACATTCACATACGGTATCGATGATTTCTTTATGTTCTTTTTGAATGATTTGTTTTTGCATCGAGGCATTGGATTTAATAAGTACTGACAAAACATCACAATGTTGAGCTAAACGATGAAGGTCTCTTTGGACGTTGACGATGATGTGAACTTTGTGACATCTTTGTTCAGGAGGAAAACTGAAGTGAATCTTATCCAACACATCTTCTTTTTATACTGGAATTCGTCTCCACTGACTGAGGGGACGTGTGTTAACTTGAATTTAGGTACTACTGGTGTTCTCAACGTACTAAATCGTGCCAGGTCGTGTTTGGACAAATCCAGTACACTTTGTAGCACGATTGTTCTGTCTTATATATGTGTTGTAGAAGATGCAACTTTTTGGCTAAAGCAGCAAGAGCAAGAGCGGTAGATGAAAAAATTAATGTAATTTTGGCGGTGACGGCTGCCCATAATAGTCATGTGGAAATGCATAATGTCCTAAAATAGATCCCGGTAGTCAGCCAATCAGATCACGAGAATGTATCATGTGATACAGTTATTGTTCGTATTTCTGCTGACATATATCAGGGTTTGGTAGTAGAAAGACTTGTGTTTAATATGGCCAATCAAATGGATGTAGAATTAAATTAATATCATATAAAATAATCCTTCATCTCCATGAACAGTTATAGAGTTAATCAATACTTGGCCGCACAGTGCACACACTATACATTGCTTTCCAATATACTGTTGGGAAAAAGAGATCACTTGAATAGTTTTGCTACTTCATGCTAGGTCATTTATTTGAGTAATCATCAGCAAACAAAGAATACAAGCTGAAATGTAATCAATAGTTTAATCCAAAACAAATTTAAATTTGGCCAGTATGGTCATATTTTGAAGTTATTACTATTTACATTAGTAAATGTTATACAGTGGTGATCATGAATCTGTCAGATTTGCTGAGATAAGCTAGAAGTCAAGTTTTTAGCCTGACCATAATTATATAACACTCCCAACTAGCCAGCAGTACCAGTGGTCAGCAATACATTGTTAGTTGCAGTGTGCTAACATGACCCTAATTAAATAACACGCACAACTAACCAGCAATACCAGTGGTCAGGAATACATTGTTTGTTGCAGTGTGCTAACCTGACCATAATTATGTAATACTCACAGCCTTCCAGCAATACCAGTGGTCAGCAATCCAATTTTAGTTGAGTCGGGGCTCCAATTATGTTACACTCACTATTAACCAGCAATACCAGTGGTCAGCAATCCATTGTTAGTTGCAGTGTGCTAACCTGATCATAATTATATAACACTCGCAACTAGCCAGCAATACCAGTGGTCAGCAATCCATTTTTAGTTGAGCCGGGAATCCATCAGTCATCAATGACAATTATTAATTGATCTCTGTGACAGAGATTGTTTCTTGGATGACGTGATGTTATTTGCAATAATTCATATTATTGCACAATTGTTAACTCACTGAATGGTTGTGCAATATCACAAATTATCATATGTGTCATGAAGCGTTTCTTTGTAGTCATGCAGCTGTGCACCAGTGATCATTAATATGAAATGTATGAAACAAGTTAAATAATTTCATATATGACAAAATGCCAGCATTAGCAGCAAAGATGTATTGGTTAATACTTAGTTTCAGATTCTTATATAAGGGATATTGTATTACTTAATGTCATTGCCAAGTTAACAGTATTGAAAACATGTCTGTCTCTCCTTTCTAAGCATTGAGAGATACAGGATCACTTATTGGGTGTTGAGATTTTCAACAATGCTAAAGTTTTATGTTAACATTTGTGTAGTCAGATACTGGGAGTACAATTCAATACAAACAGATGTAGTTGATAATCTGGGTTTCACTGGTTTATAACTCCCGACAAAAGTAAGAATTATGTGATAAAAATAGTACAATTCTATGTTCCTATCAAATGTTTGTGCTTGATTGTTCCTATGAAATATTTGAAAGTTACTGTTTGTGTATTGTCTAATTTCTTGAGTGAACAAGTTGTTCCAGCAGTGTGACCGACGAGCTTGCAAGTCAGCTACACCAAAGAGAAAAAAATCGTCCACCAGGGATATGAGAGTACACCTACAATAACATATTTATTGCAGACTTTCATTTATAATTAGCATAAGTTACCAGATCTTTTAACTTTACTCAATGGAGGAAATTACAAATATTGAAATAAGTATGATCTGGTGCTTCTTTACTGAATTTCATTCATAATTTTAATCCTGACGCGCATGAATATATCAGGTGAGTAGAATGATGTCATAATGTAAAACATTCTATGATGTCATAATGTCATCATTCCCGTCCATATCGACGACGTATACAGGGAAGTCCTGTTCAATTATCTCCTATCTTAAGTCTGTGTGACAAAATCAGAGTACATAATAATATTTTAATTTGCAACATACTTTAAAATAATGCAATACAATTAAGGCTTTTCAGTAATGCATGTTCATAACTTTAGTGAAAGCAATTTGTGACCATTTATCTTTTTAATTGACGATAAGGGACACATCTTTGTGGTCCTTTGATTGTCCTTTATATACAGGTTTCAATGTAAAACAAGTAAGACTGACCTGTGAGCAACAAATCTGCATATGATTTGGAATCTGACCATTTGAGATGCAAATTTGATCAAACTTAGTATCTATGACTGTAATATTAGTATCTTTGAGAAATGTTATCACAATCAACATTTGAGCATACTAACAAGATGATATGGCAATGGATTGTCAGCCTTGCTTTTTCATAAGTTTAACAGCCCATCTGGAGATATATACTTGCACATCTACATACATGTGTAATAACACTAAGGTCAAGCATATGCATACATATGTACATAAGTACTATGCCTCTTAACTTAAATGAAGGATCAAATGGTGAGAAAAAAAGTGATGCAAAATAAATTGTCCTCGCTATAAAACAAAATACCCAAGTATGAAAAGAATCCATCACATAGTTAAAATTATGTAAGCGAAAGAATAAATTTCACCAAAACCTTAACACAAATATTTGTATACCTAACTTTTACACCAGGGTAATAGGGGTAGCTGAGTACATTGCGTAATGATTTATCTTTACTCAGTAATGAACAATACAAAGAATAAATATAAACAATTAAAACGTTTAGGACATAGATGCAAATGATAACCTCACCAAATACTTACTCAAGATTTTCTGAGACTGTGACCAAGATGCCAAGGTTATAGTCATGGGTGTGTCAAATAATAAATTGTCTTCAACAGCCACAGTGCAAACAGAACACATTGAGGTTTTAAGAAAATATAAATATATTAAACTATTAAATAATAAATTAAAACTTTCACCAAAATATTAAAACTTATATTCAGAGACTGTGACCTTGATCCCCATAGGTCAAATAGTAAGGGTCACTAAATGAAACTGTTTATTTGTATTTTTTCTGCTGTTACGACTCTATGGTCTAAGAAAAATGTAACAGAAAGAAAGTGAAAAAAACAAATCAAGTAAAAAATCAACAAGCAATTTATTACTAGATAATTAAAATGAAAAATCAAAAAGTCACTTACAGTAATGTGTTTTGAAATCCTAATAATCCAATAAGAATGATTGTTCTAATCACAAGTCTTAAATATAGAATGTTCCGAATTCACGGCTGTGTCCTTGAATGTTATGATGTGCTAATGGTCTCCAAAGTCCTGATGTACTAGTAATCTTTGATGTGCTGATGTCAAAATGAAGTATTCCAAAATATCTGAATAAGTTCACTTAAATTCCAAAATCATCAATTAAAAATCCAAAATCCAAAAGTTTATGAGCACTGTTATAATCCAATGAATATTTAAAATAATTCCTCTCTTAGAATTTGGAATGAATTTTCACAACTGTAATAGCTCTTTACAAGACTGATGGTAATGTCAAAACTGAATAAATGTCCACCAAACATCGTATATATAAAGATTGGTCACATGACAGAATGTTCTAGAATATGAGTCATCTTAATGGAATTTTTACTTGTAAACAAAAATCAACCTTGACCTTCAAATTGAGAAAACATATTGATCAAAACAACCTAATTCAAGGACACTAGTTAAACATGTTTTTCCTGATAACATTAAGACTCAAGCAAATATTAAAGTGAAGAAATATTTATAATTTCCTAAAATACCTACAACACCATATAAACATCATACATAACACTGCACTATAATGATATATCCAGATTATGAATACAATCAACACAGGGAGATAGTAAATGTAAGCAAATGGAAAGCGTTAACTAAAGTCTAAACATCACTATTCTAAGAATGTGATTTGGATCCAAACTCCGGGTGAGAGAGACAATAAATAAAATTTTTTAATCAGTGAGATTGCTAAAAGTATGTTTCAACATATTGAAATATATTAAAGTGTAGACATAAGTTAAAAAAGTTCCGTTCTGTGTGTATGAGATCGAAATAAGGAATAAACATTCATATTTAAAGCCAGATCAACCATATAATATTAAATGGGTATGTAATGAACAAAAAATGGTACACAGAAATATTAAAAAGCTGTTTCAGACAGGTGAATTGCTGAAGAAATGTGCATGTCCAATGAATTCAAAGCTTGGGCAAGTAGACTTTGTCAATTGTTTCTTTCAACTTGAATAAGGATAATTTTCTGTCATTGTAAATAGGTAATTGTGGAACAAGTTTAATGATAGTCCTCATAATAACAGAAATTTGCATCATTAAATACCAGTGTTATTACACTGTAGTTACCTGGACAGTTTATTGTATGTTTATGGTATATATTTATGATAGCTAAAAAAATCAGTTGGAATATTTGATAGAAATGTATCATCATGAATAGAAGTTACAGATTAATATGATGTAAATTTGGTGGTTTTTGACTAAATTGAACAGATTGATAAGATAAAAATAATTTTTTGTGCTAAGGTATATTTGTGGTTATGGAGGAAAAAGCTGTCTGATGGAAAGTCGAGGCATTTCCTCCCATCTGCTCAGGTGGTCTAGCCACCCCTGGTCCATGACCGGTTAAGTTCCCCGTGTAACTTATCAGAGGGAAAAGTTCTGGTTGATGCATTGGTTCAGCTGATCACCATGTCTCATCAGTGTGAGGTTTATATATCACCAAGGAGTCGGTGCAGCTGGTGCAACTGCCTTTTACGCCACTTGATATACACACAAGCAGTTGGTAGTAGAGAAAGATATCACAAACCAAAGGTTTACACCCGGTGCACTTGGTTCAAATGATATTATCATTTAATGCAGACGGGGGTTATAATGTCATTAGTGATAAAAAAAAAAATATGTTTTGGGGGGATGGAGGTATATTATGTTAATGAAAGCAATTATTGTTCAAGTTAGAATACAATAGCGTAAACCGCAATGGTGTTGTATAGGTTCCTACTTGTTTCAAAATTTGCTGGGGTACCAGGTTGCTGATGTAACCTGATTCCTTATGTGGTCCTTAGACTATGCAATTGGTTGGCACATGAAGTATCTGTTTCCCAGTTCCAGTTGTCAATGGTGAAACTAAACGTAAGGGTGGAGCAGGTTGAGTTGGCTGAATTCACCTAAATTTTATTTTGGTTCTATTGTCCAATCCATTGTTGGATTGAATATGTTCTCAGTGTAGTTACTTGATCGAGCATATATTGCTTCTAAAAGTTCTGGTTCAGACAAAATAATTTATATTATCTGATATTAAACACCGTTTGGTTAGATAATAGGATATCCTTTTTGCGGATGTCCACGAGGGGTTCTTTTATTGTCACTTGAAATTCCCTTTTTGCCTCACCAAACTATTATTTGCCACGTGTTTTTTTTTTTTTTTTTTTTTTTTTTTTTTTTTTTTTTTTTAGGTAGTCAGCTATCTTTTGCAACTTGACATACTTGGATGTTATGTTAGTATCTTTGTAAAAAGAAGAGTAAGTGGTTATGGATTAGTAGACGCTTAGCTTTTTGGCATTCATTCAATGGGTCATCCATTGTTTTGTTTTTTTCTTTGTTAGTGACATCTCTTCTAATGACTATTTCAAATGCGACAAATTATATGTAAATGAGACCAAAGGAAATTTATGCATGCACCAATAACACACTCTACAATTTAGATGGGGATCGACAGCTATGTTTAAATGTGAGTCCAGGCATTTTATATTATATTTGTGGTTATATTTTCACAAATGCAGATGTTGCCAACTGCCATAAAATTTTACTTAAAAGAATTGCCTCCAATAAAATATATACTTTATGCCCACCACTTCAAACAAAATCAATAATTAAAGATGCTAATTGCATTTTATCTGCATTTATGTAGTGTCTAATATTAGCACAAAAATATGGACTCGATTGGTATTGTTTCTTAAAGCAGATTTATCTCATGTAAGTTAAAATTCATTCATAAATTGAATATGGTATTAAAAAAGCCATAGGTAATATGAAATTTGTACCAAATAATCAGATGGTATATCTGTACTAAAGAATAAAGAACATATTTCTAACAAACTTTCTATTTCCTTTTATTTGCAATCACATCAAAAAGTCAGTTACTAGTAGTTGGTGAAAATGATTTGCCTGTCCATCATAGTATGTTTGTGTGTTTGTCAGTCATAACAAAAATGTATGCATCTGAGTATGGAAATTGACAATGAACAGAGAATTACAGTTTTGTTTTCCAAATCATTCTCGTTCCCTTGCTTGTACTTCATCAACTAAAGGTATGTTCAAGGATTTTTTGTATGCCCTCAGAGAAGTAGCAATGAGTATAATACTGTAATGATATCCATCTGTACACCCATAACAAATCTGTTTGAGCACAATAGCAAAAAAAGATAAATAAATAAACATATAGCCATGAAATTTTGTAGCATATTATTTTGTGTATATAGATGGTCTGATTAGACTTTCATGCCATTATAGCAATATTCCATTTTATTCAGATTTTTTAACTTTTGGGACGTTTAAGACCCTCAAACTTATTACAGCGGGGACATCTAGATTTGGTCATGTCCATTTTGCTGTAAGCATAATTGCACAAAAATTAAAAAACAACTTTTGAGCATCATTGTGTAAAAACCATTCCATATTTACAAACCAAATAATTCACTAGTATGGTGGTACCGTATCGGCCGAGTTGTGACGAGGGAGGAGTGTACAGTGTTAAGAGTATGAAATCCCAAGAGATAATTTGCAAGATCAGAGGTCATTAAATCACATGAAATGTCATTGACATGCATAGTTCTTTTTAGACATTAGAGTCCATTTGATGTTGCTGCATTTGTTAAAAATGCCATGTTTTTGTAGCTTTAGTTTGTTATGGGTAGAAAAGCCGGAATGGCAATCTTGGTTACGATTGGTTGAAAGAGATCCAAATTCAACTATGTGTACTTTATGTAGCAAAGATTTTTTTTCTCAGTGGCCTCCATGGGGAAATCAGCAGTGGAAAAAGATGCACAAGGTGAAAATCACCAACAGAGATATAAAATGGCTTCCAATAATTCACTAGTAAATTACTGGTTAGTACAATATTTCTTCTATCTTGCTTTTGTGACGACATTTTGTCATCATTTTCTGCATTTCTCCAAAGTGACACAGGACGTTTAGATTCATTTAATAAAACTAAAGATCGGCTGGACCTCTTTCTTTACACTGCCCTGGCCGAATAATATCCTGAGCTGTGGGAAGTCACAAGAAAGCTGCTAATCTTGAGTCTTGGCCAAGCTTCTGTTGAAAGGGGCTTTTCTCTTAACAGAGATATCATCTGTGAAAATCTGAATAATAATACTGGTATTGCAGGAATTGCATATTCATGTAGATGGGGCCCAAACTACATGCATAAGCCTTCTTGACTTTGGAATGCAAGAATCCCAAAACAACACAAGCAATTGACTCCAATTCTTATGTTGTTTCATGTTTATTCCATTGCACGGGCAGGAAGGCATATTCATGTAGATGGGGCCCAATCTACATGCATAAGCCTTCCTGACTTTGGCATGCAACAAATACAAAACAAGACGAACAATTCACTCCAATGCTTATTTTGTTTTATGTTTATTCTATTGGAAGGACAGGAAGGCATATTCATGTCGATGGGGCCCAATCTACATGCATAAGCCTTCCTGACTTGGAATGAAACAAACAATGCTTATGTTGTTTCATGTTTTTTCCATTGCACAGACAGTAAGGCATATTCATGTAGATTGTGCCCAATCTACACGCATAAGCCTTCTTGACTTTGGAATGGAACAATACCGAAACAACACAAGCAATTGACACCAATTCTTATTTTTTTTCATGTTTATTCCATTGGAAGGACAGGAAGTCATATTCATGTAGATTGGTCCCAATCTACATGCATAAGACTTCCTGTCTTTGGAATGGAACAAACACAAAACAACACAAGTAATTCACTCCAATGTTTGTGTTGTTTGATGTTTATTCCATTGCACGGACAGGAAGGCATATTCATGTGGATTGGGCCAAATCTACATGCAATGTAGATTGGGCCCAATCTAGATGCGTAAGCCTTCCTGACTTTGGAATGAAAGAAACAGAAAACAACACAAGCAATTCACTCCAATGCTTGTGTTGTTTCATGTTTATTCCATCGCACGGACAGGAGGGCATATTCATGTAGATTGGGCCAAATCTACATGCAATGTAGATTGGGCCCAATCTAGATGCGTAAGCCTTCCTGACTTTGGAATGAAGAAACAGAAAACGACACAAGCAATTCACTCCAATGCTTATGTTGTTTCATGTTTATTCCATTGCACGGACAGGAGGGCATATTCATGTAGATTGGGCCAAATCTACATGCAATGTAGATTGGGTCGAATCTACATGCATAAGCCTTCCTGACTTTGGAATGGAAGAAACACAAACCAACACAAGCAATTCACTCCAGTGCTTGTGTTGTTTCAGGTTTATTCCATTGCACTGACAGGAAGGCATATTCATGTCGATTGGGCCCAATCTACATGCATAAGCCTTCTTGACTTTGGAATGGAACAAACTGAAAACAACACAAGGAATTAACTCCAATGCTTATGTTGTTTCATGTTTATTCCATTGCATGGACAGGAAGACATATTCATGTAGTTTGGGTCCAATCTACATGCATAAACCTTCCTGACTTTGGAATGGAAGAAACAGAAAACGACACAAGCAATTCACTCCAATGCTTGTGTTGTTTCATGTTTATTCCATTGGACGGACATGAAGTCGTATTCATGTAGATTGGGCCCAATCTCCATGCATAAGCCTTCTTGACTTTTGAATGCAACATACACAAAACAACACAAGGAGTTCATTCCGATGCTTATGTTGTTTCATGTTTATTCCATTGCATGGACATGAAGGCATATTCATATAGATGGGGCCCAATCTACATGCATAAGCCTTCTTGACTTTGGAATGGAACAAACCGAAAACAACGCAAGGAATTAACTCCAATGCTTATTTTGTTTCATGTTTATTCCATTGCACCGACAGGAAGGCATATTCATGTAGATTGGGCCCAATCTACATGCATAAGCCTTACTGACTTTGGAATGGAAGAAACACAAATGGACATAAGCAATTCACTCCAATGCTTGTGTTGTTTCATCTTTATTCCATTGGACGGACAGGAAGGCATATTCATGTAGATTGGGCCCAATCTACATGCATAAGCCTTCTTGACTTTTGAATGCAACATACACAAAACAACACAAGGAGTTCATTTCGATGCTTATGTTGTTTCATGTTTATTCCATTTCATGGACAGGAAGTCATATTCATATAGATGGGGCCCAGTCTACATGGATGTGGCTTCCTGATCTTGGAATAAAAAACAAGATGAGCAATCCAACCTGAATCGTTGCACAGGAATGTCCATTGCAGTGAAGACATGTACACTACTGAATAATTTACTAGTATGATGGTACCGAATCGTCCGAGTTATGACGAGGGATCAGAGTACAGTGTTAAGTCTACGATATCCCACGAGATAATTTGCAAGATCAGAGGTCATTAAATCACATGAAATGTCGTTGACATGCATAGTTTGAGTCTTGGTCTTCATTGCAGGAATATTTGTTTAAGACATTAGAGTTGATTTGATGTTGCTGCATTCGTTAAAAATGCCAGGTTTTTGTAGTTTCAGTTTGTTATGGGTCGTAAAGCTGGAATGGCAATCTTGGTTATGATCGGTTAAAGGAGATCCAAATTAAGCTATGTGTACTTTATGTAGCAAAGATTTTTTGTCTCAGTGGCCTCCATGGGGAAATCAGCAGCGGAAAAAGATGCACAAGGTGAAAATCACCAACAGAGATGTAAAATGGCTTTCAATAATTCACTAGTAAATTAGCGGTTAGCTCAATATTGCTTCTATCTTGCTTTTGTGACGACATTTTGTCATCATTTTCGGCATTTGAACAAAGTGACACAGGACGTTTAGATTCATTTAATAAAACTAAAGATACTCTGGACATTCTTCTTTACACTTCCCTGGCCGAATAATATCCTGAGCTGTGTGAAGTCACAAGAAAGCTGCTAATCTTGAGTCTTGGCCAAGCTTCTGTTTAAAGGGTCTTTTCTGTTAACAAAGATATCATCTGTGAGAATCAGAATGATAATACTGGTATTGCAGGAAGGCATATTCATGTACATGGGGCCAAATATACAAGCATAAGCCTTCTTGACTTTGGAATGCAACAAACACAAAACAACACAAGCAATTCACTCCAGTGCTTGTGTTGTTTCAGGTTTATTCCATTGCACTGACAGGAAGGCATCTTCATGTAGATGGGGCCCATTCTACATGCATAAGCCTTCTTGACTTTGGAATGGAACAAACCGAAAAAAACACAAGGAATTAACTCCAATGCTTATTTTGTTTCATGTTTATTCCATTGCATGGACAGGAAGGCATATTCATGTAGATGGGGCCCAATCTACATGCATAAGCCTTCCTGACTTTGGAATGCAACAAACACAAAACAACACAAGCAATTCACTCCAATGCTTATTTTGTTTTATGTTTATTCCATTGCACTGACAGGAAGTAATATTCATGTAGATGGGGCCCAATCTACATGCATAAGCCTTCTTGACTTTGGAATGGAACAAACTGAAAAATACACACGGAATTAACTCCAATGCTTATGTTGTTTCATGTTTATTCCATTGCACGGACAGGAAGGCATATTCATTAGTTTGTCTCCAATCTACATGCATAAGCCTTCCTGACTTTGGAATGGAAGAAACACAAACCAACACAAGCAATTCACTCCAGTGCTTGTGTTGTTTCAGGTTTATTCCATTGCACTGACAGGAAGGCATCTTCATGTAGATTGGGCCCAATCTACATGCATAAGCCTTCTTGACTTTGGAATGGAACAAACTGAAAACAACACAAGGAATTAACTCCAATGCTTGTGTTGTTTCATGTTTATTCCATTGGACGGACATGAAGTCGTATTCATGTAGATTGGGCCCAATCTCCATGCATAAGCCTTCTTGACTTTTGAATGCAACATACACAAAACAACACAAGGAGTTCATTCCGATGCTTATGTTGTTTCAGGTTTATTCCATTGCATGGACATGAAGGCATATTCATATAGATGGGGTCCAATCTACATGCATAAGCCTTCTTGACTTTGGAATGGAGCAACTCGAAAACAACGCAAGGAATTAACTCCAATGCTTATTTTGTTTCATGTTTATTCCATTGCACCGACAGGAAGGCATATTCCTGTAGATGGGGCCCAATCTACATGCACAAGCCTTCCTGACTTTGGAATGGAAGAAACACAAATGGACATAAGCAATTCACTCCAATGCTTGTGTTGTTTCATCTTTATTCCATTGGACGGACAGGAAGGCATATTCATGTAGATTGGGCCCAATCTACATGCATAAGCCTTCTTGACTTTTGAATGCAACATACACAAAACAACACAAGGAGTTCATTTCGATGCTTATGTTGTTTCATGTTTATTCCATTGCATGGACAGGAAGTCGTATTCATATAGATGGTGCCCAATCTACATGGATGTGCCTTCCTGATCTTGGAATGGAACAAACAAAAAACAAGATGAGCAATCCAACCTGAATCATTGCACAGGAATGTCCATTGCAGTGAAGACATGTACACTACTGAATAATTCACTAGTATGGTGGTACCGAATCGTCCGAGTTATGACGAGGGATCAGTGTACAGTGTTAAGTCTACGATATCCCACGAGATAATTTGCAAGATCAGAGGTCATTAAATCACATGAAATGTCGTTGACATGCATAGTTTGAGTCTTGGTCTTCATTGCAGGAATATTTGTTTAAGACATTAGAGTTGATTTGATGTTGCTGCATTCGTTAAAAATGCCAGGTTTTTGTAGTTTCAGTTTGTTATGGGCTGTAAAGCCGGAATGGCAATCTTGGTTATGATCGGTTAAAAGAGATCCAAATTAAGCTATGTGTACTTTATGTAGCAAAGATTTTTTGTCTCAGTGGCCTCCATGGCGAAATCAGCAGCGGAGAAAGATGCACAAGGTGAAAATCACCAACAGAGATGTAAAATGGCTTTCAATAATTCACTAGTAAATTACCGGTTAGCTCAATATTGCTTCTATCTTGCTTTTGTGACGATATTTTGTCATCATTTTCGGCATTTGAACAAAGTGACACCGGACGTTTAGATTCATTTAATAAAACTAAAGATACTCTGGACATCTTTCTTTACACTGCTTATTTTGTTTCATGTTTATTCCATTGCTTGGACCGGAATTCATATTCATGTAGATGGGGCCCAATCTACATGCATAAGCCTTCTTGACCTTGGAATGCAACAAACACAAACCAACACAAGCAATTCACTCCAGTGCTTGTGTTGTTTCAGGTTTATTCCAATGCACGGACAGGAAGGCATATTCATGTAGATGGGGCCCAATCTACATGCATAAGCATTCTTGACTTTGGAATGCAACAAACACAAAGCAACACAAGAAATTCACTCCAATGCTTATGTTGTTTCATGTTTATTCCATTGCATGGACAGGAAGGCATATTCATGTAGATGGGGCCCAATCTACATGCATTAGCCTTCCTGAATTTGGAATGCAACAAACACAAAACAACACAAGCAATTTACTCCAATGCTTTTTTTTCTTCATGTTTATTCCATTGCACTGACAGGAAGTCATATTCATCTAGATGGGGCCCAATCTACATGCATAAGCCTTCTTGACTTTGGAATGGAACAAACTGAAAACAACACAAGGAATTAACTCCAATGCTTATGTTGTTTCATGTTTATTCCATTGCACGGACAGGAAGGCATATTCATGTAGTTTGGGTCCAATTTACATGCATAAGCCTTCCTGACTTTGGAATGGAACAAACACAAATGGACACAAGCAATTCACTGCAATGCTTGTGTTTTTTCATGTTTATTCCATTCGACGGACAGGAAGGCATATTCATGTAGATTGGGCCCAATCTACATGCATAAGCCTTCTTGACTTTGCAATGGAACAATCACAAAACACAAGAAATTCACTCCAATGCTTATGTTGTTTCATGTTTATTCCATTGCACAGACAGGAAGGCATATTCATGTAGATGGGGCCCATACTACATGCATATTCCTTCCTGACCTTGGAATGCAACAAACACAAAACAACACAAGCAATTTACTCCAATGCTTATTTTGTTTCATGTTTATTCCATTGCACTGACAGGAAGGCATATTCATATAGATGGGGCCCAATCTACATGCATAAGCCTTCTTGACTCTGGAATGGAACAGAACCGAAAACAACACAAGGAATTAACTCCAATGCTTATTTTGTTTCATGTTTATTCCATTGCATTCACAGGAAGGCATATTCATGTAGATGGGGCCCAATCTACATGCATAAGCCTTCTTGACTTTGGAATGGAACAAAACCGAAAACAACACAAGGAATTACTCAAATGCTTATTTTGTTTCATGTTTATTCCATTGCACGGACAGGAAGGCATATTCATGTAGATTGGGCCCAATCTACATGCATAAGCCTTCCTGACTTTGGAATGGAAGAAACACAAAACAACACATGCAATTCACTCCAGTGCTTGTGTTGTTTCAGGTTTATTCCATTGCACTGACAGGAAGGCATCTTCATGTAGATTGGGCCCAATCTACATGCATAAGCCTTCTTGACTTTGGAATGGAACAAACTGAAAACAACCACAAGGAATTAACTCCAATGCTTATTTTGTTTCTCATGTTTATTCCATTGCATTCACAGGAAGGCATATTCATGTAGATGGGGCCCAATCTACATGCATAAGCCTTCTTGACTTTTGAATGGAACAAAACCGAAAACAACACAAGGAATTAACTCAAATGCTTATTTTGTTTCATGTTTATTCCATTGCACGGACAGGAAGGCATATTCATGTAGATTGGGCCCAATCTACATGCATATGCCTTCCTGACTTTGGAATGCAACAAACACAAAACAACAGAAGCAATTCACTCCAATGTTTATTTTGTTTCATGTTTATTCCATTGCACTGACAGGAAGGCATATTCATGTAGATTGGGCCCAAACTACATGAATAAGCCTTCTTGACTTTGGAATGGAACAAACTGAAAACAACACATGGAATTAACTCCAATGCTTATGTTGTTTCATTTTTATTCCATTGCACGGACAGGTAGGCATATTCATGTAGATTGGGCCCAATCTTCATGCATAAGCCTTCCTGTCTTTGGAATGGAAGAAACACAAATGGACACAAGCAATTCACTCCAATGCTTGTGTTATTTCATGTTTATTCCATTGGACGGACATGAAGTCGTATTCGTGTAGATTGGGCCCAATCTCCATGCATAAGCCTTCTTGACTTTTGAATGCAACATACACAAAACAACACAAGGAGTTCATTCCGATGCTGATGTTGTTTCATGTTATTCCATTGCATGGACATGAAGGCATATTCATATAGATGGGGTCCAATCTACATGCATAAGCCTTCTTGACTTTGGAATGGAACAAACCGAAAACAACGCAAGGAATTAACTCCAATGCTTATTTTGTTTCATGTTTATTCCATTGCACCGACAGGAAGGCATATTCCTGTAGATGGGGCCCAATCTACATGCACAAGCCTTCCTGACTTTGGAATGGAAGAAACACAAATGGACATAAGCAATTCACTCCAATGCTTGTGTTGTTTCATCTTTATTCCATTGGACGGACAGGAAGGCATATTCATGTAGATTGGGCCCAATCTACATGCATAAGCCTTCTTGACTTTTGAATGCAACATACACAAAACAACACAAGGAGTTCATTTCGATGCTTATGTTGTTTCATGTTTATTCCATTGCATGGACAGGAAGTCATATTCATATAGATGGGGCCCAATCTACATGGATGTGCCTTCCTGATCTTGGAATGGAACAAACAAAAAGCAAGATGAGCAATCCAACCTGAATCATTGCACAGGAATGTCCATTGCAGTGAAGACATGTACATTACTGAATAATTCACTAGTATGGTGGTACCGAATCGTCCGAGTTATGACGAGGGATCAGTGTACAGTGTTAAGTCTACGATATCCCACGAGATAATTTGCAAGATCAGAGGTCATTAAATCACATGAAATGTCGTTGAGATGCATAGTTTTGAGTCTTGGTCTTCATTGCAGGAATATTTGTTTAAGACATTAGAGTTGATTTGATGTTGCTGCATTCGTTAAAAAATGCCAGGTTTTTGTAGTTTCAGTTTTGTTATGGGTCGTAATGCTGGAATGGCAATCTTGGTTATGATCGGTTAAAAGAGATCCAAATTAAGCTATGTGTACCTTATGTAGCAAAGATTTTTTGTCTCAGTTGCCTCCATGGGGAAATCAGCAGCGGAAAAAAGATGCACAAGGTGAAAATCACCAACAGAGATGTAAAATGGCTTTCAATAATTCACTAGTAAATTACCGGTTAGCTCAATATTGCTTCTATCTTGCTTTTGTGACGACATTTTGTCATCATTTTCGGCATTTGAACAATAGTGACACAGGACGTTTAGATTCATTTAATAAAACTAAAGATACTCTGGACATCTTTCTTTACACTGCTTATTTTGTTTCATGTTTATTCCATTGGACAGACAGGAAGGCATATTCATGTAGATTGGGCCGAATCTACATGCATAAGCCTTCCTGACTTTTGAATGCAACAAACACAAACCAACACAAGCAATTCACTCCAGTGCTTGTGTTTTTTCATGTTTATTACATTGCACTGACAGGAAGGCATATTCATGTAGATGGGGCCCAATCTACATGCATAAGCCTTCTTGACTTTTGAATGCAACAATCACAAAACAACACAAGCAATTCACTCCAAAGCTTGTGTTGTTTCATGTTTGTTCCTTTGTGCAGACTGGAAGGCATATTCAAGTAGATGGGGCCCAATCTACATGCATAAGCCTTCTTGACTTTAGAATTCAACAAGCCCAAAACAACAAATGCAATTTACTCCACTGCTTATGTTGTTTCATGTGTATTCCATTTCACGGACAGGAAGGCATATTCATATAGATATGGCCCAATCTACATGCATAAGGCTTCCTGACTTGGAATTAAACAAACACAAAACAACGCAAGCAATTCCCTCCAATGCTTATGTTCTTTCATGTTTTTTCCATTGAACTGACAGTAAGGCATATTCATGTAGATGGAGGCCCAATCTACATGCATAAGCCTTCTTGATTTTTGAATGGAACAAACTCAAACCAACACAAGGAATTAACTCCAATGTTTATGTTGTTTCATGTTTATTCCATTGGACGGACAGGAAGGCATATTCATGTAGATTGGGCCCAATCTACATGCATAAGCCTTCTTGACTTTGGAATGCAACAAACACAAACCAACACTAGCAATTCACTCCAGTGCTTGTGTTGTTTCAGGTTTATTAAATTGCATGGACAGGAAGGCCTATTCATGTAGATGGGGCCCAATCTACATGCATAAGCCTTCTTGACTTTGGAATGCAACAAATTGAAAACAACACAAGGAATCAACTCCAATGCTTATTTTTTCATGTTTAGTCCATTGCACGGACAGGAAGGCATATTCATGTAGATTTGGCCCAATCTACATGCATTAGCCTTCTTGACTTTTGAATGCAATATACACAAAACAACACAAGGAGTTCATTCCGAACACAATAAATTCATTCAAATGCTTATTTTGTTTCATGTTTATTCCATTGGACGGACAGGAAGGCATGTACTCTACCAAATAATTCACTTGTTTGGTGGTACCCAATAGCCTCCATGGGGAAATCAGCAGTGGATAAAATATGCACAAGGTGAAAATCACGAACAGAGATGTAAAATGGCTTCCAATAATTCACTAGTAAATTACTGGTTAGTACAATATTGCTTCTATCTTGCTTTTATGACGACATTTTATCATCATTTTATGAATTTGTCGAAAGTGAGACTGGACGTTTAAATTCATTTAATAAAACTAAAGATTCGCTGGACATCTTTCTTTACACTGGTATGGCCGAATAATATCATGAGCTGTTTAAAGTCACAAGAAAGCTGCTAATCTTGAGTCTTGGCCAAGCTTCTGTTTAATGGGGCTTTTCTGTTGACAAAGATATCATTAAATCACATGAAATGTCGTTGACATGCATTTTTTGAGTCTTTGTCTTCATTGTGCGAATATTTGTGTTTTAGATATTAGAGTCGATTTGATGTTGCTGCATTCGTTAAAAATGCCAGATTTTTGTAGCTTCAGTTTGTTATGGGTAGAAAAGCCGGAATGGCAATCTTGGTTATGATCGGTTGAAAGAGATCCGAATTCAGCTATGTGTACTTTATGTAGCAAAGATTTTTTTTCTCAGTGGCCTCCATGGAGAAATCAGCAGTGGAAAAAGATGCACAAGGTGAAAATCACCAACAGAGATGTAAAATGGCTTCCAATAATTCACTAGTAAATTACCGGTTAGTACAATATTGATTCTATATTGCTTTTGTGACAACATTTTGTCATCATTTTCTGAATTTGTCCAAAGTGAGATGTGACGTTTAGATTCATTTAATAAAACTAAAGATCGGCTGGACACCTTTCTTTACACTGCCATGGCAGAAGAAATATCCTGAGCTGTGGGAAGTCACAAGAAAGCTGCTAATCTTGTATACTCGTATTGCAAGGAGTCTTATTAAAGAGTACATCGTGTCAAAAGTGGTATTTCAAAAGTTTGTATTACTTGTTAAGTGATATATTATTCCGGAGATGGAAAGTTTAGATATATGAGGTACTTGTGTGAGCAGGAGGAGAAAGAAGAAAAGGAACGGTGCAGCAAGAAGTGAAAGGTAGAAGAGGCGGAGTTGGTTTTTTTTATGAAATAACACTAAGAGGCTGAAGAAAGACATTGAAAATTTGGCTTGTAGTTCCATTGAACTTGCTGACAAATGTGAGACAACTGAAAAACTGAAAAGATAGATTGTATTGTTAAAGCAAACAGTTTTTGTAGTTGTGCAGAAGAAAAGCAAACTTTTCTCTGACTGAGCTTGAAAGGGAACTTGAGAGAAGGCTCCAACAGCTCAAGCACTGACATTTCAAAGACCATTTGTGTATCATTGCAAATAGTTGTTTGAATATTGAGCTGCATATTAATAATTGACTACTTTAAGTTGTGTTTTTGGATTAATGTTATTGAATATTTCATTACTGTGAGTTTAACTAGCCATTTTGTATAACTTAATTGACCTTTTCCTATTATTTCATGGTTGTGTTTAATTCGACGTTTGGTTCTTTACATTCAAGACATTTTTCCTTATAAAGTCCTTACCCAATATTTTCATAAAATGGTGTGAACCATGTGTCAGGAAGGCATATTCACATACATTGAGTCTGTTCACCAGTGTGCACATTGTGTCTGCAATTGACATTGTTGTGGAATGCTTTGAATTGGATTGCGTAAGTAGCTTCATGTTGGTTCAGTTTTTGGTCATGAAATTGTATTCATGTAGCTGGTTTATATTCTGGAGTATGCACATGTTGCTTGTTATGGACATTGTTGTGGAATGCTTTGGATTGGATTGCTTGTGTTGTTTCATGTTTATTCCATACCATAGACAGGAAGATATATTAATGTAGATGGGGACTGTTCATTAGTGGACACATCCATACTCCTGATTATGGAATGCATTGCTTCCTTTGTTTGATATTTGTTCTGTTCCATGGTCATAAAGGTGTATTCATGTCAATGGAGTCTATTCAGTACTATTTGCATCTCAACTGGTTGTGTTGTTTCACGTTTGTTCCATACCACGGACGGGATGGTATATTCATGTAGACTGAGACTGTTTAGTAGAGGGTACATCTTCTCTGCAATGGATATTGTTGTGGAATGCTTTGGATTGGATCTCTTGTGTTGTGTCATGTTTATTCCATTCCACAGATAGGAAGGTATATTCAGGTAGATGGGGCCCAAAGTTTGCAATGGGGGTATGCTTGGTGATGATACTTTTGAGATGTATTCCATGCATCTGCCATGTTTTGATTATCTTGTAGTCTCATTCCTCCAAAGCCCTTACATTCTGTTGTCCTTTTCAGGTATGAATTGGTACCGAGAACAGGCCACAGCAGTTGAAGCGGCTTGAATGCACCCCTCACAGTCTCGTGTTCGTACAGAGGCTCCATCAGCACTTGACTTGACTACTAGGGAAAATTCAGCTTCACTCATTCTGGCAACAATCCTGGGCTGTGGTGAAACAGAGGCAGTGGGCAAGTCTTCACTACTCAAAGTACTGCCCTTATTCCAAGGTGAATTACCTCCCTGGAACTGTGTTTTTCTTCTCTTATGGTCACCTTTCATCGTTGCATTCAGTACTGCACTTTGCATTGATCTGCTAAACCTTGGTGCAGCTCCCATATTTATATGTAATGTTTGGTTTAATGTCAGCTACCCTGACAACTTGACACATCCCTGACACCTTGCAACTACCACATGGCAAGTGTCAGTATTTGTTCATTGCCAAGTGCAGTACCTGATGACTTGGCTGTATAGTATATTCTCTGGCATTCTACAGGGAGCCGTCATGCCCCACTTCCATTAGATTGAATACCCTATCTAACCTGTGCATGAGTGACCACTTGTTGTGCTCAGCAGATATTTGTCAACTTTGCTATCTAAAATGTAGCAGTTTCTGACTTTTAATTTTGATTATAATTAAAACTTTAAATTAAAATTGTTTCAAAAAAATATTGACCAACCTTTTTATTTTTTAAACAAAAATTAAATTTAGTATCATGAGCACTTTTGACTCAAACTTGCTGATAGAGATTGTTCCAAATTTCAAATTAAATTTTACTGCATGAAAAAATTCCAATAAATGAAAAAGTTATTACAAATTGAATTTCTCACTTGTAGGCACATCAGGCCTCAAAGTCGCACATTGCCGAACAGCAACAGTGCATCATTTCAGATGGCTACAAATTTGTTAGTAGTACATGAAACTTGATAATATTTTGCTGAGTAAGTTTAAGGTATCCCTTTCTTGAAGATATATTAGTTTGACTTTGATTTACTGCAAAAAGTGTAAACTGACTGTCCTCGAAACACAATTTCCCAATTTCCATGGGGGACACAGTTGTCAGTCTTGCATAGGTCTTGATTGTTTTGTCAGATTTGGTGTGTTCTCCAAGGTCAGGACTTCTGGACGGATTCAGATTGTTTTTTTTTTTTGTTTTGGTATGGTAGTGTGCACTGGTTCTCAATGCTGGAAATTCTTGTCATCACTGTAGTCTGGAACTTGTATCCCTTCCAAGGACAGGAAGTTGTATTCAACATGGGTTGGATTTTTTGGATGGTAGTGCACACCAAGTTTCTGTAAGGGACACAGTTGTCACACGTGTGGGTCGGGATTGTTTTGTCGAATTTGGTTTCTTCTATATGGTCAGTACTTGAGGACAGATTTAAATTATTTTTTGTGGTTGTGGTTTGGTAGATTGGACTGGTTCTCAATGCTGGTAAGTCTCGTCATCAACATAGTCTGGAACTTGTATCCCTTCGAAAGACAGGAAGTCGCATTCTACATGGACTGGATTTTTTGGATGCTAGTGCACACCTGGTTTCTGTGAGTGACACAGTTGTCACACATGCATGGGTCAGGATTCTTTTGTCGGATTAGGGGGGATTTTTTGTTAGTTTTTTCTGCATGGTCAGGACTTCAGGAGGGATTCTGATTGTTTTTTTGTTGTTGTGGTTTGATGTTGTGCACTGGTTTTCAACGCTGTAAAGTCTTGTCATCAACGTAGTCTGGAACTTGTATCTCTTCGAAGGAGAGGAAGTCACATTCAACAAGGATTGGATTTTTTCAATGGTAGTGCACATGAAGTTTTTGCTAGGGACACAGTTGTCACACATGCTTGGGTCAGAATTGTTTTGTCAGATTTAACTTCTCCTCCATGGTCAGGGTTTCATGACAGATTTTTATTGTTTTTCTGTGGTTGTGGTTTGGTTGAGTGCACCTATTGTCAATGCTGGAAAGTCGTCATCAACATAGTCTGGAACTTGTATCCCTTTCGAAGAACAGGAAGTTGCATTCAACCCAGATTGGATTTTTGGGATGGTATTGCACATAGAGTTTCTGCAATGGACACAGTTGTCACACATGCATGGGTCAGGATTGTTTTCTCGGATTTGGTTTCTTCTACATGGTCAGGACTGCGGACGGATTAAGATTGTTTTTTGTTGTTGTGGTTTGGTAGTGCACACTGCTTGTAAACATTGGAATGTCTTGTCATCAACATAGTCTGGAACTTCTATTCCTTCCAAGTGCAGGAGGTCGCATTCAACACAGATTGGATTTTTTTAGATGCTAGTTCTCACAGAGTTTTTGTGAGGGACACAGTTGTCACACATGCATGGATGAGGATTGTTTTGTTGGATTTGGTTTCTTCTGCATGGTCAGGACTTCAGGACGGATTCAGATTGTTTTTTGTTGTTGTGGTTGGTAGTGCGCATTGATTTTCTATGCTGTAAGTCTTGTCATTAATTTAGTGTGGAGTTTGTATCCCTTCCAAGGACAGGAAGTTGCATTCAACACATACTGGATTTGGATGGTAGTGCGCATCGAGTTTCTGCGAGGGATACAGTTGTCACACGTGTGGGTCAGGATTGTTTTGTCGAATTTGGTTACTTCTCTATGGTCAGGACTTCAGGCCCCAAGATCTCAGAAGTACCTGAAACTGGAGTAGGAACTCGATATTTGGAGTTGGAATTTTTACTGCATGAAGTATTTGGTCTCAAAAGTGGATCTTGACCTGCTTTCGAGATATTCCCCTCCGAGTACAAAACTCGGGATCTTGAGTTGATTGTTTTACTTGAATCACATGACATGTTATGTCACTTTAATGCTCTTCAGCAAGGTGACAAGAAAAAGGTGTCTAGTACCTGTCATGTGTATCCAATGTAAATAATCATGGCGTCTTCCACGGGAGATACGAACGCTGCGCCAAAAAAGTTGCAAGAAATCCTTTTTTTATCAGAAGTTAGGAAAAGAGAAACTGCTCTTTTGGAACATTTAAGGGGAGTCAGCAGGGACTTTTAGTGAAAGAAAGAGCATGGGAAGAAGTTTAAATGTTAATGCGTATGTAATGTATAATGTATTGCCAGTATCAGTATACGATATAGATCGATCATAATTAGGATTTTACAAATTAGAACTTATAATGTATGCAGATTGTACTATTTCTTATAGTAAACAATATTTTATCACTTATTTTAGATTGAAACACATTAATTTCTTTAGAATACACACAAACTGAATGTAAACAATGCATCACAGGAGTAATCCCAGACAAATTTAACTCTTGTTGATTTTGTATGTTCTCACATGTATAAAACAAAATCAAACATACAAGATGTTTATTTTTAAAGATGTATGGGTTTTTTTCATGGCTGGTTTAATAAGTTGCTTCCAATAATAATAATAATCATAATCATAATATCATTTGTATTTGTAATAAATGCAATTAATAAAAGTAGTAGTTGTAATAATAATAATAATAATAATAATAATAATAATAATGTTATTATTATTATTAATCTTAGTATTGTTATTATTACAAGTTGATTTTGATATTGTATGATTTGTTTCAATCTTTAATATTGAATCTATTAAAAATCTGTTATATTTATTACATAATCAGTACAGACTAACTAATAGAAAGATTCCTTAAAAATGAAAATTATTAACTGTTATAAATAATACCTCAGTCTTTACACTGCCTAAAAATAACTGATGATTTTCATCCTAATATCTTCAATTTGTATTTATAAAAAAACAACTTACGCAGCATGTAGAATATAATATGAAACGATTTATACACTTTATAATTCCTCATTTTTCAGTCAGAGCACCTCAATCCCATAGACTCGTGATGAAATCAGAAAAAAAAATATGCCAATCTGAAGCAAAGAGGTAAGATGATTTTGGATTTTTTTTAACAATTTAATACACCATTTACCTCTTTATAAATTTTGTCAAGTATTTCAAACCAAACTGGATGAAAAAACTATTGTTGCTTATGCGATTGCTCAAGCATAGTTTATACACAGCAATAGGTGACCCATTCACTACCAGTCCCGCAAATAGTCCACATTAATATGCATGAGCTATATTAATACATCACTTGCCAGCCAATCAAAACATTCCCAGCTGTCACGTGCAGCGTCTTTGTTCAATTGTTCTTAGTTTGGAGTGGAGAGCGACAGCTTGCATATTTCTGTTGAATTGCACTTTACAACTTTTCTTCGTGTGTGCATCTCTTCCTTACTTTCACAACACGGACTTTGCATACCGGAGCTACAATTCCCTATTTGTTTCCTCTTCTCATTCCATGAATTCATCAGTAGTTTTATTGCCGTTCACTGGACCCTCAAGGACGTTCCTTTGTCTGCAAACAATGGTGTCACGCTCTTCAAGAAGACCGAGGTCAGTCCCATACGACTTTGACAATCCTTTCAACTGGACTACTCTCCGTTTAAAGCAGAAACTTGAATCTATAGGCATTAAAGTGTCTGCTGTTCTCCCAAAGCACGCCTTAAGACAGCTATACATGGATAATGCCCCTTCCACCATTTCACGGCCTGCTGATCGTTTACTGAGACAAGAAAGGAACTACCGAACCCAATCGCAACCAAGCACACGTCAGTCTGAAGAAGAAGTTGCATCCCTCATTCCACATCCAACTCCATGTTGACGTAGCCATAGTGCGACAATTGTTCATGAGGATACGGCAGAGGGATTCACTTTGGCGGAAATAAGTGAAGTGGCAACAGCAGTGCAGTGCAATATTCCGGAAGTAGGAACTACTTCCAACATGGCCGCCATCTATGTAAACACAGTGTCTACCGCCAACATAATGACCTCAATCCACTCCATTCAGCGTTCTATTGTTGACCTCAATAATAGCATTATTCACATCATGGCACGACAACAGGCGTCTTCACCAGATTTATTCTTAGGCGACTCGATACATCTCTCATCAACGCCAGTCACTCAGCTTGCGATGTCGATCAATCAGCTGATGCAGTCCCCGGGAGTTTCGCCAGAAATACTACCAGCAATCAACATAGTATCCGAAATCCAGTGGAAGCAGATACTCGCTGGTAAGCACATGGTAAGCCGCCTGCCCAAAGAACCCATTGCACAGTTTTTCCAGCACTGGTACATGCAATGTCAATACCCCTCACAAATCAGTGCCAGAGAAAATGCAACAAATCTGACCTACTTTCTCGCCACATGGTTCCACCCCCATTGACATCAACAGATTGCAGCTTAAACTCCTTCATCATCCTGATCAGAACTTCATTCAATATTTGTCTTCCAGTCTGAAACATGGTTTCGACACTATGGTGCATAAAACTCGCTTGAGTTTTATGCACCATATGCTCCAAACAAGACCAGTTATAGAATATTTGGGAATAATTCTAGACTCTGAACAAATGCAAGCACGTTCACTACGGGATAAAGTGGAAGGTATTGTAAACTACATTAAACACTTTCTTAACAAACGAAGTGTCCGCAAGCGAGAACTGCTCCAGTTACTGGGCCACTTAAATTTTGCTACCTGTGTTATCCTGCCAGGGCGTGTGTTCGTGTCGTACCTCATACAACTATCTACCAAAGTCAGGGAATTCATTCATTATGTACACTTAGATGCAAATTGCAGAGAGGAACTATATATGTGGCACCGATTCCTGGCTATGTGGAATGGAGTTTCTATGTTTCTTGACAATCAGTCCACAACATCGGACAAACTTGAATTATGCACAGATGTTTCATCCACAGTAGGGTATGGGGGTTACTTCAAAACTCACTGGTTTGCAGCTGCATGGTCTGATGATCTTAAAATGCTTTTATCTGTTGAGAATGATTTCTATATGGCATTCAGGGAGTTGTACCCCATCGTTGTTGCTGCTATTATTTGGGGTGCGGAATGGGCAGGCAAACGTATAATATTTCTATGTGATAATATGGCCACAGTGAATATACTTCTAAAGGGAAGATCTAAATGTATGCATATAATGAAATTAATGTGTAAACTTACATGGTGTGCGGCTTCTTGTAACTTTTATTTTTCTGCCAAACACATTCCTGGAGTTGTCAACAATACAGCTGATGCCTTGTCCCGCCTTCAATTTCAGAAATTTCATGCACTGGCTCCGGACACAGATCTACAACCCTGCGAATGCCCCCCACCCTCGGAAGTCTTGTGGACCTGGATACAGAGGTAGACATTTTATGGAACCAGGCTTTAAGCCCTACTACACAAATCGCCTACAACACTGCATTCAACGCTTTTAGGACCTTCATGCTGATGTGAGGCTTCGCCTCAAACATGCAACTTTTGCCAGATATTACGGAGGACACCTTAATCTACTTTGCGACACATTGCAATAGAGTCCTCAACTTGAAGCATTCTACAATAAAATTGTACCTCTGTGGCATTAGGTTCAAGTTTATGCAGGCTGGTTTACCATCACCATTCACCACAGACAGAAATAATCTGCCTCATCTTGCCACCATCCTCCAGGCCATCAAAAAAACTCAAGGTTCACCTGCAAAACTGTGCCAGCCTATTACGTACAATATCCTAACAAGCATTTGTACAATTCTGCGAGGAGGAGTGTTTGACACACACACCGATTTGCTGTTATTGACTGTCTGCATAGTTGCTTTCTTCGGCTTTCTGAGATGTGGGGAATTCACTGTTCGGGATTCCTTCAATCCAACCGTTCATCTCTGTGTCTGCGATGTGCACTTCCACCTAGAAACTGCTTTTCTCAAGTTAAAATCTTCAAAAACCGACCCTTTCCGTAAGGGTGTGACCGTTCAGTTTCATGCCGCAGGTCGTGCTATATGTCCATTCTCTGCTCTGAAGACTTTTATGCAATTCAGGAGACGCTCATCACCCCAGCCATATGCCCCTCTTCATTACAGCTACAGGTCGAGCGTTATCAAGAGTTGTGTTCCTTAATCACATGCAACTTGTCTACCGTAAGATGGGAATGGACACTTCTCAGTTTAGTGGCCATTCATTCCGTATAGGTGCAGCTACTTCAGTGGCAGCAGCTCGGCTGGATGACCGTATCATCAAAGTTCTGGGTTTGTGGTCTTCAGATTGTTACACAAGATACATTCGCACTCCTCACAGTGCTATCCGGGCAGCGCAGGGGGCCATGGCCATGGATGCGGATAGCAATACACAGCGACCATGATCATGCTGCATTCAACATACAAGGATAGAAGGTCTCACATTCACAGTGTTCTTCTATCCTGGGTGTGTTTTTCTGGATCCTGTTCTACGGTGCTTTGCCATGTGATGTAATTGCTGTGCTTCCAGTTTCCATAGTCGTGCATTGTGTTTCTATATTCATCATATGTTGGAGTTCTGCACGTGTGTGATACCAGTGTTCATTTTGTGGTGTTTGTGCATATCCATCATCGTCATTGCCATATGTGCATTCGGTGTGTTCAATTCATGGAGGTGTTTGTGCATTCTCATGGTCTTCTTCTGCCCATTTCATGGATGTGATCATCTTGCTTCCTGCCTGAGTTGGATGTGATCATTGAATCATTTCCATTCTCAATTTCCCGCGGGTTCGTCTTTGCCATCTTCCAAGATGTATCTTTTTCATGCTATGCCACAATCGACCTACTCAGATTGGTACGCAATTATTTCACATAATGCTGTCGATACATGATCAGATGCCTGTGCAACACTGCAGTGTTTTTAGCATGCATGGAACCACTCTCGGCCATTCATTCACACAAGACTTTACATTTACATATATCATAGACTTCTTGCAATTCAGGTGACTTTGTTTTGATAATTGCAATATTCTAGTGTTGGAGTAGTGATATCAGTCTTCTTATAGTAATTGTTTGCTGTTTTTTGCCATTGTCGATTTTTTCCTACCTGTATGTATACCTATCTTTTCGATTATGTTTGATATGACTGCTGTGAAATAGTGCAGTGTTTTAAGCACGCATGGAACCACTCCGAGACATTCACACAAGACTTGACATTTTCATATATCATAGACTTATTGCAGTTCATGTGACTTTGTCTTGATAAGTGCGAGTCTAGCGTTACAGTAGTAATACCAGTCTACTTGTAGTATTTGCATGCTGTTTCTTGCCATTGTCGATTTATTTCTACATGTGTGTATACTATTCTTTTCCATTGTTGTTGATATGCTGCTGTTGTATAAACAAACATTTTTTCTTTTTTTTTCTCATCATTGAACACTGAAGGCTTCCCCAGCTTATTACATTCTTGGGGGACAACATCTGCTGCACATATGTTCTCTTTGGGCATTCACTTCATTCCATTCTGTTTATTCACCCAAGAATCTAATGTCAACGCTATATGGCGTATTCAAACTAAACCCATTGAGTGAAGTCCACACAGTTGCCGCTGTCATCGCAACCTTCGTTGGACAGCCCAGTCTTCGCTGGGCTCCTTCAGTTTCCGCTGAAGAAACTTTACTCGAGGGTTATCCATAACATTCTGTCAGAGAGTTTCACAACCCAGCTGTGACCTCTGTACAACCACGTTGTGCCATTCAGTAACCGCTGAATCACTCACTGACAGAATGAACCAAAACAGTTTCATCAGTAGCAGCAGACAGTCCCCCTAGGCAAACATTATAATTATAAATAAAAGCTTAACTGGATCTGTGTTTTGTTGTGTATAAATTGTTGCTTATGCGATTGCTTAAGCATAGTTTATACACAGCAATAGGTGACCCATTCACTACCATTCCTGCAAATAGTCCACATTAATATGCATGAGCTATATTAATACATCACTTGCCAGCTGATCAAAACATTCCCAGCTGTCACGTGCAGCATTTTTGTTGAAATTGTTCTTAGTTTGGAGTGAAGAGCGACAGCTTGCATATTTCTCTCGAGCCGCCGCCATCCCCGCCTCAATGCCTACAGTGTTCAATGGACATGGGAATGTCTGTGCTGCTGCATGTTGCTTACATTAAATAAAAGGCATTCACTTCATTCCATTCCGTTTATTCACCCAAGAATCTAATGTCAGCACTATATGGCGTATTCAAACTTAACCCATTGAGTGAAGTCCACACAGTTGCTGCTGTCATCCCAACCTTTGTTGGACAGCCCAGTCTTCGCTGGGCTCCTTCAGTTTCCGCTGAAGAAACTTTACTCAAGGGTTATCCATAACATTCTGTCAGAGAGTTTCACAACCCAGCTGTGACCTCTGTACAACCACATTGTGCCATTCAGTAACCGCTGAATCACTCACTGACAGAATGAACCAAAACAGTTTCATCAGTAGCAGCAGACAGTCCCCCTAGGCAAACATTATAATTATAAATAAAAGCTTTACTGGATCTGTGTTTTGTTGTGTGTAAATTGCCATAATAATCTTTATTTCAACAAATTAAACTAAAGTTATTTTATTTTATTTATATATATATATATATATATATATATATATATATATATATATATATTTATATATATATATATATATATATATATATATATATATATATATATATAAATATATATATATATATATATATATATATATATATATATATATATATATATATATATATTTATATCTTGACAATTAATTATACACTGATGCAAAACTCCATGATGCATACAATTTATTGAAAAGTGATTTTAGTATATAGGTTTTAATTTCTGTCACTACTTTTGTATATATTTATTGCAGTAATTGGAACTATGAATTTAATAAAACATCATATAGTAATTAACTATGTTCCTTAAAATGTCATAAGTTTTAAAAAATAGAAATCATAGCACAATGATGTTATTTTCAAATGTTACTTGAAATTTATGTAATTTTTTCACATAGTTATCACATTAAATAAGAAAGTGTAATTGTAAATTCTGTTTTCATATAGTGGCTTCCCTTATATGAAAGGAAATGTGGAAGATTTACTTAATAACATTTAGGTGTATAATATTATCTACTAATGTTCATAAAAAATAACAATATAAGAATGACATACGAAGCTGACAGAAGTTAGGAGTACCACTACAATATTTAAATTTGTCAGAATTAGGAACAGTCGTATTTTTGCATACATTTGCAGTTTCTTTGGAATTTATACTTTTTTCTAAATTATTATGAAATATTTGTTTTTAATATTAGACACGAATGATGAATTGTGTTTGGATAATTAGATTTTGATTTACATACACAACATGTTAAATTTTTATTTTCAGTTAATCTTTTCTTAAGAGATTTTTTTCCTTCTTTTAGTTTACTACTCTCATTCACTGAGGATAGCAAAGTAAGAAACAAGAATACAATTAGTGGTAATTCCAAACAGTTTAATTATTATTCATGAAACAGCATGTTTGTATTTTTGTACTGAATTTTTCCCTGTTTTAAAGGAATACTTATATGTAACTAGAAGAAATGTATAAAGAAGACGCTAAGTTCATACTGGTAGTTACAAGTTATCATTTGAAACAACAAAACAATGAGCATTTGTAATTATTGTAATCAGTCACTGTTTGACACTAGTATGACAATGTGTAGTTATTTCAATTACTACAATATTTGTAGAACCAACAATAGTAAATATTGTTAAATGTACTCATAGATATATTAATTGTCTATGTACATATGGCTAAGTTAAACTAAGACAATAATCGATCACTATGAATGTTTTACATTGTCACCATCACTATCTCCACCACCACCACACATATAGAAAGGACTCTTAACTATTGTCATTTTAAATTAAGATAATCAAAATGATGCATTTCAAACATTGTAATTGGATGGTTCAGTATTGTCTCTTCTCTCTTCCTCACAACCTTTCACTTTCTCCACACCACCACACCCCCACCTCCAACCACATATACAAATATATTTAGATATTATCCTTAATTTTCATTGAAAGACAAACACTCGATTAAAATATGCAGCATTGATATATCAATTTATTTTTCACAGCTGGCAATATGTGTGAAGCACTGATACATTGGAATGTACTGACTTTTATGTTGCCCTGCAGAAGAACAAGAAGTCCAGTGTGTTACTCCAGTGAATATCAATTGAATATCAAATTTCAAATATTATCAAAATTGCGAGGGACCACTGTACTTAAGAAAAGTTAGGAGGTGTTTATAGTGGTAAATTACCAAATTGCTATGGAGAAGGTAGAGGATCACCTATCCTTGTACATTCTAGCTGTGATCATTAAATATAACACATTTTTTCCATTCATTTTCAAGTTATATTATTCTGTTTTGTTTTCTACATAATGATATTGCACAAATAAATAATGTTGAATGAAATTATATCCTTACATGATGTGGCTGATTCAGGCTGGTTTAATGTACTTTTGTGACATCAGCTATACTCAAACATTAGAACTGCATCTGCTGTTTGAGTATTGTCCATTGTTATCAAAAGATCCTTTTTGCAGATTAATGTTACATTAGCAGTGTACTTCATGAGATAGTATTCTGACTATACTAATACTATTGCTGATGCTGCTGATTGATGATGATGAAAATCAAATTACATATGATATACTAGTAATTGAGTATACTCTAAATATGTTATATTAATATATCTTCTTCAACAATTAATCATCATGTGTGAAAAATCAGGCTCAGTTAGGTAAATTAATTCATTTTTTTTATATTTATTATTAAACTTGACACATTCATTCTGAATGTTTGAGAAAGATTTTGTCTCAAACCTTCTGCTATTACATGTATTTCCATTCAACTTCAGACAAGACTGATAGACAAGAAAAATACTAGTATGACCAATTAAATTAGTATGCATTTCTTTCTTCATTGCACACCTAAATATGATTTCTGTGAAAGAAGAAAATATATTGAACATAATATTATTGTGTAAATATGTCTTGCTAAGGTTTTTAATTATATTCTGCATATAACTTAATTTTGCTATAAAGACGAAACGTTTAATATATAACAGCAAAGATAATTCATTTAAAATATATCTGGAGACTACATAGATACCATATGCCAAATGAGACTTAATAGAAGGTGCAGGCAATATGATCTCTTAACATACTGCCCATAATGTCATTCATCTCTGGCCCATTCATATCATGAGATCCTCTTTGTCATTATGTCTAATGATGTCCTTTCTGTCTATACCTAAATTGTGTAGACAAGGACAGGCCACTGTCAACTGACAAGCCCTCATGGATGAGATCGTAAGCCCAAAGTGCAGGAAAGGAAACCTTCTCTTCAAAATACTAAATGTCTTCAATTAAAACCCTCGTTCTGCAATGGGCTTTGTTGTAATTCTCCATACGGGGTTCATGGGGGTTTAGGTATGGTGTCATAAGAAAACTTTGGCAAGGGTAACCCGAGTCACCAAGTAGTATCCCATGGTGCAGTCCTGAAATTTCATGTTATAGGTTGATTAAATTCCTTATATTTAACAATGATTTGGTGATGATTTTGATGTTGTGAAAGATGTGCACAAGTCATTATGCAGAAATCACCCTAAACTATTCAAGAGAAATTTCTAACCGGTTGATAATATTTAAGGTGATCTTTCAATTTGCACAGCATTTTTTAAATTCTGGTGCAACCAGACATTGGGATGAGGTTAAAAGTGAGTTTAACAAAGCAAAATTGTACATAAGTCTCAATTTGCAACAAACATGTATGAAAATTGGTGTGTTTGAAAACTGACCTACTTGCTAACAAATGTAACAGGTAGCACTGAATGGAACCTATGAGCAATACCACTGGTTCCATACAGTTGTAACCCCTTTGTCAGGGTCACAACTTTAGATATTGAGATCCTCACTCTGTATGATTTTATTAGGCATGAAAAAATTAATGTATACATGCAACTATCATTGACACTGGTGGCATATTTTTGGAAGTAAAGAGATATGTATATATCTGCACACAAACACACAGCTGGCATTAAGAGATGAATTCATACACTAGTATTCAACTTAAATTGGCCCCTGCTTCTATTCTAATCAAATGCACATTGATCAGAGAGTTAGATTTTGACTGGTGGATAGTTAGTTTTGAAAAAGCAGTGGAGCATGGGGATATGTGTTTTACAAGTATTATAGTTCACCATAATTATCTAATGATCAATGCATATTTTGTGATAAGCTGATCACACATTTTTATTCATATTTTTTATGTAATATAGCTTAATCTGATGATAATCTAATCACAAATAAATTAAAAGACCCACACTTGTACCAAAGGATAACTGCTATAATTAAAAGAAATTAGTGTGCATTTTTAAATTAATCCTATTCTGTCATTAGCATGCATCAGTAAGTATTTTTTATATCATGATACAGTGACTGATAAGGTATTTGGAACCACATGGGTATGTAGTGGCACAAGTGGTCTTTGCATAAGGTGAAGAAACGTGAACATCCAGAGACAAGAACCAAACATGGAAAATTACTCATAGCCTGTAGATGAGCTGGCCTAATAGATAAAGCACTTGGAAAGTTACTCATACTCCATAGATGAGCTAGCCTAGTAAATAAAGCACATGACCACAGAGGGATCATTGAGAGAGTGGTCTATATCTTCTGATGGGAATAGTCTGTGCATTCATAAATTGTATGGTAGTCTACATTTTGCACTCCAAAAAGTAAATGTGTACAATTATAATTATTTTTTCAGTCTGTGATATTCTATGCATGTTTTTGAAAGTTTGGTAAGGGGTATTATTCCCATTCAATATAATATGTTATTACATTGACTTCTTGCACATGTAAGTATGACAGCTTCTTGATGACGAAATAAAAACAGAAACATTTCATACCAGAACATTCAAAGAATGGAAACTTTTTTTGTGTAAATACTCTGCTTCATTTTCCTGTGGTACTTGGCTCTTGATAAAAATGTCATCAATATATCCAAGTACATTTGGGAATCCTGTTTAGGAAATTAAAAAAATTACATACTTAGTGAAGTTTGTCTTTTCTGTTAGTGTAATGTGTGTATGTATGGTCTGTCTGTGTGAGTGTGAAAGGATAATTTTTCTTACTAGCTGGTATATATGTTTATAAATGAGGTCCAGAAGATAACATTCTTTGTAACTAATTGAGTCAATGTTTGAAAATATTTATTATTTTTATTATTATTAATCAAATAAATGAAAGCTATACACAAGAAATTATTTTCATAAATTCTTAAAATATACAAAAAAAAAAATTTTTTAATTTGCTTCTTGAGATGTAATTAAGTGGAGGTATGATTCCATTTTTTTAAAATAAATTCAACACCATATTTGTTAAAAATGTGATTTTATTAATAAAATGAGGAAATATAAATGGCATATTACACATTATATTTGATATACAAAAATCTACAATTCAAAATATTTATTATATATATAAGTGTTGGTCATTATTGTTGTTGTTGTTATAATTATGTAAAAATGTCTTTTCAAAATTTTGAGATTGCCCCATTGTAAGTTATTTTTAGAAGAATGAAGCAGGAAGCACTCTAGACTATATTGTACAATAAAAGAAATAGTCTTCGCCAATACTAGTTTGAAATCCAAATCCTTGTTGAAATGTATCGTTGTAGAACAGTATCATTAAGAAAAAAATGTATTGTTTTCTTTTCTTAATTGCAATAATAAATAACTACTGCATCAATACTGCTTGTCCCATATGGAAATAATGTTCATCATGAATTCTTCTCGTACACAATTACATACGGTAATGTAAGGTCAGAGTTAAAAGAAAATGGCAGAGTACATTGTTGACAACATGTGTTTGTCATAATTATGTTGCCAGACAGTGACTATGAGTGCGTGCAGTTTTCCAGTGTTACATTATTTTAAGACCTAGAGTCATAAGAATAGGTTTTTTAAGTGCAAGAAAGAAATTTCAAGGTTATACAACAGGTTAGCATATACAAAAGTCTCTATGGTGAAAAATACATACTTTTGGTAGAGTTATTTATTATATATTTCATAATGTGACATTGAAATGTATCAGTGGCGATATCACATTTGAAGCTACTTTCTTTTCCCATTTAGGAAATATATCTGCCCGTATGTAGGTTATTCAAACCTGTATTTCCATTTTTAAGCCTATTTCATTTTTCTTCTTCTGCTTCTTCTTCTTCTTCTTCTCTCTCTCTCTCTCCATCAGGATAAACAGATCATACAGTATACATTCTGTAGACCCTCTAGTATACATTTATGTAATCAATGAGTAGGCGTCATCAAGAAATACCTAAAATCGAAATCCAAACAACAGAATGTGCCTCTGTTATAATTACTTTTCCACATAATTTAATGCATTCATTATCAGTGACTGAAATTACATGACCTTTTGCTATTCGATATTGTGTCACCCATACAGTATCGTATACCTGTTACACTCTACGACAAACGGTAAAAAGTTTCAGATAAATGCTCTTGATTAAAAATATAGTAATACAATTGTTTAAGTAGCGATTTAACTCTCATCACAATCATAATCATGTTTGAAAATGATGGAGAAATCGAGCATAGATGAGCGTGTATTGCAAACCGAAATTCATTGTGAAATATTTCCTTATATGTACTCCAAAAACGTTGATATCCTCTATATATCTCGGGATGAAGATACATTCCCATGTTATTGAGACAAGTGTGTAGTTTGGTAGTTTTAAGGTAAGCACAAGGCAATGCTTACCATCAAATCTGATGACAATGCCCAGACCTAAGAAAACAAAACATGTACTGTCTTAAATATTTACACATGAAATAGCCAAAAGACATGTACTGTCTTAAATATTTACACATGAATAGGCGAAAGACATGTACTATCTTAAATATTTACACATGAATATGTGAAAGACATGTACTGTCTTAAATATTACATATGAATAGCCAAAAGACATGTACTGTCTTAAATATTTACACATGAATAGGCGAAAGACATGTACTGTCTTAAATATTTACCCATGAATAGCCGAAAGACATGTACTGTCTTAAATATTTACACATGAATAGCCGAAAGACATGTCCTGTCTTAAATATTTACACATGAATAGGCGAAAGACATGTAGTCTTAAATATTTACATATGAATAGCCGAAAGACATGTACTGTCTTAAATATTTACATATGAATAGCCGAAAGACATGTACTGTCTTAAATATTTACACATGAATAGCCGAAAGACATGTACTGTTTTAAATATTTACACATGAATAGCCGAAAGAATAAAAAAGGAATGCCCAGATATAAGAATCTCATTCTAAATTACTGCATAATAAATTATTTCAAGTATTGATTGCATGAAATATCAATTAAAGCAGATCTGTCCAGAAAATATATTTTGTATATAAATTAACAGTAAGATACCATAATTCATTAAAGAGAAAGACTATATGTGCTGAAATTGTTTCCTGAAAGTAAAATACCCATATATCAATGACTGCAAAGGATGGAAACTCTTTATATTATAAACAGGGATAAGATAAAGAATATGGAGATAGGCATACGAACATGGAGAAAATCAATACAATAGCAAAGAAAACCACTAAAAAGACAACGCATACTTTATGTAGCATTGTTGCAAAGATGTAACATCAAATACATAAATTAAGCCGGTTATCTTAAAATCATGACATATTTCTATCACCTCTCTGACAATGTTGACAAATAAGGAGATATGGAATTAGAATTTATCACAGTGATATTGTTTTATATTGTGCGTCAATGAAGCCTACGCAATAGAATGTACTCTTATAAATTTCACGAGTGTGCTAGTCCTACCTATTTGATACCTACTTATCGCGACGATGAATCAATCTTTTCCACAGCGTAAACTAAAAATTAAGCGGTAGTATCTCCTTTGTTGTAACCTCTAGTACATAGGAAATTATTTTAATATATTATTAGCATGACTGGAATAAAGATTTCAGAAGCAGACAACAGCCAATCAATAGGCAGATAACAATCTATTCAATTTGCTAGATGCAATATCATTCGATAGTTTTACCAATGGGAGGGGCAAATTTTTAAAAGCTTGCCTTGATAAAATCTGTACAGACTATCGACCAAATCGAATTTCTGTATAAATACGTAAACCCATAAACCCCACAATATATATTAAAGTGGGAGACACAGTGATCTGCAATTTACATTACTGAAAATCCATAAAGACACCCTCCAGTAAAAATGAGAATATTCGGTGTCACGTGCATGGTTGTCTTTGGGATTGGTGTCTCCCTGCAATCAGGTAATGTGAGATTTTGCAACTCTTGGTATATTTGTTACTCAGAGTAATTGAGATTAATATAATTCATCATATGCATCGGTGTAGGATAGGAAATTTCCACCTGAGAGTCAGAATTTTGCATCAGACACTAGGCTTTGTCGAGTGTCTGAAGCACAATTTTGATCCTGAGCGTGGATGTTCCCTATCATATACTGAAGCATACTGATGGATTCTTTTTCTCAAATTTATGAACGACAAAATAAGCTTAAGTAAAAATGGCTTATTGTGAATACTGCTGTAACTTTCAAATGGTAGAACACCCATTGAACATTTCCTTGCCCTAAGATAGTGCATAACAATTTAGGTTTACACTGAAATATTCAATGTAAACATTCAATGACTTTTAAACAGATTTTAACTTTCAAAGAACAGTGGTTGAAATTGCTAAGGTAATGGCAATACACAGCATCTGAATATACACTTACTGCAGATAGCTTGCGCAATGATACAAATGTGAACAGGTCAAAAAGTAAAGTTCACTTTTATCCAAAAGATTAACTGAAACAGACAAAAATAATGAAATAGTTCTTGATTCAACTTTGATCTAGAATTGATTTATCCTTCAAAAATAATAATGAGAATATGAATTTTTAAAAAATAACATTTACAACAACAGCTTTTTCGACTCGATAAGGACTAAAGAAGACGTACATGTAGCTAGGTCGGCTTCTTTGTGGAACACTTAACTTCAACCAGTGTGCTATAATTAATGTTTATCTTAATTATTGTAAAAGAATGTTCAAGTGATGACTGAAAGTGGGAAACTTTTGGAACGTTGTGCACACTATGATCACAGTAGAAGGCCTGCATAGTCCACAAGTCAGGATAAAGGCCACGTATGAGGCAAGATAGAATTATCATGCACTGGTGTTCTATACTAGAAAACATAATCATACACATATAGGAATGTGAAAAAAGGTGTTCCTAAGTTGAAGTATTTTATTATTACCATTAAAAATTCTCTTTCAGTCATAAGGATATTAAGTTTCTTATTCAAGCAATAACTTAGGTATGTTATAAATCAAGAAATAAATAAATACACATTTATTTATATTTATGTATGTAATAATCACTTCTTTACTAATAATAAGCTTGGGTATTATTTATATCTTAATGCTTATTTTGTTTCTTTGCGCCTGTTTTTCAAAAAACTTATTTGCAACATTCAACGCAATCTTGATTGTACTTTCACATCTGTGCATTATCTTGTTCATTTTGCATTTGTGATGTAAATAATGTTCGAAAACATATTTACACGAATTGCCGTTTTTGAAACTTTCACATTCATTGTGCGAATTTTCGTGCACTTTTGTGGTTATATGTCTATCTTTACAGCGAATGCCTTTGATTGTTACGAATGCGAAGATTCGGACAGATGCAAGGACCCTCTCAATAAAAGAGGCGACAAATCTGGCGAACCGGGCTTGTATCCGATATTTCATTCTGGAAATACATTTGTTATATATTTGTAACAATCTAGATAGTTTTGTGCCTGTGGTTCCCAGGTTTGACCCCTTGTGCCTGTGTGTTCTTGGGTTGGTTTTAATATGATTTCTCTCTTTTAAGTTTATAAATTAGAGAGAAATTATTTTATCATAGAGAGTAGGATACCAATAGTTTACTTGTTCATATCGATCAGTTTGTATGACTGGGATACTTTGTTTGTTAGGTGTATCTTTGAATGAAGACACAAACATTGACGTTGGCTTGGATTGAGAATCCCATATGTTGTTATGTATTGTGTACTGATAGTCACAAGGGGTCTATGATATCGCTAACCAGAGGCATTTTCAAAGGGTAAAAATAAAGTACCTTTTCTTTCTTTCTTAACTTCAGACAAAAATAGTAGGAAATGACAATTATATGTGACAGATGACGTATATTCTTGTGTTATTTCAGTCGACCTCATTTCATTATTATGCCTTGATAACGGTTAATAAGATATACAATGTGGTTCCCATGAAACTATGATGGGACATGGTTTACGTGTAACAAGAATCTTGGCAGAAAAGATTATCTCCCACGGAAATATTTATTGTATCTTAAAGCTGTAATTACCTTGACTAACAAGAAAAGGATTAAGTTTAAACATTGTTTCCGTGTATGTATATCACGTTGTCAGCTTGGTGTTCATGATGTGGGAATTATAAGATCATCAGACAATCAACAAAGATTTCTTTACGTTTCATGACTTTTTCAATTTCATGAAGTAATAATAAATTAGAAATAAAAACCGATTCAGATTGTGTCCTTATTTCATACTCGCATGAAAATAAAAAAGCGTAAATGTAGTAGCTGTGTGTGTGTGTGTGTGAGAGAGAGAGAGAGAGATGGGTAAAAGACTAAAAACGCTGAGATCAACTCACACACAGACCCAAAGAAAGCACTCTAATTGCATATAGTACCGAGAGAGACAGAGGTTATTGTGTTTTGCCCGGAGGACAGATTACAGGGTATCATCATTGTCGCAAGTTACGGGCGAAAAATCCTCTACGCTCTGCTAACGTTCTCTTTTTGCTCGTGGCTTACGACGGTATCATAGACAACAGTTGTAACAGTATGTAAGTTTGACATCGCAGCCAGTTTCTAACTGATAGTCTGGCACAGATGTGTATCACACACAGCATACCACTGAGCTGTGCTGGATGATATTGTGACTGTAATATATTTGTATCTTGTTAAATTAATTTGCTTTGTTAAATTGGATAACTCTTGTTAGCTATTTTAATGTTTTAAACTGCTGCACATGGGTAAGATGTACTGCTTGTTATTTGTCTTAAATGATAGTACATTATTTATTTATCTAACATTTTAAATTTTCTTTCTTATTTTACAAATGTTTTAATTTGAAAATCTAAAATAATAGATAGTAGGCATTCATCTCTTATTCTAGCATGTGGTTTAATAACCTAATATTGTACTAAATTGTTCATTAAAGAGTGGCTTGCAGTGTCTCACCCACATCCGCTACTTTGTCATGGTCTCAGTAGCTCTGTTTTAATAATGTTAAATTTTTACAAAATAAGTTATAATGCCAGAGCTGGCATCTAATACCCTGTTACTTATCTAATTTAACCCAAGGAGTGTCTGACTTAAAAAAGCACGGGCGATATCTCACCCATTTCAAAAGCAGTAGGAGTTAATTATTTCTTCAGTAATGGTTATAACCTCAGAGCACATATGTTTAATGTTTATTTTTTTAAAACATTTAATGTGGTGGCCCAAACTATGATGCATAGGGGCAAGATGTTTTCATGTTGTTGTTGGTTTTTGAAAAACAAAAAGAAGATATGGTAGTGACCTTGGGCTCATAATTGCTATTAATATACTTTTGGCTCGTTGAGGTGGGTGGTAGGGTGTTGGTTTTTGAAAAATAAAAACAAGTTTGTAGTGGCAGAGCCAGGAGGCATACGGTCTAAGAAAATATTCTGTAGGGTAGGGTGTTGGTTTTTGAAAAAGAAAGAGTTTATACGGGTCTTGGGTTCATGGTTTTTATTATCTTACTTTTGTCTCATGGGGATCGGGGTGGTGGTAGATGTTGCTTTTTTAAAAATGAAAACAAGGTCATTTGTGACCTTGTGACCTGATCCAGGATATAGATCCTCTATAATACTGTAAGCTAATTTAGGTACGAGTAATTGCCTAATTTTTCATAATGTGGGTTGCTATATGGGACTTACTCCCACGTTTTAACTAAAATATGGGGAATATACAGTAACTTTAAGCTAAATTAACATAGCAACCATTGATATAATTTTGCTCAAATTTTGATTTTTTTAATATTTAGTTCAGCATGTCCTTACAATTTCATCTTGATATATTAGAAATGATTTCCTTATGTAAATGAACGTGGGCGGACTTAGAGCAGTTTCTCAACTATCAATTGTGTATATGCAAATTGAAAGCATGGTGAATCTTTGTGGCACAAAAACTTAATAGTTTGCCGTATAGTGAGGAGAGATATTTTGCTGTTAATTTTAGGGTAGCTTGTTACTTGTTTCCTATTTGTCGATGCTTACAAAAATGTTATGTATAACATGCTGTATGAATATTGTGCAAATATAAAAACTGCTTGAGTTTGTGCCTTTAAGCTTTTCTGTTTAATGTGCATACTATTGCACTATCGTAAGAAAGAAGAAACTGAAAACTTTCCATTTCACCACCCTAATTCAAGATCATTCAAAATGCTTCGAGCTTTGGCATTGGCTTTATGTATCAGACAATCACAATGATTGGTCGAAGTGACAAGATAAATAGTCAAGATTAATAGATCCCAACACAGTGCCTCTGGTACGCTACATCAATTTCATGAAATATTGATGATAGTAAAATAACGGCCGAAAACATGATTCACAACAGAAGTCGCTATCTTTAAAAAAATATGTCCGATTGGTGGCGATGTTTTGTCTCTAATTTTATATATGCAAAGTTATCACATCATTGACAAAAAAGTTGCTGCTATTTATGACGTCTGGTTTTCTTCCCCGAACAACTCTATTTTGCTCCAGAAGTTAGGCCTGTTGTTCACTCGCGTTAGATTTTGAACCTGATGCAGAAAAGCCCAATTGATCCAAATGTATTTGACATGGAATGGTGAAACTGTTACCATAGGCCATCAAAGCGCCATGTCTTAACACAATTCTATATTGTGTTATCTTAGTTCTTCAAGTCTCTTTCAATATTAAGTGATATAGCAAAGGAATAAAAGCATGGAAAGCATCGGCTAACACAAATTCTTGTGCTCCTATTCTTATCTTCCAAATGGTATATGGACAATTGTACTACTACAGTACCTGTGGTAGACCCAGTCCTCCATTCCACTATGTCCGGAACTGGTGTGTGGAGAAGGGCGTCACACGTGTATGATTTATATTTTGTATATACACCTGTCTGTCTGCCTGTATGTAGTTAAGGTATGTGGTTAGTTACTCAGTAAGTTAGTTAGTTAGGTACATAGGTAGGTAATTATGTGTGGCATTTGGTGCTCCCTTCCCTTGAGGAATAATTGATCCGCCCCTGAGTATCATTAGTCTCATACATGTTGCCACAGGAAATACAGTGAAATAAAATAATATTGTATACATTATCAAGTAGTACTCTTGACTTTTTAAAAAATCAAAATGCAGTTTCATCATTCATGAATTATCTAATTTGAACATATTTCTGCATTGCAGTTGTTACAAGAGGATGTTTTCTGAGTCTGGAATTTGATAATCAATGCGATGAAAGCACACTGTACGGGGTCAAAGTTCAAACGTGCACATGCAACAGCAACCTTTGCAACAGCATACTTCCAGTGCGAGGGTCTTTCATCGCTCTGGTGGCATTGAATGCCATCTACCGTACCCTCTTCTGAACAAAAAAATCAACAATACAAACACTATATGTTAGATATTTTATGGTGTGATACAATTTCTTCCATGATGTACAATTTGCACGAAAGAAACATGATAAGATCGATAGAGCGACGTGTATTGAGTTTGTTAGTAAAATGGTATGATTATATAATTTGTTTTGTCTTTCTATTAGGAATATTTACCAATGTTATATAATCCTTCCCAATAATATAGAACTTATTTTAACTATTCGTGATTGACGTCTTTTATCTGTATAATATACATAAAGTCTATATCTTATATTTTTGAGAGTTGATGATGATGATGAAACCGAATATGTCAATATTAACTTCTCGTAAACAAGTCTCAGTTTTATTGGGGGGGGGGGGGACAAAGGAGAGTATGTACTTCTTATTATGCTTAAAATATCAAGTCTCTACCCCGTGTCTCTGGGGAGGTACTTTGTTTTTATTTTGACCAATGCTGGCTAAATATATGATCCTCACAAAATTATTGCAAACTATATATTTTTTTTTACTAACTAAGATTCTTTAAGATAAAAAAAACCTACATTGCTCAACAAGTGGCAAAAGTGTCTTAATTTTCGGTGTGTAAATGAACTATTATGTTATTATCAATATTGTATTTGACAATTGTTCCTTAATTTCCCAAAAAACAAACATTATACATTTTTCTGTTAAATTCAATCTATGCAATGTATTATCCTAAAAATCAACCAAAATTTTAGTTTTCTTATATTGTCTGAATATATGTTCTCTTATTTCTTATTTCCAGTTGATTTCTATAAAAATTATATATATATATATATATATATATATATATATATATATATAGAGATATATATATATATATATATATATATATATATATATACTTTTGTTAGGTATCACTATAATCATGGAGCCAATTATCTGTTATTGCATTGTAGTTCCTAAACTCATTAATATTTTGCTTCTGATTTTCCTATAGATGCTGACCAGTGAGTTTTTTTACTTGCATTCAATAGAAATCAGCATTAATGCCTAATCAGAAAATATATTGTTTATTGAGTTCAGCTTCTGGACTTTTACGTTGGATGACACTTGCACTAAACATTCCAGTGATTTCATTCAAATGATGTTATTTCCAGACAATGCAACTTAACCTATGCCGAGTTTTGCATATGTTGTGTCGAAGTTCGTGAATATCATACTTAATATCATCCTGGTGCATCTGAGCTTAGAACTAATGCACTGGATTTCATCAAAGATATGGAAAAATGATGGAGTTAAATAATTAACTTTATTAGTGCAGTGATATCTTGAAATCCATTATCAACACATTGCTTCGAAAATAAAGCAGCCAAAATGCATTCATTGCTAATTTTGTTAATGCATGCAATTAAAAACAGTAAATTAATCAGTTCTATGGGTGCAAATTGGAAGAATGCATTGTTTGCAACTATTAAAGATGGGAACATCAGACTTTGACTATATTTCTTTCTTACAAATGCACGCACTATACACAGCAAGATTTCACATGGTTACATAGTTTTGAATTTACTTAAAACTTTGTATGCAAACAAAACTGGATTGAATACTTATTGCTGAAATGTGTTTTCTTCGCCAGTAGGATGCTGTTTAGGATGAATAGGACGCATGTGGGTTGTTCAGTTATTAAAATTGTGGATCTATGGTAATTATTTCAGGAACTGGCATCATAACTACAGGAATATTTAGTCTGTATTGTCTAGAAAAGCATCTGATTTGTTCACTCAAGTTATCTTGAGAGCCATAATAGGGCATAGAATGGGTGTCCTGGATGGTCAATTGTGAGGAATATTCTACATATTTGGTTCTGAAAGTATACAATTCTAATATTGACTATTCACAAAAGTTTAAATATCTTCTAACCATTGGAAATGAACAAACAAATGAGTTGATTACACACTTTTGTATTCCAAATGGTCTATACTAATGTTAAAGGAACTACTATATATGCAGTATTGTATTTCCAGAAATAGCCCGTGGATATAAAAACTTTGCATATCTTACCTTTGATCGACACAAGTGATATACTTCAGATCCATTTATTTAAAAAAGAAGTACCATTTAAGAGTTTTATTTTTGTATCTTTTTTCCAAAGCAACTACCTAGGTGGCGATTTTGGCCAAAAACATTTGACATTTCTTCAAAGCAAAGAGGTGTGACTGAACCAGTTCTCGTAATGTCAGTTGCCTTTAAAATTCCAGTCATTTTTTAAAAAATGCAACTATTTCCAGAAAAAGCAACATAACCAGTATTGATTTTTTAGTGCCTACCATAAGTAAGATAGTCTAGATGTATCTGAACTTACAACTAATGCAATGGATGTCATCTTAAATATGAAAAAGTGGATAACATTATCTGGATGCAAGCTAAATATGATTGCATACTTATTACCTTGATGTGTTTTCTTCACCCATGGGGTAGTGCTATAGGTTGGATAGGACACATGCCGACTGTTCAATCTTACAATCTGCGGGGACAATGGTAATTGTTTCAGGAATCAGCATCATAATTAGAGTAATGCTTAGTTTGTCTTGGCAAAAATTAAACATTCATACATTTAGTGACCATTTGCTATAGAAAAGAGTTTGATTTTTCTGTTCAATATGACACAGAGAAGGATGATAAGGCATACATTGAGTCGCCTAGCCTAGTCAATTGTGAGTAACATGTAAAATATTTGACCTTTAAATCATCAAATTATTTACCACTCTAAACAGTTTCAATGTCTTCTGACAATTAGAAGTAAACATACAAAATGAGTTTATGACACTCTTTTTAATTCCAAAGTGTGTATACAAATGTTAACAGAACTAATATCGATGTAGTTTTGTATTTCTAGAAATGTCCCATGGATCTAGCAACTTTTCATATTTCACCTTAGGTGCACAAAAGAGATATACTTTCTTCAGATCCATTTATTGAGAGAATAGAAGCTCATTTTAAGCTTCTTGGTGGTATCCTACTCCTTTCAAGGCAAGAAACTGGATGGAGATTTTCGCCAAACATTCTGAATTCTCTTCATTTTTTAAACTGAAATATGAACCAAAGTATCCAAACATTGAGTAAAATTTGTCTTTACAAATGAAACTGATTTGTTTGTAGAAATTTATTATAACTAGCTCATACATCCAGGAAACTTCATTTTCTGATGAGTATGGGAAGTTAGTCCCCTTGTTTGGATATAACATTTGTCAGCAATGACATCATATGACACCCCACTTAGACCGCTATCTCGTAATATAAATTGTTCTCTGCAGCAAACCCCAATTGTTGTAAACTCAACCAAACTTTGTGCAGTTATGCTTCAGTGATGCCATAGACATAGGAAAAGAAAGTTTATTAAATAGGTGCAACCTTTCTCATCTCCTTAAGGTATTATTGTCGCTGTGTGTTTGTTGTTTTATGGTTTCTAAATTGTCTGTCTTTCTCTATATCTGTACACTAAGTTGCTACAGTGCGTTAATACTAATTTAATTTTGTACTGAGACGATCAAATAGTTAAATACACTTAACAGATTATCCTTAGGTGATAATTACAGACCAAAAGGAGAATAATTTAAAACATGAACTTGAACATTTAATATTTTATATCACTATTTAATAAAAAAAAAAAAAAATGGATTCCAGAATAAAAAAGGAATTGCTTGCTTGTCCTTTTTAACGGAATTTTAAATTTGTGTACACACAGTAATCCCGAAACCCATGTAGTAGCAATACCCTATTTCCAATCAATGATTTTATGATCTGCAAACCTGGTGTAGTAATAATACTACATTGTTATCCCCAAACCCATATAGTAACAATACCCTATTTCCAGGCAATGATTCTGTGATCTCCAAAATCTGATGTAGTAACAATACTACATTGTTATCCCCAAACCCATGTAGTAACAATACCCTATCTCCAGGCACTGATTTTGTGATCTCCAAAACCTGATGTAGTAACAATACTACATTGCTATCCCCAAACCCATGTAGTAACAGTACCCTATTTCCAGGCACTGATTTTGTGATCTCCAAAACCTGATGAAGTAACAATACTACATTGTTATCCCCAAACCCATGTAATAACAATACCCTATCTCCAAGCACTGATTTTGTGATCTGCAAAACCTGATGTAGTAACAATACTACACTGCTATCCCCAAACTGATGTAGTAACATTACCCTATTTCCAGGCACTGATTTTGTGATCTGCAAAACCTGTTGTAGTAATAATACTACATTGATCCCCAAGCCCATGTAGTAACAATACCCTATCAGTAGTTAGGTGGGACGATTGGGGGTCAAGGGGACCCTTGTGGGTCAACGGGAGTTTAACATGCGGGGGACTCTTTGGGGTCGTACGGGAGTTTAACATGCGGGGGACACTTTGGGGTCGTACGGGAGTTTAACATGGTACCGTAATGTAGTGACGAAAGACAACAACGTCTACTACCATCAAAAAGGGGTGGGGTGTGTTTTTGATAGTAGTAGACGTTGTTGTCTTCGTCACGACATTACGGTGGGGAGGAGGGTGTGGGAAAATAGAATTAATCTTTCTTGATAAAGGGTGGTCCTGAATCGGTTTTAAAAAGCAATGTTATATTTCTTGTCGAATGACTGCAGTAGCATTTGTTGTATGCCTCCCAAATATTTAAGATATGTTATGTTTTGCTGCACACGCCTTGCGGCTACAAACAATGTTACAACATTTCCCAAAACCTAAGACGGGAGAACAGTAAAAACACGTCTTGTTTTATCGACAGTCTGAAATGGACTGACTTAAAATACATTGTTACAGTTTTCATGAACGCATGTTTGGGCTCAAGAATGAGAGTGTAGAATAGGACGGGTTATAGAGTGCAGAATTGGATGGGTCATACTCGAGTCATTCTTACACCGTAAAGCTATGTGCTTGTTTGTTTTGTTTGTTTGGTTTTTTTTTTGTTTTTTTTGGTTTTCTTCTGAAAACGGTAGATCTAGAATTTTTTTTTTGACACAATGCAGTGCCAAAAATAGGAACAAAGCTAAGATACCTGACATGCACAAGAACAAGTAAACTCAAGATTTTATATAATCCAACGATTTACCTATGGAAGAAAAATCGTTGTACAATTTTAAGGGGTGCAAGTTTTTGAAAAAATTACAAAACTAACGTCACATTTCACATAATCATTGTGACTACTGCCAACATTTGTGGAGAGGCATCTTAAAACGGGAACAGATACCATTATCATTTCAATCGAAATCATTGTATAAGAAACTTAGTGTGTGTGTTTGTGAAACAGAGAGAATTGACATTACGACGGAGAGAGAGAGAGAGAGAGAGAGAGAGAGAGAGAGAGAGAGAGAGAGAGAGAGAGAGAGAGAGAATATTTTATTCCTAATTTTAAAAATATCACGACACTTACGTTTTTTTATGGTATATTTTCCTTAAGAAATTTCAAAATCACACATTCCATTTAAAAAATCACATCGATAGGAAAAAAATCCTCTTTTTTCGGTAAAATATCACAAGGTTGAATTGGAGACATAGTCTACTAAAATCCTTCTTTTGAAAACGTAGATGTAAAATTCTCACAAAATAATACATCCAAACGTTCCGTGATGTATTTTGACTTAAGGCTGATACACTTTCCATTGATCACAAATTATACGATGGGGTTGTGCACAGAACATTAGATTATAATGGTCTAGACTAAAAGTAACACTAAACTTCCGAAATTGTACCGGACGTTAGCGGAGACTGAAAATAGTCCTGAAAAAAAAAAAATGGAAAAAATTGGCTGACTAAAAAATAGTACTAAACTTTCTTAACTCATTTAAATTTTTTTTTGTTATTTTATATTTTTTTATATACAAACCCAAATAAACCCAAAACCCAAACCTAACACACTATCCCAAATGCCTTGTGTGCTGCCTAAAACCCCCAAAAACCTGCTATCAGACGAAAGGGTATGACAAAGGGATGAAATCACGCCAACATACTATGCAACATATAAACCATCCATTTTTTTACTTTTTTAAAAATTTTTTATATATCAAACACAAAACTTACACACACTACACAACCATTTTTTTATTTTTTAAATTTTGTTTATATCAAAACACTCACCACAAATATACTATCCATTTTTTTTACTTTTTAAAATTTTTTTATATATCAAACACAAAACTTACACACACTACACAACCATTTTTTTATTTTTTAAATTTTGTTTATATCAAAACAGACACCACAAATATACAATCCATTTTTTAAAAAAAAAAAAATTTATTTGATGGACTGCAAAAGTTGTTGTTGTTGTTGTTGTTGTCTTTGCTGCTGCTGCTGTTGGTGCTGTAGTCTATTTCTTTCCTCCCAATTTTAGATCGATAGAAAGAGAGGGAAAGTGGGTTTTTTTTTGGTTTGGTGGGTAAAAAACAAACCACACAACACCATTCAGATATATACATCAATAATAATAATTATATTTTATTCAATGTATATACATTATGTTACTCGTGGTAATAAAACAATTTCATATAAGTCCAATACAGTTCAATACACTTCCATATTTACCATTTCATTCTCTTATTGTTCTGACACTTCAGGAAGATTCTTGTCTACAATTCTCTCATAACTTTCTTCTGGACTCTCATTGATAAACTCCAACTTAATAAAATGTCCATTATCATCTCTAATCCACTTCCTTTTTTTTACAAATCCTTTTTTTATTTTTTATTTTTAAAAAAACAAAACAAAACACAAACACACTCTATACAAACATACTCCACACACCCATTTCTTATTTTAAATTTTTTTTTGTATCCAATACATACACCACACCATCCATTGCGCTGACCTAAAAATAGGGTTCAGATCGACAGTGAGATCATAGATAGAGGGGGGTGACTTCAGATCGATAGAAAGAGAGAGATAGAACATAATCATTATTATTTCAAATTCAATAAAAAACCACACAACACCATATTTTTTTTCAACAATCCACAACATTGTTTATTCAACAATAACTATTCTAACATACAAATACTAACCATTCAACCATAAATTTTCAAACAGGAACATATTTACAAGGTTGACAACGTTGGGAAGGTAAAGTAAATGTGAAACTTTCTACATCTACATCATTTTGATGTACACTACGATTGTGAGCTAAAGACAAGAGATAACCATAACGTTGACAAAACCATTGTTGTACTTTAGCATCATTTCGAACATAGTCACTATCAAAATAAGTCAGTAAATGTTCTAAGGAATATCCAAGACTGCGTTGATGAAGATAATGAACACAATATTGTCCACACACCATAGAATCTGATCCTTGTAGTCTCACATTATTGAATCGAGTCGAGACGGCATTTCTTCTTATAAACTCGATGATGTCTTTTTCCAAAGGAGGTAATCCATAAGAATCAAAATATTCCACACCACCACCATTGTGATCGTTGGGAAAGTACACGGCAATCCAATGGGTTCCTGGTAGATCACTGTCGTCAGTATTGATGACATAAGCATGAACGTTTTTTGGTTTACGATGAGGTAGTTCATCTTTAGCACATACCACAGGATTCCAAGAAGAAGTGTAGGAACTACGAGTCAATAGGTAATAAAGTTCTCTAGTATCCATTTTTTTTCTTCTTTTTTTTTTCTTCAATGGAAATAATGGGTCACCAATGCACACCTGACTTTAAACTTGAATTGATCTGTCTTGTAATTCCACGAATATTCACGTCGGATAGGTTCTGCACTCTGTTGAATGAGCCCTTCGATGCGTCTGATCTCCAGAAGAGTAAGTGGAGGAGGAAAAGAAGAATTCACCAAGTCTTTATACCATTGTCTCAACACTTTTTCGTCCGAGTTCTGGGACCAAGCCGTTTCCAAATAGTTGTCCAATTGTTCTTCACCTGTCAACATCATACATTGGTCGTGTTGTATCTGACTAGGATGATCGATTTGACATCCATAACATTGTTCTTGGACTAGACTGTTAATTATTTTACTCAATTCCTGAGCATAACAGGACACTAACTGTTTTTCGTGTTCTGGACATCGAGAAATAAATCCAGTAAACTCGGTTTTAGGTTCTGAATGAATGACTTCGTCATCATCATCATTTGTGGTAGTTTGTGACTTCTCACAAAATTCCTCATCTATTTCCATAGGTTCTTCTTCTACGTGTTGCATCTTTTTTTTCTTCTTCTAATAGTCTAGAATCACTTCTCTCAAACTGTTGATCTCTAGAGTATTATCAAATTCTGCATACAAGACGACGTTCACTGTGTCGGGTAGAGGACCTGCAAACTGAAGCTCCACACGAAGTGGGCCTGATTTTATAGGGTGGAAATGTCCTTCATCGCTGCCTTGGTCCGGAGTGAAATCAAAACCCCACAAAGCATACCCTCCTGCATAATCGTCGTACGAAATGCCGTGGCTGGTGTCGCGCCCTAACTGTCCCGTGGCTTCAAACAGGCTCAAGTAAGATCGCAAGTAATTTTTATGGCCGTCGCTAAAGTTAGGTTCAAAAGGTCTGGTACACAAGGTCTTGCCATCTCGACTGACTTCTATCTTTGAGACGTTGTAGTGTTTAAACTCGAACGGATTCTGATCGTGGACTCCGTTGAGGGCTGCATTACTGACGATGCCAATCAGCAAACGTTTGGGGAGCTGTCCTTGGAAGATGTGATCTTCGACTTTGGATCGGAGTCCAGCGGCTATGGTAAAGGTTTTCACTTCCACTCGTCGCACAGGATACTTAGCAGTGGTTCTGCTCAAGGATTGACTGATGTCATTGGCTACTTTTGGTAAGACTTCTACACGTCGCACGTAAAGTTTGGCTTCTTGGATTTTGGTTTTCCACTCGTTAGCATGAGCCATCAAATGGAAGGCGGCACTACTGCGATTCAGTCTCAGGCGTACATCTACTTCGTTCAACAAATACTTGTCTTGCAACCACATGTCCAAATGCAAACGATCCATCAGTTCTAAACTTCGTCTGATTTTCTTTCGACGGTCGTTAAATCCCACATTGTGAGGGACTGCTGGAATTATAGGATCACCATCATTAGCAGAAGTCTTCGCCGGTACTGACAGCTCTGTGTCGTTGAACTTTTCCGAGGTGTCAGGTTTCCAGACCACCGAAGCATCCAGATGAGTGTTCTTGGCTTCTTTTCCGTACGTCAAGAGATTTTCTAAATAAGCACGGTAAGGGTAAGTATCCAAACTGCTGCTGACCAGTTTGTTATTCAAGTACAAATCTACTCCACTGAACAAGGAATGCATGAAATTATTGACGGGTGCCACTCGGGCAGCTTCCCCAGGAAGGGTGTTGTCATTTTTTTGTACTTGAAGTTTCAGGTACAAGTAACTGTTATTCAGATCGATGTAATCTTCGGTTTGTCCTTTGATTTCAAATTCGATAGGAGCTGATTCCGTCAAAGACGATACAGGATGAAATTCCACCCATTGGGATTCTTGCATCGTCATCATGGTGGGAGGCATAGAAAACATATCCAGTTCTGACTTGGTACATTCGCAAGAATCTCGGTGCATCATTTTTTTTCACAGTTAATAATCAAACACGTCTAATTCTCTACCAGTTCTTCTTCTCTTCTTATTCTTTTTGGAACTGCCGTCTGTTCTTTTATGAACTTTGAAGGGATTTAGACGTTGTCGTCGTCTCTTTCTACCTTGTCCTTGCTGCTGTGAAGTAATGCCAGGGTCTGAAGCGTGAAGCGTATTTATAGGATTTTCTTGGAGGCCTAAAAGATCTTTACCAGTGGTCATCAACACATTTTTGCCTGCTCTCATAAAAGCTTCTTTTGGATTTTGTTTGTCGATGAGGACATTTTGCAAAAATTCTTTTCCTTGTGTCAAAGCGGCATCTTTTAAGGCATGAAATCCTCGAGTCACCATCGGTTTCAAAATAGGAGCTACCGTCCGAAAAGCTGATTTTAACATATCCCCTAAACCATGTCCTCGTTGTCGAGCCACTCCTTGGTACACTGGATACATTTTTTTGTTTGGGTCAGTTACAATTCGTTAGAGAACTTGTTTTTTCGAAAATGTAGTTTCACCGTGACTTTTCCTTTGTCAATGAATGGCACATCTTGTCCCAAATCTCCTTTTATACTAATGTGGACACTGTCAAAATACGATTTACTGACTGGAAGATAATGAGGATGTACAAATTCACGGTGAACGTGAAACGTGTTTCCACCTTCTTCGTACGCACCAGCAGCAGTATCCACTTTGAAAAGAATGACTCTCAGTAAGGGAGCAGCTGTGTGACCCACCACGTTGTACTCCACCACATCGGAGTACACAAACATTAAATTCAGTCCAACGTTCAATTCGATAGGGGTGCGAAAAGCCTCTCCGAAATCTGTGTTGGTGTGGATTGTTCGTTCACCATGATACTTTTTATTTCCACCCAAAATATCAAACAACCCAGCAGAAAAACCGATGGTCATGAATTTTCTTTCGTGCGCGGGTAAGTGTTTGTCTTCTTTCTCGTCGAATGGCTTTTCTCATGCCCTTTCAAAAATTGCAAGAGGAAACGGCGTGCCACAGGATGGTATTTGATATCTACCCATTTTTGGTTTTTTTCCAAGGCTTTACCAAATTGGGCTTCGAAGACGGCCGCAATCGTCTCCACCAAATGTTGAGCACTAAAATAATACCCTTCAGGAATTCTCATGCGATAGGTCGAGTAGGGAGTATTGTCAGTTTTTGAACTCATTTTTTTCCCAATTTCAGGATCATGAGCGTCCAACTCTTTTTGCACTTTTTCGTTATAGATTGCTACGTCAAAAATGGTTTGATTTCCAGACACATTCTTGATTTGCGTAGGATGAATGATTTCTACCAAAGCCACTTCCCAATGAGCGTCGTGATCCAATTGGAAGGCCTGAGGTAATTTGGCAGTGAAACAACATAATTTGTTGTTGGGAAACACATCCATGGAACTGTCACTAGGTAACGTTAAATAAAATTGGTCATTTATAGTTCCAAAGTGGTTCTGGTGTCCGAGGAGTCACTCAAGTGAACAGAAGAATGATGTTCAAAAGGTTCCAAAAGAGGACTGGTATTTTGGTGGTGGTGGTGACTGGATGAAGAAGAAGGTGAACTGGCGTTGGTCGAACTAGCGTGGTTGTTGCTATGGCTGCTGTTGTCTGTCGTTGTCGTAAATTTCAAAGAGGGACTGGGTAAAAGATAACCGATGCAACTGCTCAGTAAAATGGTCCACAATTGTTTGTCTCCTTGTTGTAAACTCAAATTGGCAATGGCTGCTCCGATGACACAATACACTACAAAGATTTGGCAGAAAAAGACGATTTGATTTTTAGGCACACGTTCTCCACATCACACCCAAAGTGGTTGTTTTTGTAATTCTTGAAGAGAAGAACTCTGTGAAGGAGTCGTTGAAGTCGTCTGGGTGGCTACTGTGTTGAATGGCATGTTGTGAGTTTACTTCTTTTTCTTTTTATAGTCGACGACTTGAGAAGCCGCAATCCAAGAATCAAAACTAGGAGGATATCCTTTCCAACGTACTTTGACTTCTTCTACTCGACGTTTACCTACTTTCCGTGTTCTTTGTTCGATAATACTTTCGATGTCGTACAAGGTGTCTTCTTTTTTAGTCACTCGTTGTAACTCAGGCAAGTAAAATGTTCCTTTGAGAACTTCACCGTGCATGTCTTCCAATTTATAGACGGGAGGATCACGTCCACGGACGGGGGTAGTGACACGAAACAATTCGGTGGTCCAGTTAGGTAAATAACCTTTGTCAAAAGTACGTTTGGTTTTTCCGATGCGAACCCAATCTCCCGTCTTTAACTCCAACAAGGTTTTTCTTCTACTTTTTTTCTTCTTCTGGGGTGAACCAAATAATTTATCAAACACGGTCACTTCGTTTTCAGGGCTGACCTCTTCGGGGGCACATCCGATGCTACGATGGTACGATTGATTGTACGCTTTGACCAAACGAGGTAACACGTCGATGTACTTGAGAGTATGTTGATGTGTAAAATATTTCCACATGCGTTCTTTCAAAGTTCTTTGAAAACGTTCCACGATACTAGCTTTGGTTTCAGGATTTTCGGTCGTAAAAAAATGAATGTGTCTTTGTTTCAATTCTTTTTGAAAAGCTTGGTTTAGAAATTCGGTGCCTTTGTCAGTTTGCCATCGTAAGGTTGGCGTCCACTTTGTTTCAAGACCAATTTTAAGGCTCGTACCAATTCGGTACTGCTTTTAGAAGTCAAAGGCACGACCCAAGCAAATTTGGAAAACACATCGATGACACAAAACAAATATTTGTGACCACGATTGTAAGTGGCTAAATGAGAGACGTCAGCTAAATCGGCTTGCCATTGATGATCGATCCCTTCCACTTGAGTGGTACTTCTAGAAAATTTACGTCGAATGGGTTTGTGTAACGTGTACGTCGATTGTTCTTGTAACCATCGTCGTACTTCGGGTAAACGTACACTTTTCAATTGACTTTTAGCAGCTCGATATAATTTTTGAACTCCTCCGTAACCAGCAGCATGACCAGGATTGTAATAAATGGTGGCTAACAGTTTCTCCATGATGATTTTCTCAAGAATAAGTTAACCAAGTTCCAATACTCTTTTCTTCGTGAGGTATCTTTTTGGATTGTTGTTTACGTGTCCGACGTGCTACTGGGGTAAAGGGAGTTTGAACAGGGGTCATCGGTTCTGTTTTGACTTCTTTCTTCACTTCTTCCTTTTTCTTTTCTGAGGGTAAAGGGGTAGGCCTCTTCTTTTTTATCCAATCCGGTGTGGCTAACTTTTTTAATTTTTTAAGAGGTGGAGTTAGTAAAAACTCTTCTTCTTCTTCTTCTTCTTCTTTGACGGTCATCCCTGTACCGGTGTCTGTTTTAGTGGTGACTTTAGGTTCGCTTTTCATGAGAGCCTTAAAATCTCTCAGAGTGGGTGAAGCTGTTTCGTCGACTGCTTTTTGACGAAAGAGTTGTAGACGTTGTAAAAGTTGACCGTACCGTTGGGATTTTTCTGTTTCGGACACATTGTTACGTTCCATCAGGGATTGTATTTCTTGTTGTAACTGAGACATTTCGTTAAGATTAGGATTGGGTGGTAAATGAGGTATCCGTTGTTCGTTCCAACGATGAAATTCCATCCATCGTTTGTAAGGTACTAAAGTCAGTTTTCGTCCTTCCATTTCATCCAAAGGTACCAAAAAGGTGTGGTCTTTTCGGAGAAGGGGGTGGTCCTTTTTATCTTCCTTTTTTTGGGGAGGGGGTTATCGCATGACCCCTCCTAAAAGTGGTCCAGCAATCGTTCCTAACAAAGGAGCGGCTATTTTTAACAACGGACCTATCAACATAGGTAGAAATCCACCTCGTTGTACCAACATTTCTTTCTTTTGTTAAAGAGGTATTTTCTTTTTGACCATTTGACGAAGAACGTTCCGATGTTTCCCTAATTTTTGTTTCTGTATCTTGGACAAAGGTACCGTTCCTTTCAACACGTTCAAACAACATTCACACACGGTATCGATGATTTCTTTAGGAGCTGTTTGAATGAGTTGTTTTCGCATGGGAGGATTGGATTTGGTCAAAACAGACAAGACATCCCAATGTTTGGCCAGACGAGGGGGAAGTCGTCCTTTTTTGGTTTTCTTCTTTTTTTGGTGGAGGTAGTTGTGGTGTGCACGTTTGGGAGCCATATTAGAGGTGAGGAGTAAGTCTGAAGTCTCTGGCAGGGTACCCTTCTATTTTATACTGGAACACGTCTCCACTGATTGTCTGCACGACGTACCAACTTCACGACAGGCATCACTTGACGTTGAGGTGTTTTCAAGGGATTAAATCGTCTCAATTCTTCTTTGGATAAATCCACTAAACTTTGTAAGATGCCAGTTCTTTCTTGGACTTTGGTTTTAGGGGATGGTACTTTGTTGGTGGCTGCTGCCATGGCCAAATCAGCTGAAGTCGACGGTCCCGACGGGGTAACTTTAGAAATAGGTTTCCATTTTTGCATCAAATTAGGAAACACGGATCTTAAGTCTGGTTTGACAGGCATCATGGTAAAAGAGGGTGAAGAAGAAGACAAAGAGGAAGAGGAGGTGGACGCAAAAGGAGACCTCGTCATCATTGGGGACTGTGATGGTGGTGATGGTAAGGGTGGTGGTGTTTTGCGGGTGTACGTTTGAGTCCTGGCTGCAGTACCTCTTTTACGTCGGGTGTTAGTGGTGGTGGTGGTGGTGGTAGGTGTGGTTTTCTTCTTCTTCTGGGCACGACTTTTCTTTTTCTGAGGGCTGCCTTTCTTCTTTTTCTTGGTGGTGGTGGTTTTCTTCTTTGGACTTTTCTTCTTTTTAGGAGTTGTTTTGGTTTTGGCATCATTAGGATCCCATTTCAAAAGGGAACGAATCATAACCCCTCCTAAAGAACCACTTCCACCAGGAGTTAAAATGATTTGTTTTTTAGTCCGTGAATCGATTCTAAGATCAGCCAGTTGTGACAATGCTCCTTTATGTTTTTGAAAAAAACGTTGAGTTTGATGAGGGATGTGAATGATGCCTTGCAGTAATTGACGTGCCGTCAAAGTAAACCATCGTAACACTTCTTTAAGACTCGCTTCTAACAAATGAGCACGGACTTGTGCATTTTTTTCACGACTGATGCCATACAAGGCACGAATCAATTTAGCCGAAGGATGAGGTTGAAAGGAAGTCATCTTCTCTCAAAAAGAGTGTGAGACAGAAATGACGTAGTAGGTTGTTTTTATAGTTTTTTTTTTAAAAAAAATGAGCTGAAGAGGACGTGTAAATGACAGGACCCCCTTCTTCACCCCAAGGGTGAAACAATTGGGCACGAAATCTCAAATAGTCAGGAGTGGTTGGTTTTAAGTCAATGAGTAAATACTCGTGAGGGGTTTGAGTGGCATCGTCGTACGCATAATTGAGCCAAGGAGCCCCTAACTGTTTGGCTAACACTTGTACTTGAGATTTATCTCTGGGGCTTTTAAACAAGACCACGTAATGAGCATTCAAACTGATGGTTCGATGGGCTTTACTTTGTTGAAATAAATTTTGAGTAATGTAGACAATACTAGCATTACGATGGTGTCCTTTTCGTGTAAACCAAAGTTTAATTTCTTCTTCGTATTCTCCTAACATGTCATCAAAAATAACTAAATGAGTTTGACTCACGTCAGACACAATTCCATCGTCTTCGTGAGGAATACCATCCACAAACGAAATGGTTTCTCCTTGACTTTCTTCGAGTAGTGTGTAAGACGGTTGCCACTCTTTGTAACACCACACGATACGTTGAGGTGGACGATCAAACAAATCAGTTTTGTGTTCGATCAATCGTTTGACAAATTCGGTTTTACCTGAACCACTCGGTCCAGCAATCAACATGTTAAATGGATGGCGCAGATACAAAGCATTCCAACTTTGACGATCTAACTTTTCGTCAATCACTTTAACCACAGAAGAAGAGGTAGACGAGGAAGAAGAGGAGGATGTAGCCATGTCTGAGGTAATAAGATTTTTGAGAAGAAGACAAAAGACCCAAGACATTTTATACATTTTCATACACGTTTATTTTTTATTTTTTTTTAAAACAAAACAACCAACCAACACAACAAAAAACATATTTTACAACTTTACACGAACACGAAGAAGTGAATGAGTGAGAAAATATGCAATTAAAATGAACACGTAAAGTAACTCTCTTTTGTGTTCTTCACGATACTCGTGATAGTTTTTCTTCAAAATCAGATTTCTGATACGGTGAAAGTCACGGTAGTGTGCAAATCGAGGAATGACTTTGAGTTTGGGTTTCACTTGGATCTGGACAAACTCTTTGTAAATGCGTACTCGCAACTACGAAGGCAAGTCACGAATGCGATCTTCTAAAACTAGGGACAAAATACTGGTAAATGCGTTCTCGCAGCTCCAAAGGTAAACCACAAATGTATTCTTGTAAAGTATCCTCCGACATGTTTTTTTACTTCTTCTTGGCATCTGGCTCATCGTACCCGTACTCTTCTGAGGCCACTAAAGGTAAGAACTGACAGTGCGGAGACCATCTGGCATGTTCAATATAAGCTGAGTCGGTAGGCTCCCATTGGTGAAGTCTCACACCGCAACTGAAACATTGAACTTTATCTCCTTCTCCCAAGTAGATAAATCCAGATCTGGCTAAAGCTTTGTCAGTAGTGGATTGTAGTAGAAATTTAGGCCACTTGTCTTTGAACGTCTCGAGTCGATTATCATACTTGGAATAACCAGGCAAAGCCACAGGTATCGTCAATTCTTTATCACATTCACAGGTACGTTTAGCATTCTTCCCAATAAAGAAGAAAGGTCGTCCTGCATCTCTAGAGGGACGGTGAGGTACACGTGCTGCATCGACGATGTCCATGCGTACGGCATCCGTCTGATCGTATGAATCGATGCTGTCAACGCTTACGGAATCCGTCTCGTCGCATGGCACTGCATCGCACTCCAAGTCGTAATGGTACTTGGAGTTCACACCACTAGATTTCTCCCTCGGTGGGTGGGTGGCATGAGTATTCTTATTCATCTTTGGTGGGAGGATGACAAAATTAATCTTTTTTTCTTCTTCTTGCTCGGTCAACGTTGAAAGTCACAATGAATGGTTAGGTTTGGAAGGGGTGCCCTTTTTTATACTGCAGATCGGCGTGTCAGTAATGTAAAGTGGTGTGGTCTGGAAGTCTCACTCGCTTCTGGTGCACGATTTGGTACACTTTTTGTAAAGGACGAGTGACAATTTGATGATTAGGTAACCGTACGATCTTGTGAGGTTCTAACGTGTGCAGTCGAAAGTCTTCCACTTGTCCAGACAGCAAAGCATTTTTCAAAACCTCAAAGTTAACCACTTGGCTGGTTAGGGATGCCTGCTTGTTGCAACAGGAGTTCTGCTTTGTTTCGTTGTTTGGTTCTGTCCGACTGTCGAATGTTATTCCAGGCTCTTTTCCATTCTTTGCTCTCGTTCTTGTTGGCATATGTTCGCCCCACCACAATAACCCGAGCAAAGCACATCTGGTCTTGAGTATTGTCGATTTGGACGACACTGCGTTTGGTACTTCGAACATCGTCCACCAGTAACGGTTTCCTACTTCGTCCACTTCCTCAAGGAGGGGAAACGTGAGTCAAGTAAAGTGTGGCCTTTCCATCGGTGATGGTAAACTTGTCGTTGGATTGTTGCACATGTTCTATTTTGGACATGACTTTGTCTGGCGTTAATTCTGCCGGTGTGCTGAACTCGATCCAAACAGGACTCTTCAAATTGTCATGATGAATGGCCAGTCTCAATCGATCGTCTTCTTTGGCTCCACATTGTCGTTTCAAGTTCATTAAGACAGAATCCCACAAATCGCTAATGAACCCCGCCGCTTTCTCGGGAGGTACTTTGGACTTGAAGTCTTTAAAGTGAACAGTGTGAGTGTAAGCTGTAGTTTTAAATTTTCGAGAAGTTATTTTTTCCGTCTCTCGAATCCGATAGTAATTTTCAGGAGGAGCCAAGGTAGTAGGTAGTGTTTTTTGATCAGGGGTTCTGGTAGTGGATTTTGTTTTGGGTGGATTAGAAGGTGGTAAGGTTTCAGGTTCACTCATCTCCTCTTCGAAGTCACTAGCATGGACTTGAGCTAGTAGTTCATCTAGCGGTGTTTCAGGCGGTACGGAATGTCTTAGTCGTCGTGGCCTCTTTGTTTCTTCTTCTTCTTCTTCTGGTTTCTCATGGCTTCGGCGTGATCTTTTCATCTTGAAGTTTACTTTGAAACTGATTCAGTTTCACCCAGGGAACCTATATATATATAGACCTTCTTACCCTCAGAATCACTAGTCGTGATTGAACTTTCAAACTGTGAAGATGGAAAAGTACTGCGCTCGAGATAAAAGTCAAGATACTGGAATTGAATTGAATAAGTATGTTCATAAGGTGTATGATAATTATGCTGCTGACATACTTGGTAATGTCTATCATATGAAGTATGGAAGGAAAGTCAAAGGAAATTTGAATTCATTTGGATTGATAAAGATTAAGGCTACTGGTAAGGAAGGAAAGAGGAAGAAACAAACAAATCGAGGGAGATTTGTCTTTGAAGCGGTGAATGGAGTGGATCTACCAAGACAGAGTGAAGTGGTACATCTCAATGATGTACTTGATGATGATAGCATAGAAAATCTTCAAGTGATGACTGCTAGTGAACGAACATGTTTGCATAAACATGTGAAGAATGATAAAGAAAGAAGGAGAATTAATTTTGGAAGTGATAGAAGTGTGTTGTGCCAGTTTGTTGGTGAGACAGAGGAAAGAAGATTTGAAAGTATGGAAAAGGCTGCTGAATATTTTGATTGTATTTCATCAAGTGTCTACTATTGCTGTACTGGAATTTGTAAGTCGGTCTTTTCGAAGAAGTTCCAGAAAAGATTTCAAGCTAGATGGGAAGAGCCAGAGAAGAAGAGTCAAGTCATTGGAGGATTTGTGAGACCTGTGAAATTAACTGACTTGAATTCAGGATTATATAGTCGGATGGATTCCATTCGTGATGTGGCAAGGTGTTTTGGATTAGATCATAGTAAAGTTTACAAGATTTGTAAAAAAGAGCGGTGGATTCGAGATGATAATGGACATTTTATTAAGTTGGAGTTTATCAATGAGAGTCCAGAAGAAAGTTATGAGAGAATTGTAGACAAGAATCTTCCTGAAGTGTCAGAACAATAAGAGAATGAAATGGTAAATATGGAAGTGTATTGAACTGTATTGGACTTATATGAAATTGTTTTATTACCACGAGTAACATAATGTATATACATTGAATAAAATATAATTATTATTATTGATGTATATATCTGAATGGTGTTGTGTGGTTTGTTTTTTACCCACCAAACCAAAAAAAAAAACACTTTCCCTCTCTTTCTATCGATCTAAAATTGGGAGGAAAGAAATAGACTACAGCACCAACAGCAGCAGCAGCAAAGACAACAACAACAACTTTGCAGTCCATCAAATAAAATTTTTTTTTAAAAAAAATGGATTGTATATTTGTGGTGTCTCTTTTGATATAAACAAAATTTAAAAAATAAAAAAATGGTTGTGTAGTGTGTGTAAGTTTTGTGTTTGATATATAAAAAAAATTTAAAAAAGTAAAAAAATGGATAGTATATTTGTGGTGAGTGTTTTGATATAAACAAAATTTAAAAAATAAAAAAATGGTTGTGTAGTGTGTGTAAGTTTTGTGTTTGATATATAAAAAAATTTTAAAAAAGTAAAAAAATGGATGGTTAATATGTTGCATAGTATGTTGGCGTGATTTCATCCCTTTGTCATACCCTTTCGTCTGATAGCAGGTTTTTGGGGTTTTTAGGCAGCACACAAGGCATTTGGGATAGTGTGTTAGGTTTGGGTTTGGGTTTTGGGTTTATTTGGGTTTGTATATAAAAAAATATAAAATAACAAAAAAAAATTTAAATGAGTTAAGAAATTTTAGTACTATTTTTTAGTCAGCCAATTTTTTCCATTTTTTTTTTCAGGATTATTTTCAGTCTCCGCTAACGTCCGGTACAATTTCGGAAGTTTAGTGTTACTTTTAGTCTAGACCATTATAATCTAATGTTCTGTGCACAACCCCATCGTATAATTCGTGATCAATGGAAAGTGTATCAGCCTTAAGTCAAAATACATCACGGAACGTTTGGATGTATTATTTTGTGAGAATTTTACATCTACGTTTTCAAAAGAAGGATTTTAGTAGACTATGTCTCCAATTCAACCTTGTGATATTTTACCGAAAAAAGAGGATTTTTTTCCTATCGATGTGATTTTTTAAATGGAATGTGTGATTTTGAAATTTCTTAAGGAAAATATACCATAAAAAAACGTAAGTGTCGTGATATTTTTAAAATTTGGAATAAAATATTCTCTCTCTCTCTCTCTCTCTCTCTCTCTCTCTCTCTCTCTCTCTCTCTCCGTCGTAATGTCAATTCTCTCTGTTTCACAAACACACACACTAAGTTTCTTATACAATGATTTCGATTGAAATGATAATGGTATCTGTTCCCGTTTTAAGATGCCTCTCCACAAATGTTGGCAGTAGTCACAATGATTATGTGAAATGTGACGTTAGTTTTGTAATTTTTTCAAAAACTTGCACCCCTTAAAATTGTACAACGATTTTTCTTCCATAGGTAAATCGTTGGATTATATAAAATCTTGAGTTTACTTGTTCTTGTGCATGTCAGGTATCTTAGCTTTGTTCCTATTTTTGGCACTGCAATGTGTCACAAAAAAATTCTAGATCTACCGTTTTCAGAAGGAAACCAAAAAAAAAAAAACCAAACAAACAAAACAAACAAGCACATAGCTTTACGGTGTAAGAATGACTCGAGTATGACCCATCCAATTCTGCACTCTATAACCTGTCCTATTCTACACTCTCATTCTTGAGCCCAAACATGCGTTCATGAAAACTGTAACAATGTATTTTAAGTCAGTCCATTTCAGACTGTCGATAAAACAAGACGTGTTTTTACTGTTCTCCCGTCTTAGGTTTTGGGAAATGTTGTAACATTGTTTGTAGCCGCAAGGCGTGTGGCAGCAAAACATAACATATCTTAAATATTTGGGAGGCATACAACAAATGCTACTGCAGTCATTCGACAAGAAATATAACATTGCTTTTTAAAACCGATTCAGGACCACCCTTTATCAAGAAAGATTAATTCTATTTTCCCACACCCTCCTCCCCACCGTAATGTAGTGACGAAGACAACAACGTCTACTACTATCAAAAACACACCCCACCCCTTTTTGATGGTAGTAGACGTTGTTGTCTTTCGTCACTACATTACGGTACCATGTTAAACTCCCGTACGACCCCAAAGTGCCCCCCGCATGTTAAACTCCCGTACGACCCCAAAGAGTCCCCCCCCCCCATGTTAAACTCCCGTTGACCCCCAAGGGTCCCCTTTGACCCCCAATCGTCCCACCTAACTACTTCTATCTCCAGGCACTGATTTTGTGATCTGCAAAACCTGATGTAGTAACAATACTACATTGCTATCCCCAAACTCATGTAGTAACATTACCTTATTTCCAGGCAATGATTTTGTGATCTGTAAAACCTGATGTAGTAATAATACTACACTGCTATCCCCAAATTCATGTAGTGACATTACCTTATTTCCAGGCAACAGTGTAACACTGATTTTTGTAATCTTCAAACCCTGATGTAGTAACAATACTATATTACTAATCACCAAACCACATAGTAATATTACCCTATTTCCATGTGACAGTGTAACACCCTGATTTTGCAATCTCCAAAACCTGATGTAGTTTCAATACTACATTGGTAATCATCAAACTACATGGCCTCAAATCCATGTGAACCCACAATATTTCACTTGAGGAAAAAATGGGTAATCCAGTGTATTAAATCAAATTTAACCATATTAATATTGGCTTTTGCACTCATGTTTTGGTACTGACGCCAGTAATAAACAACAAAAAGGACTAGGGACTCTAGATCACTGTAATGGCCTCAGAAAATGTCCAAAATGTATTTTCTTTATTTTAAAGCTGTTTTATTTATTTTGTATAGACATACCTTTGTCTTTAATAATACGTTTTATTTTCATATTTATCGCGTGCGATGACGTCATCTGCAGCCGCGCGTGAGGCGTAGAATGCGGAAAATGTGAAAAATTCGTCTGACTATAATGTATTTATATATATTAAACTATTCCCGCAGCCATGAAACAACGGGAAACTTTCAAGACATTTCCCGTATTAGATAAGTTGTAATCTCAGAAAATTGTATATTGTTTCACTCATGTGGGATACGGTAATTTTAAAGAAAATGGTTAGGTAATATGGCAGGTAACAGTGACATTTTTATCGCAGCAGCAGTTTACAAGGTATGTAACTTTTTATTTTACAAATATTATGTCACAATAAATGAGTAAAGTATGAAATTAAATGCAGTTTTACTTTATCAGACACACATATCCTTTAGAAATTAAGGAAAATCTTCACAGTTGAAATATTTCCAGGCGGTGTTGATTTGCAGACGACGAGTTTTATGAAGAAATAAGCAAATCCAGCTTGGTTTATAAAATATTTGTATCAGACTGGTATTTTGGACAAATATTTCTCTATAAGAGCATTATATACAGTGGTATGCAATACTGTGAAACTTTTGTTAATTCGTTTTTAATTGTTTGGTAAAAAAAATTCCAATCATAAAAAGCGATTGAGGGTCTATGCAGTTTCCGTACGGAATCAGTCAGGCCTACCTCACGTTCATCACTTATTGAAGACTCAATGTAGTACAATTTGAAATGGCAGAATAAATAATTAACATTCAATATAAGGTACATTTTGTCTCATCAATAATAAAGATAATCCATGAGAATTAACGACAGTGCGGTAACTGGTGCCAGATTCTCTAGGGGACTCTAGTTCCAAACTCACTATGTTTATAACTGGAAGGGTTAGTGAGGAAACGCACTATGAAAAGAGTATTTATATTGATTTGCAAACATGCATAAACGATATCTTATATAAACAGTCTGCTAAACACCATAAATATTTAATAGAAAGATAATCCATGTGGCTGCTACAGAATACAAAAAACTTTATATAGCTCATATAAATACAAATCATGTATACATAGTTTCGTGGTCTAATGGTAAAATGTCCGCTTACACGCATTGCCGACCTGGGTACGATTCCCAGGAAAGTAGAAATTTATTTTTTCTTCTTCGTTCCACTTAGTACAGATAGTAATCCGTAATAACTTTAGTTTCCACATCGATATGAAAAAATCTTAATGGTAATGAGCTCATGCAGAAGGTGGAACGTGAGGGTCTAGACAAGATGAGAAATCCTTGGGAAAAGATAGATGCCTCAGATACCATAATTCCTGACTTTCCAAGGCTTGATGAGGAAGACTTGCAAAATATTACTTTTGGAGTATATCAACTGAAGTTAGCAAAATCTTACACCCGTAAGTACCTTAGCGAGAATGATGGTTATGATTTATTAGTGCATAAAGACCAGAATGGACTTCTAATAGCAAAAATTCAGAGCCGGCATGTGTCCAGTAGAGCCTATAAACTCTGGCTTGATTATGATCAATATTCAGTCAGAGGTTGGTACTGCTAATGTCGATCCGGAGCGCGTGTTGTTGGTACGTGTGCGCACATAGCAGCCGTCATCTGGTACCTTGGATATGCAATTCATCAAAATGCACCTTTTAATTCGATGTCTGATTGGATTTCTTATTTGAATGATGCGCAATACCTTCCTGAACCTCAGTTGAATGATGGTGGTGATGATGATGATGATGATAACGGTGGTGATGATGATGATACAGCTGACATCGAAGAGTAATACATCATTAAAAATAAGTTACAAGATGCTTGTGAAGTAATTAGTCCAGGTAAAAAAAAAAAAACAGTCAATATTGTTATGTCAGATTTCTCTGTAGTTTTAATAATATATATCATTTTGAAAGATCTAAGTACATACTGTTTTGGACTGTGTAAATATTCTTTGTGAATAGGTCATTACGAGAACATGCATTTGCTTGCTTAATATTTGTATTAAAACGGTAATTTAATAGTATTGCCTTGTACATTCCAGTCAAGTTATATACTGTATGTGTTCTAGTTATACATGTGTACATAATTAGTTCTTTTAAACATACAGTGACGATGTACAACATTTAGATTTTTTGTGACGATAATTGTATGGCGAAATACTCATGTATTTGCTATGTAGTTAGCTCATTTGTATTGGAATTGTTATCGACAAGGGACTTGATGTCAATATTCTTCTTACCATACATTATGCATGTAAATGTCACACCATTTGTTTGTTTTTAGGGTAAGTACTGGCATTCTGGATAAAAATAAATAAATTAACGCAGTGAAGTTGAATATAGAGAGGATATTTGCTTGAAACGAGTGAATAACGGATATATTTCATCGAGTGGGTGAAAAACTCAGTATTTTCACGCGTGGCGAAGCCACGAGTGAAAATACTTAAGTTATTTCAACCACGAGATGGAATATATCCGTTGTTCACTCGGAGCAAGCAAATATTCTTTTTATTTTATGCTCAAGCGTATTGTCTAACAATTTGTAAAAAAACACTGAAGTAGCTGATTTCTTGCTGCATCCCGCGCGATAATGTCAGAGGTTTACCGTTTATGTTCTGCTGTTTTTTTTTTTTTGTTTTTTTTTTTGTATATTTGCACATAAAATATCAGAAGATATCAGTAGTTACATAATGCTCCTTCCCAATTGAAGGTTTAACAGTAGACAAAAAAATGCTTTTTTTTTCATCCCTTCGTGGATTTGAACTCGGTTTGCTTGGATGCAAAGCAGCCACCTTAACCTTTACACCAGGCAAGGATCTTACAAAAAGAATTGAAATGTCTTACTCATAATGTTATCCATCTCTATTGACGGTCAGTGAAAAAATATCATATTTTTCACTGCAATGAAATATTACAATTATTTCACTCGGAAAATCCAGTAATTCACTGCCTACCATAAAATAAAGAGAGGATATTTGCTTGAAACGAGTGAATAACGGATATATTTCATCGAGTGGCTGAAAAACTCAGTATTTTCACGAGTGGCGAAGCCACGAGTGAAAATACTTAAGTTTTTCACCCACTCGATGAAATATATCCGTTATTCACTCGGAGAAAGCAAATATTCTTTTTATTTTATGCTCAAGCGTATTGTCTAGTAATTTGTATAACACACTCAAGTAGCTGATTTCTTACTGCATCCCGCGCGATAATGTCAGCAGTTTGCCGTTTATGTTTTGCTCTGTTTTGTGTATATTTGCACATAAAATATCAGTAGTTACATAATGCTTCTTCCCAATTCAAGGTAAAATATCAGATAAAAAGAAAATGAAACCAAAAATGAAATGTGTCTCTTGCTGGATTTGAACCCGGTTCGCCGGGATGCGAAGTGGCCATCTATACTACTACACCACGCGAGCTATTGACTGGTAGTGAAAAAATATCATGATATTTTTTCACTGCAGTGAAATATCACAATTATATCACTCGGAAAATCCAGTATTTCACTGCCTAGCATAAAATAAATATTTTTTCTTATGGATGTTTTGATGTTTTGTTGATATTTGCAGAAGTCTTTTGTCAAAGTCCTTTAGTCCCCGAGATTTGCATATATATAATCAACAAGTCTTTAAAAATTAAAATTTGCATGCATGACGTCATTAAAATCACGATAACGTAATGGAACCAGAAGTAACGTCATTTTATGTAGGTAAACTTTTGGTGCCTCCAGCATACACAATTTGATTGAATTCAACAAAATTTTTATTTTTCTGCACAAAATGCATCCTAAAGAGTCTTTGTACAAAACTTAGAGCCTTTTGGTGGTTGGGCCAAATTTGACCCTTGTAGTACCTAGTCCTTTGGTCAAGTTTTACTGAGTGGTTTTTGCGGAGAAGTGGCTTAAATGTTGTTCTATTTTTAGTAATGATGGCCATATTTGATGGTGGATCAGCATATTTTCTACAATCTTAAAGGCCTTCAGGGCAGGATGCTCTCTATCAAGATTTGTTGAATTCTATTCAGCAGTTTTGGAGAAGAACGTGTTTTAAAGGCTTTTACATTTTTAGTAATGGTAGACCTATTTGATGGTGGATCAGCATTATTTGTACATACTTGAAAGATCTTCATACCCGGATGCTTTCTGTCAAGTTTGGTTAAATTCTGTTAAACAGTTTTGGAAAGGAGATCATTTCAGTTTTTCTATATTTAGTAATGGTGGCCACACTTAATGGTGGATTAGCATCATTTGCTTAAAATTTGAAAGTCTTTATGCCAGTATGCTTTCTGTCAAATTTGGTCAAATTCTATTCACAAGATGTTTTGAAGAAATCATTTTAAAGTTTTATCATTTTAGTAATGGTGGCCATATTTTATGGCAGATCAGAATTATCTCTATAAATTTGAAAGGTCTCCATGGGATGCTTTCCGTCAAATATGATTAAATTATGTTTAGCAGTTTTGGAGAAGAAGTCATTCAAATTTGTTTATTTTAGTAATGGTGGCCATATTTGATGGTGGATCAGCATCAGATGTAAGAACCTGAAAGCTCTCTATGCCCAAATGCTTTTTGTTAAATTTTGGTCAAATTAATTTCAACAGTTTTGGAGAAGTTATTTAAAGGTTTTTCTATTTATAGTAATGGCAGCCATTTTTGCTGGTGGATCAGCATAGTTTGTATCAATTTTAAACATCTTCATGCCAGGATGCTTACTGTTAAGTATGTTCAAAGTCTGTTCAGCAGTTTTGAAGATGATGTTTAAATATTTAATATTTTTGTAATGGTGTCCTGTTTGATACAGCAGCATCAGTTGTATATGATTAAAAGCCCTCTATATCTGGATGCTTTCTGTCAAATTTGGTCACCATCTATTTTTGACAAGAAGTAATTTAAAGTTTTTGTTTCTACTTTTAATGGTGGTTATTTCTGAAGGCAGATCAGCATCATTTGTACAAACTTGAAAGGTCTTCATGCCAGGAGACTTTCTGTCAAGTTTGGTCAAATTTTTTATTCAGCAGTTTTGGAGAATCTGTTTAAAGGTTTTTCTAATTTTAGTAACAATGACTTTTCTATTTTTAATAACAGTGCCATATCTGAAGGCAGATTGACATCACTTGTACAAAACTGAGAGGTCTTCCTGCCAGCATACTTTCTGTCAAATTTGATCAAATTTTCTTGAGTGACATTCGAGAAGAAGTTGTTTAAAGGTTTTATTTTTATTATTAGTAATCATCATCTGTATAAAGTTCAAAGCCCTTCATGCCAGGATGCTGCACGCAAAAGTTGGTAAAAACTGGTCCAGTAGTTTTTGAGAAATTTAAAATAGGAATTGTTGGTGGACGCATGATGCATGACACGTGACACACAATGTATGCAGAGCCATACCATAAGCTCACTTGGCCTTTTGGCCAGGTGAGCTAAAAATCAAGAGCTAAAGGAGTGCATGCACGCAGTTTCAATTTGAACATAGAATATCAAGAACTCATTTTGTTATCAGCCTAACATCAAATAAAACAAGAATCCATAGACGGGACCGCCTCTCAACTGACCGAAAAGAATTTCCAGGAATTCAAGACTATTTTTTTCCTTTTAACTGCTCAGTGTTTAAACTATCTCTGATATTCTTCAGTGACAAGATTTTCAAATCTGCTTCTGTTGTGGATATATTGGATGTCAGACTGGAACCATTTTCATTTAGGCCCAACAATACAATGTAAGAAATCTTCTAGTGAAAAGCCCATGTTCATATGATGTTCCATTCTGGAGCAGTAATGATAAGATTTTCAACATGGATGCTATAGTGGCTTTACTGGATATCAGACTGGACTCATTTCCATTTAGTACCAACTAGACATGATAAGAAGTCTTTTGGTGAAAGCACAATGTTGATATGATCAACCATCTAGAAGAAGTATCACTAACAAGATTTTTAAGATGGCCATTGTGATAGCCATAATGGAAGTCAGATTGGCACCATTTTCATTTGCAACCAACTAGACAGCATAAGAAGTCTTTCAGTGAAAACCCTATGCTCCTCCATGCTTAGGAGGATCAGCAACAACTAGATTTTCAAGATGGCAACTGTGGTGACCATATTGGATGTCTGAGTGGCACCATTTTCATTTAGGACCAACCAGACACCATAAGAAGTCTTTTAGTGCAAACCGAATGTTGATATGACCAACTACTCAGAAGAAGTAGCAATAACATTATTTTCAAGATGGCCACTGTAGTGGCCATACTAGACATTGGATTGGCACTATTTTCAATAAGGACTAAGCAGACATCATAAGTAGTCTTTCAGTGAAAACCCCATGCTGATATGACCATCCATTCAGGGGGAGTTATGATTTTCATATTGGATGTTAGATCGGCACCATTTTCTTGTATTTCCAACTAGACATCATTTGAAGTCTTCTGCTGAAAACTCCATGTCAATCTGACTTTCAATTCAGGGGAAGTAGCGATAACAAGACTTACAAGATGGCTGCTGCAGCAGCCATACTGGAAGTCAGATTGGCATTTCCTTTAGAACCAAGTTGACATTATCACAATAATAAGGTTTTGAAGATGGCCACTGTAGTGACCATATTGAACATCAGATCAACATCACTTTCATTTAGGACCAACTAGACATCATAAGAAGTCTTTTGATGAAAACCCCATGTTAATCTTACTTTCTGTTCAGGAGGAGTAGCAATAACAAGATTTTCAAGATGACTGCCGTGTTGGCCATACTAGATATCAGATCGGCACCACTTTCATTTAGGACCAACCAGACCATGGGATGAATGTGTGTGTGAAGTTTCATTACAATTCTCCATGTAGTTTAGGAGGAGTAGTTATAACAAACTTGTGCAAATTGATGGACAACAGACCATCCCATAAGTTCTCCTGGTCTACGACCAGTAAAACTAAAAATTATTGAATTCATGTGAGAGAGAGAAATTGAGAGTGACAACATATTACTGCTCACAACTGCTGAAGACATGCAAATCCATACTTGTATATTCACAATATATTCACAGCAATTGAAAATACTTCTTCATTGTTGTTCTTCATTGGCAAAATCATGGAAACTGCAAGATTTTAATGGAAAGATTATTGCATTTAATTGGTCAATTTACTCTTGGCAAGATGTCTTCCTGTTGGCTCTTACAATTTCTGTATAGGATGATGGGGACAAAAAGTGTCATCACAACTCCACACATTAACTCTAAGATCCAGGGTGTGATGAACAAAATATTTTGTTACAACAAAAAATGTGCATTTCTGGGTAACAATTTGAAAATAATGAAGGTAATTAATATTACAAAGTGCATTTAAGAGTCATGACTTGAAATATTGCTGAAGTTAAAAATACAAAAAAATATGCATTATTTGGCAAAAACACACAAATCTGCATTTTGAAGCAATGTCTTGAAAAATATGGTAGTATGAAGTCCCAACAAGAAATTAACAAATTGGTAGAATGACTTTTTTCAAAACCTGGAAATTTGTGGAGAACTGCAACCATAACAATAGTAAACTATAGTAAAGTGTCACTCTCTAAGTTTTGAAATCACTAGCAAGAAAAATGTAAAACAATATATTGGCAAGGTAGGTGGTACTATTATGACAAAATGTTCACCCTTAGGATAAATAAATGACCAGAAGATCAACTGAATACATAATAAGAGACAAAAACTTGTAATTACAACATCATATAAAAGAAAATCAAGTCTAAACTTTAAGTTACCGAATTTGACCAAAATTAAGTCAGACTTAAATTTTGTCCAATCAGTTTACTGGTTTCTACACTTTGAGTTGAGACTTAAATTCTGTTGGTGAAATCCAGAACTGTTTGTAGACAGTATAATAATAAATACAAAACAACACAAAAAAAACTGTCATGTTCTATGTACATGTAGTTTTCAACTAAAACACATGGGAATCGCACCCCATAATCCATCCAAATTATGCTGTATGCTTTTTTCTGTCCTACAGGTTTTGTACTCACATAAAATAAAGGAAGTTGTATAAATTAAAAATTAGACAACATAAAATAATTAAGATTTCTATCGATTGACGATGTATGATAAATTAAAGCATCAATAAATGTTACAGACAATACATTAGAGCTCAGTAGTATAGGACAGTTTTAGCTCTGGGTGTATTCTGAGGTTATCTCTCATTTATGTGTGGTGAAAGCTTGGTCCTCATCCTTTAAGCAATCAATTTTATGTCCTATATTTGCTGTAATGCCTGTATTAGACAGTAAAAGTGCTCTACAGGTGTTATACAATGGTAATGTGTTAATAAATTTTAACCTTAATATACTGACTAATGAAGTGAAACAAATTGCTTCTTTTGTTTAAAATTGTTGTTACACATTGGAAAATAACAGACTTTCACTGCACTAGATATGGTCTTCTTTACTAAGGAACCAACAGAGGTTGGTGATTTACATCATTAAAAATAGATCTGTAGGTATATCAGTCATGGCTCCCTTTTTTTAAATACTATCAACAGTTGCATTATTTTACATATGGACAACAGAAAATCCTTCACAAGGAATAATCAGATATAGAACAACCATACTGTGTGAAATCTTCCATTTAAAATTATTTGCAAGAGATTTCCTCTATAAATGTAGCTTTACATTTACTTGGGTCACCTTGTATATTGTCGACCATGCTTATCTATTGTATTTACGGGGATTTAAGTCTTCTCATTACAATGTACAATATCCAAGCAGATAATTTATTTCTTTTGTCAAATTCAACCCACACAATAGACACTTTTAAAAAATCATTAGAAAAAAAAAAATTAGCTTGTGACATATTCAGAAAAATTTTGAATTAAAATCTCATCTTGAAGTAAAACCAGTTTAAAATACATCTACAGTAAGTAAGGACCCAGTCCCAGATTCATTAGAATCCTCATTGAAATACATCTAAAGTAAGTAAGGACCCAGTTCCAGATTCATTAGAATCCTCATTAAAATACATCTACAGTAAGCAAGGACCCAGTCCCAGATTCATTAGAATCCTCATTGAAATACATCTAAAGTAAGTAAGGACTCAGTTTCAGATTCATTAGAATCCTCATTAAAATACATCTACAGTAAGCAAGGACCCAGTCCCAGATTCATTAGAATCCTCATTGAAATACATCTACAGTAAGTAAGGACCCAGTCCCAGATTCATTAGAATCCTCATTGAAATACATCTACAGTAAGCAAGGACCCAGTCCCAGATTCATTAGAATCCTCATTAAAAAAACATCTACAGTAAGTAAGGACCCAGTCCCAGATTCATTAGAATCCTCATTAAAATACATCTAAAGTAAGTAATGACCCAGTCCCAGATTCATTAGAATCCTCATTAAAAAAACATCTACAGTAAGTAAGGACTCAGTTTCAGATTCATTAGAATCCTCATTAAAATACATCTAAAGTAAGTAATGACCCAGTCCCAGATTCATTAGAATCCTCATTAAAAAAACATCTACAGTAAGTAAGGACTCAGTTTCAGATTCATTAGAATCCTCATTAAAAAAACATCTACAGTAAGTAAGGACCCAGTCCCAGATTCATTAGAATCCTCATTAAAATACATCTAAAGTAAGTAAGGACCCAGTCCCAGATTCATTAGAATCCTCATTAAAAAAACATCTACAGTAAGTAAGGACCCAGTCCCAGATTCATTAGAATCCTCATTAAAATACATCTAAAGTAAGTAATGACCCAGTCCCAGATTCATTAGAATCCTCATTAAAAAAACATCTACAGTAAGTAATGACCCAGTCCCAGATTCATTAGAATCCTCATTAAAAAAACATCTACAGTAAGTAAGGACTCAGTTTCAGATTCATTAGAATCCTCAACTTGAGTGCATACTCAAACGTATCTTCTTAATTTATTTCTTGTTTTTTTTGGGGGGGGGGGGGGGAAAAGAGGGGAGAAATTACATCACATGTATAAAATTTTCATAAAAAATTATCAGCATTTAACACCATTCTTCAACTAAATCAATTGCAATTTTCTTACCGCTGCCTCAGTTCATTATAAAAAATCAAACAATGCCCTAAGGTTACAAATAATTTTCACACTCAAATTCTACAAAAAAATTCACATCTGATTAGTCTGTGATCTAGTAAACACTAAATAAATCAACCACATTCTACTTGTTCTGCTGTAGTTATGTGTAGTGTTGAAATTTAAAGGAGCAATGATTTGTTCATCACAACTGATCATCCATCTACATGTATTTTGATCAGCCATCTATTTGATCAGTGTGAGATGATTTCTATATTCTTTCATGGACAATGTCATTCTCACATACTTGGTAATGTTTTATCCTGTAAAGTCGTTCAGTTTACCAACACATTTTTTATTTGCCATGTTGTTCGTGCTTAGCTTGTATGTATGTATATGTTAGGATTTGAAGCACGTCAGCATAATACTGGCTATATGGTGGCAATTAAACATTAATTCTAAAAATGTAAATAGAAAGAATTGAGCAACAAAATTGTATGAAGATAAACCCTTCCAAATAAACATACTGTAGTTATTCTAATATACATCCCAGGGGTAGTGCAATTTCCAAAGGGGGCGTTTATTAGAGTACTATTAGCATTAGTACCATCGTCGGACAGTCTAAAAATACTCAGAACCCAGCAAGAAGCCAGCAACATACCAGTTATATTTAAAAACACGTGTAACAGCTGATCCAGTGCTGTAACTTTCCACTCGCTTTCAATGATGTCATGTGTTTACGATGGGTTAGGCAGTCGTGTAAACTGGACTCATTCGATGTTCTGCGCTATAGAATATAAATTCAATAGTTCGATTTGTTGTTACCATGTGTACAAAGATGTATGGAACGCAAAAATCAGGGATGATTTATTTTGTCAAATTGAAGAAAACAAAGAAAATTAAAGGTTCTGTGTGCGACTTTTGAGAAAAAATAATGAATCAGTAACTCTTGGACATGTACCAATGGAATATAGTAAAATTTTTCATTTATTTTCTGAAACACGGAGGTAAAATTACGACACTCATTACTCGAAATACATTTTTTGAAACAGGATTAGAAATACCATGCTTGTACACTTTCACTGGTGTAGCCAGTGATATTGAAAAGCTTTTGAAACTTTTGAAGCAAAATTAGACACTTAAGTTGTGAAATGGAAGAACAGGCTTCCACGTCGCGGAAGAATGCTTACTCGGTTGCATTTAAGCTGAAAGTTGCAGAATTTGCAGAAAAAAAGGGAAAACAAAGCCGCAAAAGTTTTAAAAGTAGACAGGAAACGCTTTAGGGAGTGGTGTCAACAGAAAGCCAAGCTCAGTACTTTGCCGAAAATGAACAGAGTTAAGGGAGTGGGCAGACAAGTAAAAAATGCTGACATAAAACAAAACCCGTTGTTATGGTTTAATGAAAGGCGTGAGGCCGGGGTTAGAGTTACAGGGAAATCTTTGAGGGCAGAAACATTGCGGCTTCATAAACTGAACGGTTCAAAATCTTTCAAGACATCTTTGGATTGGCATAGCAAATTTAAAAAGAGGAACAATATATCATTTCGCCAATCTACTCATATTGCACAACATGACACATCCTTTGTTGACAACAGGGTTGACAAGTTTTTGAGGTTTATGATTAAAATAAGACGTTTGCGAAACTATGATCATTGCTTTATTGTAAAAATGGATGAAACTCCCGTATGGTTTGAATTACCTGGAAAGTCTACACTGACACATGCAGGCAAGAAAGTTCGTGTTTTGTCTACGGGACATGAAAAAAGTCGTATAACCGTAACTTTGACAGCATATGCAGACAGTACAAAAATGTCTCCCCTTGTGCATCTACCTGGGACTAGAAAATTGCCAAAAGATGAAATTCCAGCTGGAATTGTTGTGTACATGTGCAGTACGGGCAAGAGGTCATGAGCTGACGAAGAAAGTAATAAATTTTGGTTTGCGAAAATATGGGGAGTAAACAGTCAACATTGCAGACTGTTAGTATGGGATTCCTTCAGAGAACATTAGATGACGGCAGTAAAGGAACAAATAAGAACATGATATAACACATCCCAGGGGCGTGCACATCAAAATTGCAGCCTGTTAAGGTGTCTTGGCATAAACCATTTAAAGCAAAAATCACAGAACTGTATGACTAATGAGTTTTTTCATGCCCCGTTGGACATACAAAAGGTGGAAATCAGAAGTGCCCATTGAAAGCTGTGTTACTGCTATGGATAAACAAGCGTAGGAAAGCATTTCACCTCATGTCATTCACAAGTCGTTTAAAAAATTGCTTTACTAATGCACCTGACGGTACAGAGGACCACTTGTTTCAGCAATCAGATGATGAAGAGGACCCATTTGAGGGATTGGCTGCCGATGAGATCACAGTGGGTAAACAAGTCCCAGAGAACATATCTGTCAATGCTGTCAAAATCGACAAGGACAGTGATTCTGGATCGGAGAATGAATGTGACAGTACTAACTCAACCAGTATTGCATGTATTGACAATACCGGAAGTGAAACGGACTACGACAGTCCAGGACATTAGTTATGTGAAGTGGATATATATGATGTTTTTTGAAGTGGAACTGTTTAAAATTTATTATGCACATGTACTGTTATTGGTGTCTGTGTTGCTTTTTTTAATACCGTACATCACTGTTTGACTGAAAACATTCGTAAATTAAGTTGTTTTGATTTTTCTAACAATCGTTAGATTACTCATGTACTGTTTTAATTATTTAGACATACCATAAAGGATATATACGGATTTATAAGCCTCGATAAAGTAGGAATTTGTTTTTTTATGTGAAAAAAAAAAGGGGGGGGGGCATTTTTCAGAAGGGGGGGCTTCTGTTAGAATAACTACGGTAAGCATAAAGTACTACAAGATAAAAGATACCAGTAAAGCTGTTATAATTCTGTAAAAGGTATATAAAGATAACAGTAAAGATGTTATAATTGTGTAAAAGGTATATAAAGATAACGATAAAAAATATAAAATCCTTAAAATACAAGGTTAAAATTTGTTATAAACCACATTCCCTCAAAAAATCCAAGATTTTATCTGGTGGTTATTTTATTATAAAGTTTTCTAATTGAGTCCACATCAAAAACTTCTGTGTCACAGGGTGGAAGTAAATACACTTGACAAGGTGTTCCACTGTGTTTGGACACTGGCAAGGTATGCACTCTGGTCAATGTTCACCCTTAATGAGGTATGCACAAGTCAGGTATTTGTGTTCAATACATGATTGGCACAATACCGCCTCATCTCCGAGATTTGTTCTATATGAGGGATGACACTCTCCAATGATGGGTTTGATGTCATGAAGCTTGTTTGTGGAGTTTTCATTCCACATATTTCCCACATTTACAAATAGATGACTGCAGGGCAACTTTGGCTGCCTTACCTGCCCTTTCATAATTCCTAATACCAATGTGACTACATAGCCAACAGCACAAAATATTTTTTCCAGATTGTATCAGCAAATCATATATATATATAAGATTTGGGATATTAATGGGTTATCAAATTTAAGGTTTTACAAGGCTTTCAGTGTGGAAAGACAATCCAAAAGAATTAAAAAAATTTTTTTTTTAGAGAGAGATTTCAATGTAGTTAAACGATTTTAGCATGGCTGTAATTGAATTTATGCAGAAAAATCAAGCCTTTTTCTGGTAACTGGCTGGAGATGGTTCCATGGGGTGTTGCAATTGTAGCTCCAACCTTATCCCCATATTCTGAACCAGCTGCATACAGGAAAGTATGGTCATGATAGGAGACTCTGATTTCATTGAATTTACTCTGATAAATAAGAGGATTTGTATAGAACTTTTTGAATTAGCAAAGAACAAATATTATTGGGGGGGGGGGCAGGATTGATAACCAAGGTGGTGATTTGAGAATAAAGAATTCTGCAGTATTTGCAAGATTGGTTTTTGCTGTTTCAAGGTGAGGATGAATTTGAATGCCAAAAGGTGGAATGAAATTTGGTTTCTGAGTGATCAAGATTTGGTATTTAGGCCTAAATACTACAATACATGCTGGATTAGATGGATTATAGGAAAATGATATACTGAAGAACCAATTTCATTCACTTGGGTTGTACTGAACAACAGAAAGCTATATAACTGAAAGATTCCATTCAAATATTGAACTTTTCCAGTAAGATTTCTTCACACAACATTGAACGGTTAATAAAAAGACAACTTTGATAGTTTGTATCTGATATGGAAAATGCTAATCAAATGCTTGGTTGTTTGACTTTTCCAACCAATCTTAGATCATTGTGATAACCATGTAATCTTCACATCACTAATAATGTGACATATGCTGGTGTAATGTTTTAACTCTGGCTATACTACTCCCACTAGGTCAAGTTACACCCAACTCCACAGGCAATGTATGCATTACCTTGTGTATTCAACTGCATCCCTAAAGAACTCACAAAATGTGGTACTTGCATGGGTTTGTAAATCAATTAAAGTCTACTTACACTACAGCCAATGACACCTGCAATAAGTGGATATTACATGGTGTAGTCTGATTTTATTCAGTGGCAGCCACAAAGGCACTAGTGGAAAATGATCAATATAGTTTGTGCTTACTGTGTTATTGATATTAGATGGCATAGTGAGGTTTAATTCAATGGCAGCCACAAACATGACAAATGCATGATTGAAAAATCCTCAATATACTTTGTGTTTACTGTATTATGTTAGTCAATCTAATGTCAGAATTCTGAGTGGAATCTTAACATGAGAAGTTTTTTCAATCTTGAAGATGGAACTCATGACTGAAACTTGATCTAAGCTTTCACCATCTTGGAAAAAAAGTTGTCAACCATATTTTGACAACACCAATTTACAGCTTAAATAGACTGCACATGCCTTCTCTCTTCTCCATAATTTCACAGTACGAGTAAGAAAATGAATTAAGTTTGTTTTCAGATGGCATTGTGAATGATATCTGCTACTGCATCAAAAAATGTATTGATTCAAGTGGACTAAAAAATTGCCCAAATTGGGTTCTTTTGTATGGAATTCAACAATTTTGCATCTTTCCTTCTGCTATTCATGCAAACAGCAATCCTCCAATTCACCCTCGAAAAGTCAAGGTGATCATAACATAAATTAGAGTCACCGGGTAGCAGTGATTAGAAGTTGGTATAGCCCTACTGGGGTGAGCACCCTTGATTAGTCACACACTACCTCTAATTATTAAATAAAAGAGCCTTTAGGAAAAAAGAAAACTGTTTATACATTATTTAAAAAAATAAATAAAATTGAATTACAGAAATGGTACATTATTAGAAGTCAGCCCAGATGTTAGAGCCTGTGCAACCCTGATGGGAAAAACCATTTGACAACATGGTAGCAGTTTTAACAGTGTAAGTGGCTTTACCTTATCAGGGTGAGCTGAATGCATATGGTAAACATTAATGGAGGAAATAACAATATGAAATCATTAAAGCCTGTATGAAAAGAATTCTTTTCACACTTTATAAGGCTGTTTGCATTAACAGAATGTTAGATGCAGCATCAAGTACCATTTGCAATGCCGTTTGAAAATAACTTTATTATTGTGGAGTGTCGAGATTGATGGGTCCCTATTTGTTACATACCTCTCCAACAAAACAGCATGTGTAGGAAACAGTCTTGTCTACAGTACAAAATGATATACTGGGAACACAATTCTTCATTATAGAGTAGTTCCTATAACTTATAATTTCTACTGTAATGTGATGCAATCATGCAGCCCAGTTGAACCTACCGATAACGGAGTTGAACTTGACAATCATTTTAGGTATGCAGTCTCAAAGTGTAACCTGGTCTATATGCAGCATGAGATCTCAGTTTATGCATTATTAAATAGCATCAAAGTGAAACCTGGTCTATATGCAACATAAGATCTGAGTTTATGCATTATTAAATAGCATCAAAGTGTAAGCTGATCTACATGTAACAGATCTGAGTTTATTCATTAATAAATAGCATCAAAGTGTAACCTGGTCTATAGGCAGCACCAGATCTGAGTTCATGCATTATTAAATAGCATCAAAGTGTAACCTGGTCTATAGGCAGCATCAGATCTGAGATCATGCATTATTAAATAGCGTCAAAGTGTACCTGGTCTATATGCAGCATGAGATCTGAGTTCATGCATGATTAAATAGCATCAAAGTGTAACTTGGTCTACATGCAGAATCATATCTGAGTTTATGCATTATTACATAACATCAGATAGTGTAACCTCGTCTACATGCAGCATCAGATCTAAGTTTATGTGTTATTAAAAAGCATCAAAGTGTAACCTGGTCCATATGCAGCATGAGATCTGAGTTTATGCATTATTAAATAGCATCAAAGTGTACCTGGTTTACATGCAGGATGAGATCTTGAATCATGCATTATTAAATAGCGTAAAAGTGTAACCTGGTCTACATACAGAATCAGATCTGAGTTTATGCATTATTAAATAGCATTAATGTGTAACCTGGTCTACATGCAACATCAGGTTTTAGGTTTTAGGACAATCATTTTAGGTATGCACAGTCTCAAAGTGTAACCTGGTCCACATGCAGGATGAGATCTGAGTTTATGCATTATTAAATAGCATCAAAGTATAACGTGGCCCATATGCAGCATGAGATCTGATTTTATGCATTATTAAATAGCATCAAAGTGTAACCTGGTCTATATGCAGGATGAGATCTAAGTTTATGCATTATTAAATAGCATCAAAGTCTAACCTGGTCTGTATGCAGCATGAGATCTGAGTTTAAGCATTATTAAATAGCATCAAAGTGTAACCTGGTCTACATGCAGCATCAGATCTGATTGTATGCATTCAAAGTGTAACCTGGTCTATATGCAGCATCCAATCTACCTGGTCTATATGCAGCATAAGATCTGAGTTCATGCATTATTAAATAGCGTTAAAGTGTAACCTGGTCTACATGCAATATCAGATCTGAGTTTATGCATTATTAAAATAGCATAAAAGTGTAACTTGGTCTACATGCAACATCAGGTCTGAGTCATGCATTATTAAATAGTGTCAAAGTGTAACCTGGTCTACATGCAACATCAGATCTGAGTTTACGCATTATTAAATAGCAACAAAGTGTAACTTTATGTACATGCAACATGAGATCTCAGTTTATGCATTATTAAATTGCACCAAAGTGTAACCTTGTCTACATACAACATCAGATCTGAGTTCATGCATTATTAAATAGCATCAAAGTGTAACCTAGTCTATATGTAGCAATTTATCTGATTTTATGCATTGTTAAATACCATCAAAGTGCAACCTGGCCTATATGCAACATCAGATCTGACTATACGTATTATTAAATATCAATTTGATGTCACAGTGGTTGTACGCATATTTTTGTTTCTTTTCCAAAAGAGCACCATATATATGACACCTTTAAAAACTGTCTTTTGTCTGCAATCTATAACTCTGTAAAAAATTCATTGATCTATTTTGTGTGATACTTGGGAAAAGGTATTTTATCGTATGAAATAATCTGTATACCAAATAAAAAAAATTAAGTTAATGTTGTATATTGTCATAAGGATGAAGACCTATCTTTTACCACAGTCAAATGAAGAATTTTCTGACAACTCCAGGATGTAATAAATGTCCTGTATCATGTGACATATGCTATAAACATACAACACATGTACTTACACTAATATAGGATACTTCCCAACAATAAAAGGACATTTCACACATATATAACCAACTGATCAATCCTGATGGTTGCAGACATTTCTGTTTCTTCTTCAATGATTGCATCTATTTCTTTTAGCATCTGAAGAAGGTGTGGCACACTAAAACAATTTTGTCTCAGATCTAGATGAGTAAGCCTTTTCTTCTTCAGCATCTTGTCTATTACATCTCTGGCAGTTTCAACCATCTTTACTTTGTTGGCTGATATTGCAACAGTTTCTAGAGCATCTGTTCTCAGATTTTCCATGAGCTTCAATAATGACTCATCTTCAAGGTCATTGTCCGAGAGATTCAGGGTCTGCAGGAATTCAAAGTGGTTTAACATCTGGCCAAGCCATGACACTTGAGTTTCATCTAGTCCATTGCCTTCTAGATTAAGGATGGTGAGTTCTGAAAGGTATTCCATGTCCTTTGCAAGTTGCTGAAAAACTGCAGTTTTCCCTAGGTTGCAATGATTCAAGCTGAGATAATTCCATGCTGATGATATACAAATAACAGCAACAAATTCATTTGCTACTGATGAGCTGTGACCACTGTCTGGACCACAAATCAAGCACTCGTCTATGTTTAGTTTTTGTAATTTTGTGCACTTTGTAATAGCTTTAAGGATCGATCCAGTTCCTAAAGTAAAAGCATGGTTCTTTCCAAAGCTGAAATGTTTCAGTGACTTTGGCAGAGCAGATGCTAATATATTCAGTCCAGCATCTCCTAGTCTACAATTTGAAATGTCCAAAACTTCCAAAAATGGATTTTTCTGCAAAATAATGTTCAGTGGTATACAGCCTTCTGAGCCAAGTGGATTGTTGCATACCATAAACTTCATAATGGAGCCAATGTTTGAAATGGCAATGGAAAGGCTTGTCAGACCATCATGAGTGATATCATTGTTATTGATGCACAGTTGAGAAAGTTTTGCCATGTGGCAAATATCTTTGCAGACATTCTTGAAACTCCTATCACTCAGATTACAATGACTCACATCCAGCTGTGTCACATTTGGTATATATCGGAACCCTAAGGGTGAAGTTTCAGATGAAAGCGTAGGACTGTTGGACAAGTCTAGCTTTGTAATTGTGGATAATCTATCACAGTTCTGTAGCAATTTGGCAAGTCCATTCCTTGGTTGAATATCTGTGCCTTGCAAGGACAAAGCCACAACATAACTTAACGTTTGAAGACAGTCTATCAGTCTGTCAAGATGCCCATGGTCCAATACATTGAAAGAAACATCTATTTCAATACCATCAGTGAAAACTGGGGAGTCCTTTTGTAATTCAACAATAAGAGAACCATCTTCCAGTTCTACAAAGATTTGTTCCTCTGAACTGCAATTTACTAGATCTAAAACCTGTATGCATCTAAAGACAGTTAAAATGTTCTCATTTGACATGCTTTTTAGATTTGGCATCCTGAACTTCAGAGGTCCTTTTGGAGTCCTAAGAAATTCCTGAAGATTCTCTTTTAATATTTTGTTCATATCTAAAGAAATGTTACTGCTTGCTAACTCCACTTTGTTCAAGAAACCATGGAACACACATGCTGCCAAGAACTGTTTTGCAGCGGGTCCCAGAATTGGTTCTTTAAATTTGAAAATGGCATCAAGATGAAGAAGATTGATTTTGGATCCAAAGTACTGAAGCCTTCTTTTAGAATCTGAATGAGGACAAAACTCTAGAGAGTGGAGTAAGGTCACAGCAAACTCGTATGCATTTTCCGGTGACTCTTTTTCTAGTTCTTTGAAAGTGTTTATGACGACTTGATGTCTGAAGTGTACTGCCTCTCTCATTTCAGGCATGCAGACTGGGATATGAATATACCGCAATTTGTGTCCATAAGAAAGGAGGGAGGATTTGGTTGTTCTCTGAACCTTTGGTATGATCTTGAACAAAGTATGAGAAACAATCATGGTGTCTCTTAAAACACAACTCACAAACCTGTATTCATTCTCACCCATGGGGACAGGGTACAAAATTCCATCTGACTGCAATCTTTCAATGCTGACAGAAATAACAACTGAGCCAATATGCAAAAGTTCTAAAAGATTATTTGGAATATCAAATCTTAAGGGCATACCTTCTTCTTTCAGTTCCTCCTGGAGGAATTCTGCCACTTCCTTCTCAATCATGACTTCACACTGAGTACCTTTTGGCATGATCACTACACTGTCTTTATTCTTTACACAAACATTTCCAAGAACAGCAAGACAAAGTGTGGCCAATTGATCTTTAAAAATGTCACTATACCTGGATAGTTTCTCATTCAGTTTTCCCTCCATCCATGACATAATGTCATAGATGACTCTACTACAGTCAGACAAAGTCACTGTTCTGGTTGAGGGAGCTGATCTTTCAGTGACATCCCCATTTTCTGCAGAAGCATCATACTGAAGAACCCGTGGACCTGCTTCAATAAAATCACCTTCGAGGAAAGAATCTTCCAAGGCACATAAAAGACTTGGTGTCAGGGAAATACGGAGAGCCTTTACTCTCTTTATGGCCCTCTCTTCCTTATCTGTACCAGATCTCTTCTCTCCTGTGCTTAACATTGACAGTCCCTCTACTGGCTTGCATGCAAGAAGCAGTTCTGGTAAATAAAAATAACCTGATAAGCATGAATTACAAAGGCAATTATTTGCTGACAAATGGATAGTGTGTTATAATGGTGTTCAGTTTCATGCTAAATTATGGCAACTAAAGTTTTGTGATGCTAAAGTATAAACAAGAGCCCCTGGAAGGAACCAATTCTCTACTGGAAAAAAAAAGAATTTCCAGGAATTTAAGATAAGACCATTTCTGCCTTCCAACTGCTGATTATTGAAAGTATCTCTGATATTCTTCAGTGATAACAAGATTTTCAAATTAGCTGCTGTGGTGGCCATATTGGATGTCAGATTGGCACCATTTACATTTTGGACCAAGTAGAAGTCTTATGGTGAAAACCCCATGTCAATATGACCATCCATTCAGAGGGAGTAGTGACAACAAGATTTTCAAGATGGCTGTCATGGCAGCCATATTGGATGTACAATTGGCACTATTTTCATTCAGAACCTACTAAGTATCATAAGAAGTCTGTTGGTGAAAATACCATGTTGATATGGCCATCCATTTGGGAGAAGTAGGGGTAACAATATTTTCAAGATTACCACAACGGTGGCCGTACTGTGGGTCAGTTTGCATCATGTCCATATGACCAGCCATCTAGGAGAGGTAGCAATAATACAATTTTCAAGATGGCCATTGTGGCAGCCTTATTGGAGGTCAGATCAGCACCATTTTCATTTAGGACCAACTAGATATCATAAGAAGTCTTTCAGTGAAAACCATATGTTGATATGAAAATACATTCAGAAGTAGTGATAAGAAGTTTTTCAAGATATCAATGTGGTGGCCATATTGGATGTCTGAGTTGCACCATTTTCATTAAGGATCAACTAGACATCATAGACATCACAACAAGATTTTAAAGATGGCCACTGTGGTGGCCATACTGGATGTGCAAGTGGCCCCATTTTCATTTAGGTTTAATTTGGGGTTTTGTGGGGTTTAACTCCATTTTTCAGCATGTGATAGGCTATACATGGCAGCCAGTATATTTGGTGGAGGAAGAACCCAAGATGAACCACCGACCCAAAGGAAGATACTGGCCAGCTTTCTCACCATGTTGGTTAAGCAGTGACTCAAACTCACATGGAAAGAGGTGAAATGTGTGAGTGATCTAGAAAGGCAAGAGCATTAGACCACTCAGCCACCCGGGGCCCCTTTTCATTTAGGACCACTAGACATCAGAAGAAGTCTTCTGGTGAAAATCCCATGTCAATTTAACTTTTAGTTCAGAAGGAGTAGCAATGACAAGATTTTCAAGATGGCTGCTGTGCAGGTCATATTGGATATCAGACCAGCACCAGTTTCATTCAGGAAATACTAGACATCATAACAAGTCTTTTAGCAAAAACCTCATGCTGATATGACCACCCTCTCGGGAGGTGTAGCGATAACAAGATTTTCAAGATGGCCACTGTAGCGGTCATACTAGATGTCCAAGCAGCACCATTTTCATTTAGGACCAACTAGGCCATGGGATGAACGTGTGTGTAAAGTTTCACAGCAATGGGATGAATGTGTGTGTAAAGTTTCATGGCAATCCCCCAAGTAGTTTAGGAGGAGTAGCGATACCAAACTTGTGCTAATGGTCAACAGACGATGGACAGACATGAGACCATCCCATGAGCTCTCCAGGTTTATGACCTGTAGAACTAAAAAGTGATTTTAGACTAATTCCTTATGGAATATCTAAAGATGATCTCAACCAATCAGACTACAGAAACTTTTTCCAAAAAAGTATACCTTTCACTCTGCTCAAGAAACAAAATTTCTGAACCCTTCATTCAAATAAAAAGTGTACAAGCTACATAATGTATCGATTGCATACCATTTTAAAAATGTGCATCAAACATAAAATATTCTCCAACACAACATATTTCATCAATAATTATGCAAGTCTGTCAAAGTGAACTAATTGAATTTTGAGCCATTTTTTCTTATTATCATGATTATAGATCAAGCATAAGATTACCTGAAAGGATACAGTGTCTGCTCTTTATAATGCTATTCATGGGAGCATAAAAATGACCCTAATTATAGGTAAGGGAGCCTCATATTGAGGGATGTTCCCAAAAAACTGTGACATAATAGTGCACAAAAACAACAATAGGCCCAAATGGGCCTGATATCACTCACAGGATTGAAATCTGCCAATTAGCCAAATGCAAGAGAAATTGGCCAAGAAATCTGGGTCAGTAGTACACTTTCTGAAGAAATTTTTTGCAATGCTGTTGATTGCATGTGTGATGAAAACAACTGTTTCAAGATTTCTCTAGTTTTTGTATCTTCACCCATACTTTTGGCATCATTTTCCAATAATATGAGGGCTCAATACTAGGATGCTTTCTGTCTAAGTTAGTCAAGCTCTGTTAATTTTATGAGATAAAGCTGTTTATGTTTTTCTTATCTTAGCATCAAAGTCACACTGATGGCAGAGCAGCATGATTTGAATAGATGTGAAAGGGCTTCAAGCTAAGATGTTTTCTGTCAAATGTGGTCAATTTCTGTTAAGCAGATTTTTAGAAGAAGTCATTAAAAGTATTTCTATTTTTAGTAACTGCAGCCATGTTTGATGGCAAAGTGGCATCATTTGCATAATTTAAAAGCCCTTCATACCAAGATGCTTTTTGTCACATTTGGTAAAATTCTGTTTAGTGATTTTTGAGAAGACATCACTTAAAAGATTTTAGATTTTAGTAATGAAGAAAAAATTCTGGCACAGATGGCTTTCAAATTTGTACAAATTATGCTAATTTGCTCTCAAATATGGCATTTGATACCAAATTGGCATCATTTGTACAAATATGAAAGCCATGTATGCCAGAATTTTTTCACTAAAATTTAGTACAACAAAACATTTTTGTTGAGCACTTTCTGAGAAGTAGTTTAGAGTTTGTATAGCGGATCAGCATCATTTATATATATTTGAAAGCCATCTATGCCAAGATGCTGTCAAATTTTGGCAAATTCTCTTGAGCAGTTTTTGAAAACTCATTCAAAGGTTTTTCTATTTTTAGTACCAGAGGCCAAATCTGATGGTATATCATCATCATTTGTACAAAGACATCTCTGCCTTGATGCTTTCTGTCAAATTTGGGCACATTCATTTTAGCAGTTTCTGAGAAGTAGTAGTTTATATATTTTTCTATTTTTAGTAATGGTGGCCATTATGATGGCAGATTGGCATGATTTGAGCAAATCTGAAACCCCTTCATGTTAGGATGATTTCCATAACTTTTCATCAAATTCTGTTTGGCGATCTTTGAAAAGCTGCTCCAATTTTTTTTTCTATTTTTAGTAACAGTAGCCATATTAGATCATGGATTGTCATCCAGTGAATAAATCTGAAAGGACTTTATGCTACAATGCTCCCATTAAAATCATGTGTAAATTGGTCAAATGGTCTTTAAGAAGTTGGTAATAGCAATTGTGAAATGGATGATGGGCTATGAATGAAGGACGAAATACCATACCATAAGCTCACTTGGTCTTATGGCTAGATAAGCTACAAATCTGTCAATTTACTATCTCGCCTGCAACGGTGTCCCTGCAGCCCTGGTGACACGTGAATAAACAACCCATGTGACCTTTTAAATATGGCAGGTGGCCACTATTTGTAATTTGTTGTAACCAATCAGATTTCATAATCAGAAGGGAGACGATTTTGTGACGGCATGCTGGATCAACTTGTCACTTTGACTAGAGTGTATTATGAAATGATCAGCAATATTTCACAAACAGAATGAAAATATATTTATTAGATGTTAGTCACGGGATATTTAGCAATAGTTCACAGATAAGTGCTCACAATGTCAGAGAATGCACATGACTCATGCTTCTATTTCAATCAAGTGGCAAGTGAGGTGTGTTTGTGCAGCCTCGGGCATAAACCAAACTGCAACCACAGCATTTCAGCAATTTGTTTAGATCCTAAGCAATAAATGAACTAAATTCACATCGCCTTTTTCTCATGTAAAATAACTGATTCTAACAGATTTTTTGGATAAACTGCCAGTAAAGCAATTTTCACACCTCTAGAAAATACTGGTAGTTTCCCTAAAGGTACAAGTCACAACTCTAAATGCGGAAAAAATATATTGAAGTATCTGGCTACAATTACAGTATTGTGGCCATATCTGATGGCAGACTGGCATCGTTTGTATAAATTTAAAAGGCCCTGAAGGGAAATCTGCCACAGAATAATAATGAGATGACAAGAACATGTAAAAGTGACATGTATGAGATATTGACCTCATTATCTAAAATAAATGTCAACCCAGTTCACCTTTTACTCGAAAAGGAAAAACAAAGATGATAACCCATACATATCTATAAAACTTTTATATCACACAAATAAATCCACTTTACTGAGAATGTGAATTGTTTACATCTTTGGGTATATTGCAATGAGTTGTGTTTATATTGCTGCATATTAACAACACCTTCAGCTAATCCACAAGATAATATGCTTATCAAAGTGGTCTGACAGTTGTTTTATTGAAATATGTTTCTGAGTATGGGTAAAGCATTCTTTAGATTAAGTTGCAACTTAAATGTTTTATTTTTCATCAGCTTTAAAAAAAAGTGTACTTAGTGTCTGGAGAGAGAGAAAGAGAGAGAGAGAGAGAGAGAGAGAGAGAGAGAGAGAAAGAGATAGAGAGAGAGAGACATTCGCTCTTCTAGGATACCTATGATTCAGTTGAAAATAGGTTTGCCACCCAGCTGCTATGGAAGCAACACTGTTGCTAGGGAAACACCCCAGCCACAATTTTGACAGACCATGCCCAGAGGAACATTCGTAAAAAGTTTTGATTAAAATAGGCTCAGCTTTTCTGGAGAAGTTGAAAATAGGCTTTCCACCCAGCTGATAAGGAAAAAACAAAATTGTTAGGGAAGCAACTCCAGACAAAATTTTCAGAGTTTGTTCAACAAACATTCCTAACATGTTTGAATGAAACTGACTCAGTTGTTCTGGAGAAGTTGAAAATAGGTTTTCCGTATGATTGCTATGGAAGCTACATCACTGCATGGGGAGCTACCCTGGACACAAATATGATAAAGCCTACCTTAGGAACATTTTTACCAAGTTAGATCGAAATTGGCTCATCAAGCTAAAGAAGTTGAAAATAGTTTTCACCCAATTGCTAAGGAAGCCACACCATTGCTAGGGATGGCACCCTGGACAGTTTATTTTCTTTTGAGCATGTCTCAATTTACATAGATTAAATGGAAGAACATAACTTTAAAGATAATGCAATTTATTACCTCTTTTACTATCGTACACATACTCCTCTAAATAATCTTCATAATATTTTTCAACATTTTCTTTTCTTTATATGTCACTAGAGAATTTACACTAACATTTTTAACATTATTTGAGAAATTATTTTAATTTTCTTTCAGAGCATTTCAACTATTGTTTCAAGTATTACCATCAGTGGAAGAATTTCCAAGGGAGACAACTACGCTCATGGATAATCATTAGCCTAAATCTGAGCCAACTCCCATGACATATAAAACTTATATGAAAGGCCAGTTGATATAAACTTTGTTAGTTATTTTAGTAGGATCCTAAAGTTTGTTATTATTTTTAACAATACAATCTATATTTGGTAACACAGAATGGACACTATGACATACACAAGGAGGGACTGATATCCCTCCAAGCTAAAAATTCAAAAGAAGCTTACCACATGGTTGCTAAGGAAACCACACTATTGCTAGGGGAGTCACCCCAGACAAAATTTTGAAACAGTATATTATAAGAAAAAAAACTATCAAGTTTGATTGAAATTGGCTGAGCCACTCTGTACAAGAAGTAAAACAAAGGTTTTCCATTTTGGTTGCTATGGAAGCAAATTCACTACTAGGGAGCCACCCAGAACATAAGTTTTGAAAGAACATGTTCCTACTCAGTTCAAGTGAAACTGACCAAGTACTTTTTATTATAAGTTAAAAATAGCAATGTGAATTGATGACACATGAAGGATTATGCACACCAGATGCTCGGCCATATCATAAGCTCGCTTGGCCTTATGGCCTGCTTAAGCAAATACTAAACAACAATTTACCCTGTGACCTTGACCTTTGATACCTAGATCCTCAATCCCAAAGGATGCGACATGTACACTGTGAATCTGGTCGGAAGTCTAATACCTATCCACAGCCACATATTTTTTTCCTTCTCCAAAAATGTAAGAAACTGACCACTGTGACCTTGACATTTGACCTCCACACAAGTAGTGATATTTATATCCCATTGTAAACATCTTTACTTTGTCTGATGTCAATTTCTCCATGGCTATTGTACTGCCAGATCAAACAAGAGTCCTTTTGAACTGGGTGAAAAGAATTCCCAGGAATTCAAGATAAAACCATTTCTTCCTTTGAACTGCCGAGTGTTGAAACCATCTATGATATTCTTCAGCGATAACAAGATTTTCAAATTAGCTGCTGTGGTGAACATATTGGAATTCAGCTTGGAACCATTTTCATTCAGGATCAAGCAGACATCATCAGAAGTCTTTTGGTGAAAACTCCATGTCAATATGACTATCCATTCTGGGGAAATAGTATCAGGAACAGTTTTTAAAAAAACGTGGTGGCAGCCATATTGAATGTACAATTGGCACCATTTTCACTTAAGACTAACTAGGTATCATAAGAAGTATATTTTTGGTTAAAACCCCATGTTGATATAGCCATCCATGTGGGGGGAGTAGAAATAATATTTTCAAGATGGCCACCATTGTGTCCATATTGAGAATCAGTTTGCATCATTTTCATTTCAGCTCAACTAGACACCGCAAGAACTCTTCTGATGGAAACCCCATGTCAAATTGACTTTCCAAAGTGGCCACATTGGACATCAGATCAGCACCATTTTAATTCAGGACAAACAAGACATTATAAGAAGTCTTCTGCTGAAAACCCCATGCCGACATGACTTTCATTTTGGAGGAGTAACAATAACAAGATTTTCAAGATGGCTGCCACGGTGGCCATAATGGATATCAGATATGCATACCATTTCCATTTAGGACCAACTAAACATCATAAGAAGTCTTCTGGTAAAAGCACATTGTTGATATGACCAGTCATCTAGAAGAAGTAGCCAAGATTTTCAAGATGACCATTGAGGTGGCCATATTGGATGTCAGATTAGCACCATTTCATTTACAACCTACCAGACATTGTAAAACGTCTTTCAGTGCAAACCCCATGCTGATATGACCATTCATTCAGGAGAAGCAGTGATAACATGATTTTCAAGATGGCCACAGTGATGGCCATATTGGATTTCAGATCAGCACCATTTTCTTTTAGGACCAACTAAACATCATAAGAAGTCTTTCAGTGAAAACCCCATTTTGATATGACCATCCATTCAGGAGGAGTAGCGATAACAAGATGTCCAGGCAGCACCATTTGCATTGAGGACCAACTAGACCATGGGATGAATGTGTGTGGAAAGTTTCATTGCAATCCTCCAGGTAGTTTAGGAGGAGTAGTGACAACAAACTTTTGCTAATGGATGGATGGACAACAGACGACAGACCATCCAATAAACTCTTCTGGTCTATGACCAGTAGAGCTAAAAACCTACCTAAAATTTAAACAATTGCTGCTGTTACCTTGACCTCTGAGCTCCTTGGCTGACAATCTCTAGGGCTATTCCTTCCCCCGTGATGCACTTAAGGGTAAAGTCTGACGATGATACGATGAAGAAAACAGGTGATACTGCCCTTTGAAAAACTTTGATCAAAAGTTGACATCAGATGGATGGACAGTCATTGTGACAGCTATCTCTTGTGCTCTGCAACTGTTGCAGTGGAGACCAAAAAATAGGGAATCGGATGATCCAAGAATGAAAATTAAGTGAAACAGTTCAAGAAGCAACAATAAAACAGAACTCAAACAATAGGATTCACGACCATACCCACGTTATAAGAGAAGTGATATATAAAAGCGGTCGGGTGAGGGGAGAGGCCTTAATAAATAGGGACCACTGTAAATGGTAGAAAATGCCAATTGCTAAAGCAATGTCAGAATTACCTTTTTGCAAAATCAACCAGTTTTTACAAGATTCTACCTCCATCATATCAACTGTGATCTTCAGTTTCACACTTTCCAGCTCTATTTCAAACAGGGCGGCTTCTGCTCGAAGTTTCTGGAATAGTTCTGGACTGACAATAGTTGTATGTATTAGTTTAGCCAATATTCCTCCATTATACCACTCTATCAGCTTGTTGAGGGATTCCAAGGTTTTTGGATGGAGCATGAAGATGATACTGCCAGTTCTAATGCCTCCCCAATGAACCTCAATCTGACCAAGAATGTTGGATAGCTGCAATAATCTCTCATCTGATTGGGAATTCTGTAAAATGATCTGAAACCTGTGGAGAAGTTGTTGTTGTGCTGGTGTTGGTTTATCTTCCACATCCATATCTTCTTCTAATGTTGAGATCTGAATTTGGCTACTATCACTTGCTGATTGAATAGATATATTAACTGGCAGGAGAGCTGAAATATAAACACATACAAGGATGGGTTCAAATGGATCTCACTTTGTCACACATCTTGTTGTAAGATAGCACGAGTGTACTATGAGATTTCTGGAATTTCTGTTTGAGGAGGCTTTCCTCTTGAACTAAAAAATTTGAAACAGGGAAGCAAAGGGTCAAAAGTACACATACAGAGTACTGTGATATGTAGTCTTTAACAACCAAACTGAAAACTAAAGTTCAAGTCCCTTATTTTTAAAACATTAAGTATTCATTACTGGCAAATGAATTTAAAATGCATTTTTTTTTTTTTTTGGGGGGGGGGAGGAGGGGTGAAACTAATTTTAATTATACAATATTTACTTGCTACTACTGCATTGCTACCTTTATCCAGAACACCAGTCCCCAGTCCAAGCTAATTATTCCCTCCTCCAATTTGTGATTGGTGGGGAGGACAAAAAATGACATGATCCCTGATTCCTTAGTTATATCCAACATAATGGAATGTCTTCCTCTTTTGACTTGTACAGAGACTACAGGGCATCAGAATGGGGTGGGAGGAGGGAATCTTTCCAATAGTAGCAGTTAAGTATTACATAATTAAAATTAGTTTAACCTCCCAAAAACTACATTTTACTAGTAGTAAAACATGACCTTCTACTATTGCATTGCTGCATTTACCAGCCAGATGTGATGCTGATGACCTCAAAATCAGAGGGCAGAAAAACAAGAGTTTCTCAAAGGGACTGATGCTCTATTGGGTGAAAAGAATTTCCAGGAATTCAAGATAAGACCATTTCTTCCTTTTAACTGCTGAGTGTTGAAACCATCTCTGATATTCTTCAGTGTTAACAAGATTTTCAAATTAGCTGCTGTGGTGCGCATATTGGATGTTAGCTTGTCACCATTTTCATTTAGGACAAAGTAGACATCATTAGAAGTCTTTTGGTAAAAACTCCATGTCATAATGATCATCCAATCAGCGGGAGTAGTGACACCAAGGTTTTTAAGACAGTCCTAATGGCAGCCATATTGGATGTATTACAGCACTATTTTCATTTAGTAAAACCCCATGTTGATATAGCCAGCCATTTGCGAGTAGTAGAGATAACAATATTTTCAAGATAGCCACCATGGTCGCCATACTGAGGGTTAGTCATTTTTATTAAGGACCAACTTGACACTATAAGAACTCTTCTGATGGAAACTCCATGTCAAAATGACTTTCCATTTTAGAGGGGTAGCAAAACCAAGATTTTCAAGATGGCCACAAATTGGACGTCAGATAAGCACCAATAAAACATTATAAGAAGACTTTTTGTGAATACCCCATGCTGATATGAGCATTCATGCAGGACAAATAGTGATAACAAGATTTTCAACATGGCCACTGTGGCAGCCCTATCAGTTCAGCACCATTTTCATTTAGGAATATCTAGACATCATAAGAAGTTTTTTTGGTGAAATCCCCATGTCAATATGACTTTCCATTCAGGAGAATAGCAATAACAAGATTTTAAGATGCTTGCTGTGGCAGCCATATTGGATGCCAGATCGGCACCAATTTCATTTAGGACCAACTAGACATTGTAAGAAGTCTTTTAGGGAAAACATCATGTTGATCATGTTGATACAACTCTTCATTCAATAGGAGTAGCAATAACAAGATTTTCAAGATGAGTATGATAACAAGATTTTCAAGACTGCCACTGTGTGGTAGCCGTTTTGGATGTCAGATCTCACCATTTTCATTTAAGAAAAAACTGGACATCCTAAGAAGTCTTTTGGTGAAAATCCATCAATATTACTTTCTGTTCAGGTTGAGTTGCGATAACAAGATTTTCAAGATGGCTGTCATGATGGGCATACTGGCTGTCAGAGTGGCACCATTTTCATTTACGACCAGCTACACATCATAAGAAGTCTTTTTGTGAAAACCCCATGTTGATATGACCATCCACGTAGTAGGAGTAGCATTAACAAGATTTTCAGAATGGCTGCCATATTGGACATCAGATCTGCACCATTTTCATTTAGGACCAACTAGATATCATAAGAAGTCTTTTTGTGAAAACTTGATGCTGATATGCCATTCATGTAGGAGGATTAGCAATAAAAAGATTTTCAAGATGGCCACTGTGGTGGGCATACTGGATGTCCGAGCAGCACCATTTTCATTTAGGACCAACTAGGCCATGGGATGAATATGTGGAAATTTTCATGGCAATCCTCCAAGTAGTTTCGGAGAAGTAGTGATGACAAATTTGTGTTAACGGACGGAGGGACAGATGACTGACGACCAAAGAGGGATGGATGACAGATGAAAGACCATCCCATTAGCTCTTCCGGTTTATGAAAACTACACTTACACCGACTGTAGGAGTGTTTTCCACTGTAAGCTTGTAGATGGCTGGCCCACATATTCTGTTACTACAAGTGGACCCAAAGCATAAATGCCTTCACTCTGGTGTGCAAACAATCAAAGGTAAAAGGATGAAAGGAGGAATGATTAAGGAAAGCCCAAGATGCAGCAATTGCCCTAACCTCATGGGTTTTAATTTTAATAAAAGATTCCTCTCAATGAGAGATCGATAAGCTCTCTTGATAGCTAGAGCAATCCACATGGAAATGGTGGCTGCCAAATATCATAGGAACCCTTTAGAGGGAGACAATTCAGACAATTACTTCCCCTTTGTGATGCTGTAAAATAAAACCATAAAGCTCTAACTGAGCAAAGGAGCCTATCTTAATCATTCACAGCACATGTATGACTAAGACTGGGAATCTCAACAGAAACAGGAGCTACTGAAGGTAACTGGTTCTTAGCCAAAAAAAACAGGTTGGAAAAGAAGAGAAACCAAATCAAAGTTACCACTGAACCATAAAGAACCCTTTTCCACTGACAAAGCATGAATTTCGCTCCTTCTCCTCATCAATGCTAAGGAGAGTAGGAAGACTGTTTTAAGGATGAGGTTCTTGAATAAAGCTTCTATCAAATGTTAATATAAAGGTTTAGATAACACCCCAGAACCACACGAAAGGTTCCATCTAGGCATTAAGGAGCAAGATACCTGTCTCTGAAGCTTAAAATACCTGATGAGATCAGAAATGTGAGGGTTCGACCCAATGGTAGAATTCATTAAAAACTTGATGGTATTAGAAAGGGCTGCCCTAAATCCCTTAATGGTAGATACAGGACATTCTCTTTCCCCACAAAGAAAGAGAAGAAAATCTGCAACTGCAGCTGAAGGAGGGACAGACAGGAACAATGCATTTCGGACTGCACCAATTACAGAATATTCTCCACTTGGCATCATAAACTTTGGAGGCTGATTGCCTCCTGGCCTGGGTGATGCAGTTGGCAACCTTGCTCAAAAACCAGTCTTGGCAGATCTATCATTTGATATAAGCCAGGCAAGTAGGTGAAGAATCCATAGATTGTTGTGTTGGAGAGTCCCCCTGTGCTGCGACAGCAGATCCCTCCTCTATGGTAATCGCCTGGGCTTGTCTACCAGCAGAACAAGGACATCGCTGAACCGTGATCAAAGGGGCCACAGAGGAGCTATCAGGATGAACCGACAAGAGGAGCTCCTGACTCTGTGAAGAACCTGGGGGATTATTTTGAACAGTGGGAAGGCGTAAGCATACAGACGATCCTACTTCAGACTGAAAGTGTCCACCACCCAGGCATTCTCATCTGGCACCTGAGAGACATTAAAAGGGAGCTTGTTGTTCAGTCTCATAGCAAACAAGTCCACTAATGGTCTCCTCCACAGCTGAAAAAGTGTCTCCGATATGACTAGTACAGAGACCATTCCGTAAGGGCTATATGACCCTGTCTGGATTGGCTGTCAGCCAGGATATTTCTCTTGCCTGGAATGTGGTGGACTCTGACATGATCTTTTCAAAGACTGTGCAACGGAGGAGGTTCCAGACTTCCATGCAAAGAGTAAGAGCATGATTGCCTCAATGACATCTGAGGTATGTGTTGCAATGGCGAGCAGATAATGAAGTCTTGACCAAAAAGACCCACCATGAGGAACAGAATCTGAGCAATCCTGCCTGGGGAAACCCAAACCCTCCCTTGAGTGATGAGGAAATTCATCCCCACTTAAACAAAATCCTGAGAAGGAATAAGATCCGACTTCTCTATGTTGGGGACTAGACCCAGATAAATCACTGTCAACCAACAGAGGGACAGGTCCTTCAGTACAGTATCTCTGAGGATGTTGTTCATCAACCAGACATCAAAATACTGGAGGATGGGACTCCTAAAGACTTAAGTGAAACATCTCCAGGCCCAGACAAAACCAATGATATTTCCTGTGAGATGGAAAGATGGGGATGTGAAGGTACACATCCTGAAGATCTAATGAGACTGCCAAGTCACTGGCTCTTATGGCATTCATGACTGAGGCAGAAGTCTCCATTTTGAAATGTTCTTTCCAAAGAAATTTGTTTAAAGTACAAAGATCAATTATGAGTAAAACCTTTCCATTTTTTTCGACACCAAAAAGATCCAGGAATTGAACCCTGGGGACTTTCGTTGTCCGTCACCCACACTTCTGTGCCATTCCACAGAAAGGTGTACACCTCTTCCCTTAGAGGTACCAGTTGGGACTGGTGAAAACAAATGGGGGTCCACAAATGAGAGGGTGGGTCTCAGAAACAAAGATTCTACCGAGATATGAGGCCAGGTCTCATCTGACACCCCCACTTGGGAAGCACCAGAATCCAAGGCAGGGGTCTTAAGAGGCTAAACTGGGGAATGGACCCTATAACTAGAGGCAGAAACCAGAGGTCGCAGTGTGGAAGAGGGGACAGACCATCCCTTCTGCGGTCTGGCAGCCTATTGGTCTTTAGAAAACTTCTCAGAAAGCTCTTGAACCATCACTGAATGCAGGAGAAACAGAAGGTCTGATCTAGAATATGCCCCGAAAAGTCTCTCCAAACTGGAGAGGATATTGGTGTCCTCAGCTCTGAAGGCTTTGGATATGAATCTGGGGAAAGGAAGTGGTAAACTAAATAGAAGTCAAAAGTCTAGACTTCCTCCTTGTCCATCACCTGAACCATAAGGTGGGATGAAGGGGACCCAACAGAAGAAAAGCCTTGAATCCACTGGTTCATCTGGAGACTCATTCAAGTCAACCAGAATTGAAAGGGCATTGTCCTGACTTCTCTCAAGGAGAGACATCACTATCCTTTCTGATCTCCATCTCTAAAGAAGGATATGTTAAGATTGCAGGTTCATCATCCTGTCCCTGCTCATGGGGGGGGGGGGGGCAATGGGACTAACCATTAGATCTTCCCTCCTTGGATAATGGGATCAACAATCCCTTCTTTGTTGCTCTAGGAGGAGAGTGGTAGCCCACCTCCTTCTTCTTCGATGAGTCTGTTGGAGATCAGGAAGGTCTACAGCCTGCCATGTCCAATGGACCTTGGAACCAAGAAAGAGACATCCATGATGTGATGGGAGGGAAAGAATATTCACTACCTAGTAGTGGAGCCCCTCAAAAGGGAACATAGGGAAAGGGGAGATGCCAGTCTGATACCTCTCCCTTGATGGGTGAGCAAAACCCAACTTCATATCCCCATTGGGATTAAACAGTAACATAGATAAAGAGGGGATAAAGACCCAATCCCTCTCCCTAGACCACTGGTCAAGACCCAGTGGCCAGTTTGATGACCAGTGTCTGGTGCTCAAAGAGCATCACCCAGTAACCGGTGATCAACACTCAGTGCCTGATGATCAGTACTTATGACAGACACAGGAAGATCAATACTCAACATCGTATGCTGTGACTGGTGACTGTTGTCCATCACCTGGTGACCAGTGATTTGAGACTCATGACTGGTCCCTGGTGACTAGCAACTGTTACCTATTGACCAGACACTGGGCAAAGACTGATCCTGTGATGATGACCTGATAGAAGAGTCTATGGTTGGGGAACTAGAGTCTGTCAAATGAGATTTGTTATCATCAGGCCTGTTCAAGCAAGAACTCCGCTCTTTCCTAACATCAGAAAAGCATGACTCACTTTCATCAGGCAAGAGCAACTTCCCTCCCTTGGGGGTCACCAACGATCTCTCCTCAACAGGAGTTGACAGCTTTGGATCGAGTGTCAGTGATCCTGGAAAAGACAATTTCAACAATGGAAAAAGCTACTGATTCCTCACTCCCAGGAGGTGTTAATTTTCCTAAAACAGGAAGTGTCCAAGATCTCTTCTAGAAATGGACGGGATCTTCCCGAGATGAAGATGAGGTAGCAGGACACTTCTTCCTTCCTCTATAAGTGTGGTGACTTTCTGCTAAGTCCCATACTGCATTGTTCCAAAGAAAACGAATCGGACAACCATCTGTACATACATACTTGGTACATGATAAACAGGTGGGGTGAGTGGCCCACACGGCTTTCTTATGCTCATTTTTAACCACACCTTACAACAGAATTGTTGGCTGAAAGAAATAAATACAATAACAAAATGAACTGGAACCAAATATGGGCAGGATATACTTACCCTAACTCCAGTTACTAATACAATGGATAAAATTTACTGAAGCACCACTTCGCTAAACGAGGTGCTAAAAACCCTCAAAAATGAAAATGAAATGGGACATAGATACATAAATTTAAAGCAAGTATTAGGGAGAAAACAACCAACACCACACCAAAAGGATATATTTAGTTGAAAAGAAGCCAAAAGGCAACAACAAAGACAAAATGTGTCGAGCATCCAGATACACATGTATATGCACAATAGTCCAAGGAAAAAGAGGAAGATATTCAATATGTTGGATATGACTAAGGAATCATACTTGGATCATGTTGTTTTTTTATTCTGATCTCCAATTACTAATTGATGGAGGGAATAATTAGCTTGGACTGGGGACCAGCATTCTGGAAAAAGGTAGCAATGCAACAGTATTAGGTATAGTATTAATACTATTAAATCCTGTTTTCATTACCAATTGAACTATGCATATAAAATGGCATATGATAAATTAACTCTGTTATTTTGTGTTAGTAAAACATAAAAGCCCCCATTGCAAACAAAAAGTTTCATTCCAGAAAGCCTGAAAAATTTAACAAAAATCATTCAAACATAACAAGAGGTCCAAGTGGGACTGAGATCCCTCACCTGGCTGACTTCAGAATAATTGCCAAATGCAAAAGCAGTTGGCCAAAAATTCTGACTCAGTAGGATGCTTTCTGTTGAAATTTCTTCCAATGCTGTTGACTGCATGTGTTATAAACAAGAGTCCCTTGAAGGAACTAATGCTCTAATGGGCAAAAAAGAATTTCCAGGAATTCAAGGTAAGACCATTTCTTCCTTTTAACTGCTGAGTGTTGAAACCATCTCTGATATTCTTCAGCAATAAATAGATTTTCAAATTAGCTGCTGTGGTGCACATATTGGATGTCAGCTTGGCACCATTTTCATTTAGGACCAAGCAGTCACCATTAGAAGTCTTTTGGTGAAAACCACATGTCAATATGACCATCCATTCAGGGATAGTAGGGAAAACAACATTTTCAATAGTGCCATCATGGTAGACATATTGGATGTACAATTGGCACCATTTTCATTTAGTACCAACTAGATATCATAAGAAGTCTATTGGTGAAAACCCCATGTTGATATGCCCATCCCTTTGGGAGGAGTAGAGATAACAATATTTTCAAGGTGGCCACCATGATGGCCATACTGAGGGTCAGTTTGAATCATTTTCATTTAGGACCAACAAGACACTATAAGAACTCTTCTGATGAAACCCAATGTCAAAATGACTTTCCATTTAAGAGAAGTAGCGATAACAATATTTTCAAGATAGCCACTATGGTGGCCATATTGGACATCAGATCACCACCATTTTAATTAGGAACCAATAAGACATCATAAAAAGTTGTCTGGTAAAATCCGCATGCTGATATGACTTAATGTTTTGGTGGAGTGACAATAACACAATTTTCAAGATGGCTGCCATGTGGATATCACAGTGGACATCAGATTGGCACCATTTCCATTTAGGACCAACTAAATATCATAAAAAGTCTTTTGGTGAAAGCACAATATCGATATGACCAGCCATCTGGAATTAGCTATACCAAGATTTTCAAGATGGCCATTGTGGTGGCCATATTGGAGGTCAGATCAGTACCATTTTCATTTATGACCAACTAGACATCATAAGAAGTCTTTTAGTAAAACCCCATGTTGATATGACAATCCATTCAGGAAGAGTAGTGATAACAAGATTTTTCAGATGGTCACTATGGTGGCTATACTGGATGTGTAAGTGGCACCATTTGCATTTAGGATCAACTAGACCTCATAAGAAGTCTTCTGGTGAAAACACCCATGTCAATACGACTTTTTGTTTAGGTGTAATAGCGATAACAAGATTTTCAAGATGGCTGCTGTAGTGGTCATACTGGTTATCAGAGCGACACCAATTTCATTTCTGACCATCTAGACATCATAAGAAGTCTGCTAGTAAAAAAACTCATGTTGATATGACCATCCTCCATTCAGAAGAAGTAGCGATAACAAGATTTTCAAGATGGTTGCTGTGGTGGATATCAGATCAGCACCATTTTCACTTAGGAGCAACTAGACATCATAAGGAGTCTTCTGGTGAAAACCCCATATCAATATGACTTTCCGTTCAGGAGGAGTAGTGATAAGATTTTCAAGCATTGGATGTCCAAGCAGCACCATTTTCATTTAGACCCATTTTTATCCATGAGATGAATCTGTGTGTGTAAAGTTTCATGGCAATCCTCCAAGTAGTTTAGGAGCAGTTGTGATAACAAACTTGTGCTAAGGACAAACAGACAAGAGACAATAGACAGACAACAAAGAAAAGACTATCCCGTTAAGTTCTCCTGGTCTATGACCAGTAGAGCTAACAATTGATAAGAGAAATCAATTTCTATGTTAGTTTTAATAAATAATGTGGGACTAACAAGCACGATAAAATACATGTTATTTTAAGGAGGGAAATTCTGTGAGATCAGAGCTTCCAACTGAATATTTATTCCCTCCATACTTACCTTTTTTAAATGATGTTTCAACTGTGACTACCGTATATACATGTTTATGTCACATTCAACTGCAAACTACACAGACACAGATCTGCCATTACATGATGTTCTGCCAGATCTGGATCTATGCAGTTTGCTAGGACTAATCAGTAGAGTAAACAACATAGACCCTGATCTACTCCGGCGCATTATACAACAGCAGATCAGGCTCAGTTTGTTTGCAGTTGGACCTGACTTATACACGTGTATTTATGGTAACTGGATGGAATATACTTACCTCTTTCTGTACAAAATGTATCTGCCAGATCTGAGAGTCCAACATTTCGGTGCCGTAACGCTGTGACCAAATCCTCAAACCAGTTTGGTCTGCCTACAAGTCTCCGGAATAGTTCTGCAGCACCTAGACTTGGTCCTGCTGCCTCTTCTTCTGCCCTTACCTTGTCCTAACCAAAAAAAGGACATGTATATAATGTAAATCATTTTGTGTAAATCTGCGTTATACAAATGTAACAAAATCTTCAGAATAATACCACATACATGAATGTGATACCTATATGACTTTTTGGGAGTCTCCTGGAAAAATATAAAACTCCTGGTCAGGAGATACAGAAACCAAAATCACCTGGGCTTTTGTTTAACACATAAAGCCATTTTGTAGAATTTATTGATGTATCTAATGTATTTCTCGAAAAAAGGGATCTGATACCAGGCTGTACATTCTGTTTCAATAAGAAGCCGAGTTTTAAAAATGCATGTTTTATGTAGATATATATATATAGATTCTATCATCAGAGTTCAAACCAATAAGGCATGATATCGACGATTTTGAAATAAAACTTCTATTAGATCCATAATCATGTAAGATTTTCTAAATTCAACATTTTCTTCATGTTTATTGTCTTGTTTGTCTCTGCTTTGTAATTGTCTTTGTCAAAGACTCAATGCGAGTCAAAAGCGCTTATGCTAGTTTTAAAACAAACTAGCTTTCCACTGTTCATTGTCAGCATTGTCAGCCTTTTCACAACTATCTTAGTTAGTCAATCCCTGACACACACGAACTCTTGCTGGATCCAGTGCACTTGAAAGGCCTGTTATTTGCTCTCTCTCTCTCTCTCTATATATATATATATTGAAATCCCTCAAAACCGAACCCTCGGTATACCCAAATCTCCTGAAGATTTTTTTTCTTCTTGCAGTCCCGATTTTTTCTTTCTTTAATATCATCATTTTTTTCCCAGTAAACTGAAACCCCTCTATTTTAAAACTGAAACAATTTAGATCCCATATGTCAATTTTACACTAAAAAACCTCCCATAAAACCGAAACACACTTCAGACTTGGAAATGTTGTTTAGCAGCTAAATTCAGATGTTATCTCTCTCTCTCTCAAGTCACATGAACCGAAAAACTCTGCAAACTGAAAATGAATTTTGGTCTCAAAGGTTTTCGGTTTTGAGGGGTTTCGCTGTATATATATATATATATATATATATATATATATATATATATATATATATAGCTTTTGGCAGCCAAAGCTAAGACACAGAGTATACTGCCCACCACTGTCTACCCTGATTCACCAATTAATGGATATGAAGGACATTCAGTTTGGCAAAGCAATCATGGCAAAAACAAAAAAGTAAATTTCAAAAACTTTCACTGAAACTGAATATTATAACTGCCCGAGGAGATTAAATTATATTTAAAATGAATATGTTAAACAGAATTATAAAAGGTGTTTTGGGTGAAATATTACCCTATTAAGGCATATTGATATTGTTATATAGAATAAAATATTACCCTTTTAAGGCATATTTATATTGTTATATAAAGTAAAATATTACCCTATTAAGACATATTTATATTGTTATATAGAGTGAAATATTACCCTATTAAGGCATATTTATATTGTTATATAGAGTAAAATATTGCCCTTTTAAGGCATATTTATATTGTTATATAGAGTAAAATATTATCCTTTTAAGGAATAATTATATTGTTATGTAGAGTAAAATATTACCCTATTAAGGCATATTTATATTGTTATATAGAGTAAATTATTACCCTTTTAAGGAATATTTATATTGTTATATAGAGTAAATATTGCCTTTTTAAGGCATATTTATATTGTTATATAAAGTAAAATATTACCCTTTTAAAGCATGCAAATTCAGTATTTTGTTTAATATTTACATTTTATTTACATTTTTTACAAGTATATTCAGTGATATTTGAGTCACAGAAATGTAATAAAAGATCATCTTATTTACTAATTTCACAATCTATTTGATCATCATTTTCGTTAAGCTGAAAGGAATCTGAAAAAATTCTTCCTTTTTTTCTTTTCTTCATCTGTTTTAAATACTTAACAAATTCTGAAATGACTTAAAATTCAGGAAAAAAAAGCTGTAGTGAAGATAAGTTGATATATCGATAAAATCTGAATTGGAAACACAAATCTCCTGCATTTACACTGTGGACTTCTCACACATATGGAAATGCAAATCTCCTGCATTTACAGTGTGGACTTCTCACACATATGGAAATGCAAATCTCCTGCATTTACACTGTAGGCTTCTCATACATATAGAAATGCAAATCTCCTGCATTTACACTGTGGACTTCTCACACATATGGAAATGCAAATCTCCTGCATTTACACTGTAGGCTTCTCACACATATGGAAATGCAAATCTCCTGCATTTACACTGTCGGTTCTTACATTTATGGAAATGCAAATCTCCTGCATTTACACTGTAGACTTCTCCCACCGGGTGTGACAAATCTTGTGCCCAGACTCCAAAGGCTATCAAAAAAATGCTGATCTGGGCTACCATATACTGAATTCTGGTGACCCAATAGCTACATAACAATATCAAGACTTTTCCCATTTTTTAAAACATTACTATACAAAAATTTCACAGAAGCAAATAATTATAAGTGACTTATACACAAGAGCTGTCAGAAGACAGCATTGCTTGTCTGCAAACCAACTGGTAACAGGAAAAGATGCTAGTTTACTGCCTGTAAACATCGACAAAAATCAGTAAACATGTAAATGAACATGCATGTGGCTGTCAGTGATGCAGGAACTACCCATTCCAATTAAATGATACACATACATATGAACCTCCCAGCAAGGAGGGTTTTCCTCCTGAGATGATGGGTGTCGCATGTCCCTCCCATCACTCACTGAAATCTCCCGCATACGCAAAATTATTATTGAAAAAAATTAATTTTTCCATTGTTTTCATACCTTGCTTCCAGTGTAGTATATTTACAGTAATACTGCCTGTGATCATGTGACTGTGAACAGGCTTAAGCATGGCAAGAGAATTTAGTTGCTAATTTCAAACAGCATACACGAATTAACATCCCTTTGATTCTGTCGGCAGGGTCAGTTGGCTTCAGTGTTTGAAGTTTGTCTACATGGATTATACTATGCGTGAGTAGAAGTAATTCTGAAAGGATTAAAGACATTAATTGATTATGGTTGGATTACTAAAGAGCTCAAGTGGCATAAAACACAGTCGGTTTGGCTTCGGTGTTTAAAGTTTGTCAAGATGTCTTAGTTTGCGTTATCTTCCAATGGTAAAATGCCAAAAATATAAGCAATCAAAATAACACCCGAAATTCAATAATGGATGAAAATGGAATTCAGTGGTTGGAAACTAGTTCAAAGGACATAAATATGCATTCTGCACTTCCAGTAATGTTGATTTTGAAATCTGCTACGGTGGCAAGAATGACAGTACATCTCTTGAAAGCATATTAAATGCGACAACAAATATGCTGTCGCTGAAATCCATGTTCACATAATCTGCATCAATTGTGGATAAAGATATACATGCTGAGACACTGTTTGCCAACTTTATAGCTGAACATAATCTCCCGATTATGGTAGCAGATCATTTTTCAGATCTAGTCAAAATAATGTTCCCAGACTCAGAAATCGCACAAAGGTTATCATACAAACGGATGAATACTACTCACATTGTGACCCAAGCTTTGGGTCCTCATTGGGATAAGAAGGTCAAAGACATGTGCTGCACTGAAAAATTTGCCATTTTAATTGAAAATCACTCTTTTTTGAAGTCAAAACTCCAGACAAAATTTTGCAAACCTTCCAATTTGTACAAAGCTGACTCCTCTGTTCTGTCACATGTATAGATATATTTCCACATCTCTGCTTATGAGGATGGTTTAGTAGAATTTTTCTGTTAATTCTTTTCTTAAAGTATGTATGGTTTGCATATCAAATGTGGCATTGGTAGGAAAAAGTAGAAGTTGCAGAGAATGGACTGTAGTGCACATTACACAACATTATATACCTGGTTGATTTACTGATAATGCTGAAAAAATTTCTTTAAACTACATTATTTACTTTTGAACAGCATAATAACATTTTAATTTAAACAAACATCATTTCATGTTGGTGGTCAATTGTTCAAGTTTTTTAATCTGGCAATACTATCTATTGTTGTCATGGATGAATTGACATCAAAGTAACAATGTTTACCATTGGATATAAAATATTCTACTGGTGTGAAGGTCAAAAGGTCAAAGGTTTTGGTCACAGTGGTCAGTTTCTTATATTGTTAGGTGGAAAAAAATTTATGTGTCCATGGATAGGCTTTAGATTTCCAACTTGACTCACCAGTGTACATGGTGCATCTTTGAGTCTCTGTGTGATGAGTTCTGTGTGATATCATCTGCATTATTCTCACACTCAATGAAGGGACTATTCACCATTTATTTCACAGCAAAATTTGAAGCTAATGATTGTTTGCCTTTAAAAGATAGTCAGACCTAATGTAGAGAAGTCTAAATTTTTCTCCAACTGTAATATCTAACTAAATTTACTTCGTTGCTTTGCTCCTGTGCCTGACAGTACGCTATGATGATTACTCACTGCAGAGGTGTTCTTTTTTAATTAGACAAATTGTTTTGAACAGCAACTTGAATTCATTTTACATGGCAAATATATAACATGTAAATGAGAATCACTTCATGTGTATTTATCTATAGTATGATAATTTTAAAATTACTACTACTCTGTTGCACTATCTGTATTCCTCTCAAGTCAGAGATACCAATTTTGACTTTAACAACATTTTTACCACAGTTGTAGCAATCCATAATGCTTATACTGCTAACTTTATTACTACTCTGACTGCTTTTCACAAGTTATTTGGTTCTGATGGTTGGCTGGATAAAGGGATGGATATTTGGATAGTATAAAGGGGGTGCTCTACAGATAATACATGCTTCCGAGAGAGTGACAGGTGTAAGATGAAGTATTTTGCATTTGCAACATGCACAATGGAGAGAATGTTGGCATACCTCTATGTTACTTTCATGTACTGTGGCTGAAATTTCTTTACATATTGTACTTGTGGAAACTGGACATGATCTAAGCACACAGCAGACAAAATGGCCGCTCCAAAGTACTCGAAAAATCAGCCTGAATTAGTAAAAACTGCACTATTTTCAGCAGTTATTAAAATAGGGAAACTAATTTTGTCAGAGCAGACAATATCAGCCTCTGAAAGTACTATGAATGAATTACAAAATATCTAAAAAGTTAAAAAAGTTATCTGCTCTTTTTTTTAAATTTACCTTTGAGGTCCAGGAAGTGAAAACGACCAAGCGGAGCTAGCGGTTTTTTGAGAGGTGCACATCTTAAGTAAGACCAAGCTGCATACTCTATAACCCAAATTTCACCCATCAATCATACACCAAAATAAATGGAATTCAACATTCTTTTAACAATACCTAATATAAAGGTCTTTTTAAATAGCCAGGATAGCTATTGAGGAAAACCTGGGTAATTCTTTTTCTTTAAAAATCTAACCCTATGCAAAGTACGAAACTGGAGAGTGCCACCAAAGTTACACCATCAGTACATTTCAATGATCATGTGATCTTTTACCTAAACAACTGTCCATAAAGTTACTCCATCAGTACATTTCAATGATCATGTGATCTTTTAGTTAAAACACTGTCCATAAAGTTACACCATCAGTACATTTCAATGATCATGTGATCTTTTAGTTAAAACACTGTCCATAAAGTTACACCATCAGTACATTTCAGTGATAATGTGATCTTTTAGTTAAAACACTGTCCATAAAGTTACACCATCAGCACATTTCAATGATCATGTGATCTTTTACATAAACAACTGTCCATAAAGTTACACTATCAGTACATTTCAATGATCATGTGATCTTTTACATAAAATACTGTCCATAAAGTTACACCATCAATACATCTCAATGATCATGCTATGTTGAAAATGTCATCATTCCATATGTATGCCAAACAACCTGATCAATTGCCCCTTGCTCAATACAATCAGCAGACTGGGACAACCTTTGTATTGGACAAAAGTGGCTCAAGATAAAATGTGCAAGAAACTGGTTCTAATTATCCATGGCTTTGAGAAAGCTTGACGTGTGCAATTTTTGCAATTTTGGGATTATCTATGTGACAAACATTTGTGTACCAGAAGACTTTATTGACAAGATGTTTATTCACTAGTTTTGTTTGCAAAACAGTCAAGCGTCAGCTTAGTTTAGTACTGTTATGTAATTAGTGTACATACATAGTGTTTATTTAGCACTTGTGCCGCAAGCAAAAGTTTCAGTATTTTACAATATGTTGTTCCTTTGGATTAAAATGCGTGGATGAAATGAGATGTGCTTTCTGGAGGATTTAAAGTTGCTACCTGTAATCAGAAGTATACATTTTTATGTACATTATTCAATCAGAAAGATCGTGACTGATTAAATCTTATACAACAGAAAATTGCAGAGAATAAAGTGCAGTTGTGTCATTATTGTATTTACAGTATTTTTGAACAGGTGAAAACCCCCATGTCATAATGATCATCCATTCAGGAATAGTGACAACAAGATTTTTAAGACAGTCATTGTGGCAGTCATATTGGATGTACAACTGGCACCATTTTCATTTAGAACCATCTAGATATAATAAGAAGTCTACTGGTGAAAATCCCACGTTGATATAGCCATCCATTTGGGAGGAGTAGATATAACAATATCTTCAAGATATGACTTTCCATTCTGGAGTAGCAATAACAAGATTTTCAAGATGGTTGCTGTGGTGGCCATACTGGATGTCAGATTGGCACCACTTTCATTTATGACCAACTAGACATCATAAAAAGTCTTTTTGTGAAAACCTCATGTTGATACAACCATCGATTCAGGAGGAGTGGTGATAACAAGATTTTCAATATGGCCCCTGTGTGGTGGCCATATTGGATGTCAGATCAACACCATTTTCATTTAAGACCAACTGGGCATCATAAGAAGTCTTCTAGTGAAAACCACATGTCAATATCACTTTCTGCTCACAATATTTTTAAGATGGCTGCCATGGCAGCCATAGTGAATGTCAGATTGGCACCATTTTTATTTAGGACCAGCTAGGTATCATAAGAAGAATTTTACTGAAAACCCTATTGTTGATATGACCATCCTAGTAGGATGAGTAGGAATAAAAAGATTTTGAAGACGGCTGCTGTGGTGGCCACACTGGACGTCAGATTGGCACCATTTTCATTACGGACCAACTAGACATCATAAGAAGTCTTTTAGTGAAAACCCCATGTTGATATGATCATCCATTCAGAAGAAGTAGCAACAACAAGATTTTCAAGATGGCTGCAATATGGACATCAAATCGGCACCATTTTCATTCAGAACCAGCTAGACAGCATAAGAAGTCTTTCAGTGAAAACCCCATGTTGATATAACCATCTATATAGGAAGAGTAGCAATAACAAGATTTTCATGATGGATAACAAGATTTGCAAGATGGCTGCCATGGTGACCATATTGGGCCTCAGTTTGGCACCTTTTGTATGCAGGACCAACTAGCCATCATAAGATGTCTTTTAGTGAAAACACCATGTTGATATGACCATCCATTCTTCACGAGTAGCAATAGCAAGATTTTCAAGATGGCTACCGTGGTGGCCATATTGGACATCAGATTGGCATGATTTTCATTTAGGACCAATTAGTAAAAATCCCATGTTGATATGACCATAAATGTAGGAGGAATAGCGATAATAAGATTTTCAAGATGGCCCCTGTGGCCATATTGGATGTCAGATCAGCAGCATTTTCATTTAAAACCAACTAGACATCATAAACAGTGGGGGGTCGGGTGCATGCATTGGGACCACAGTCAGGAATCTGTCCCCGATTCATCCGCCAGTGCAAATGGTGATGAAAATCAGCAGCGGCGTTCAAGGTTCCCAATAGGGATAGGTAAAGGCGAGCAGACAGCAATGTTTTTACCCATAGTGCCTCTAGTGCCAGGATTCGATTTTATCCAACCGTGGGACCCGGCCTATTTTCTGATTCATGAGAAAGTTGATCCCCACATAAACGAAAGTCCTGAGATGGAATGAGCTCTGAATTCTCGATGTTGGGTAAAGACCCAACCGAGTTGATGTGGACAAATAATATGAACAGATCCTGATGAAGGGACTGAACCTGAACACTGTGGATCAGCCTGTCATCAAAATACTGAAGAATCAGGGTTCACAGTAATGGGAGGTAAGACGCTACTACTCCCAAAACTCAGGTAAAGTCTCTGGGTGCGGAAATGATACTGAACGGCAGAACCCGGAATTGAAAAACTTCTTGGTCCAAGCAAAACCGGTGGTATTTTCAATGTGGAGGAAATATCGGGATGTGCAAATCGGCATCCTGAAGGTCAATGGAGACTGCTCAATCTTACGGATGCACTGCATTTCAGATTGAGGTGGTCTCCATCTTGAAAGGTTCCTCCAGAAGAAACTGGTTTAAATGGGAGAGACTGATTATGATACTAAATTTCCCACTTTTCTTGGAGACCAGGATGATTCAGGAGTAGAATGCGAGACCGATTGTTCAGGATCCTCTCGATTGCCCCTTTCTGCAAAAGTGTGTGCACCTCTTCCCTTAATATTGCCAAATTGGACTGGTGAAAGAACATGGGGATCCTTGACAGAAGGGGTTGTTCCCGAAATTGAAGTCAGTAACCATTGCTTACAATAGAAAGGACCCACCCATCATCCATGTGGCCAAGCCTCTGAAAACAGGCCTAGACAAGCACCTATAGGGACGTTTGGGAGAGTAATGCATGGCAGGAGGGTTTGAGTACCTAGGGCTCCCCCTCTCCCTCCTCAGGAAAGGAAGTTGGATTAGAGAACTCCCTCCTAGAGGTTATTCTGCAGTTTCCATGCCTTGATCCCGACTGACAAGGAGGAAGTCTCATTTGAGGTTGCAGATTGGACTGAGGCTGCATCCGTTTGAAAAATTTTGCGGATGGCCCCATGGGGACGATTCGCATTAGCACACTTTCTGACTGATTATGATGGGCCAGGAGCTGGTGGGAAGGATCTATATTGATAATCCTCCAGATACTATGAAGCCACGGTAGGGATGAGTCCTCCAAAGAGGTTCTCTGCTTCCAACGGAGCAGCCCTTAGAAGGTCTTTACTGTGGTTAAGTAAAACCTTCCAGGAGTCCAACGCAATGTCATGGAAGATGTACAGAAATTCTGAAGATAATGCAAATGCGACAGAAGGCACATGCCAGCATGTCTTGGCCACAGCTTCCAGCACGCGTTGTAATGTGGGTGGATTCAGTGCTGCCTCTTTCGGCATACTAAATGAATAAGCTGAGAAGAGGTCAGCATGGAATGTTATGGTGATCAAATACTGGGCTTTCTTTTCAATAGCTTCAATTGTTTTAATGGGAAGGCATGCCCTGACTCAGTTGAAATGCCCACTTGGGACGCACTAGCGTCCAACTGGGGAGGTTTAATGGGCCACTTCGGGGAATGTACCCACTAACTCAATGCAGAGACCATAGGTCTCAAGGTAGAGGGAGGAACGGACCACCTCTAGGTTGCCAAGCGATGTCTTGGTCTGTTGACAAACTCTGTGATATTTCCTCAATCGTGGGGTAATGAGGAAGAAGCAGGAGATCTGGTTGTAGTTGAGCCCTGGAGATCTTTTCCAAAATGGAAAGGATCCTCTTGGACTGTGCGCCAGATGGTTTTGGGCACAAGTCCGTGGTTAAGAGGTGGTAAGCTTCATTTACCACCTGATCAAAGGACCAGATCTCCTAGTCTTCATCCAACTGAGAGGAGCTGATGGGCCTGATAGGAGGCGTCAAATGAGCTGCTTCTACCTCAAACTCATTGGAGTCTACAAGGATAGATTGGGCATTATCATCTAGTACACTCTGAGCAGAAGAGTGGCTGGGCATCATTATATCCTTCAGTGGAAGTGATATATGAGCATTCTGCATCATTTCCCATATTTCATCATAAGTAGGGACTCTGTGTGCTAAAGTTCCTCTACTCTGGGTCCAGGGTCCAGTAGCCCAAGGAGGCATAAGGGCCCAATTACCCTGAGGTGGAGGGCCCCACATTCTGTAATGATTCACTGGGGTAATAGGAAAGGGGTACAGATCCAGACCCCTTCCTTAGTCTGAACCCAGTGGGCAGACTCCCAATCCTGCACAGGGTGTGACGGTAGAGTGGAGAAAGGGGGAAACTGAGTCCGATCCCTATCCCCGTACAAAGAGGCCTCTAAGTGATGACCAGTGAAAATTCGGCTACCAGTACGAGATGATTGCTGACCGGTACCCAGTGACTGGCGACCGGTCAGGCGACATAGATAAGTCACAGCCTAGGCCATCTAATTCATCACTCATCAAGGTGCGGTGCTGCTCCTCCCATTTGGGAGGGTGTGACATGCTACCCTGGAAGTGTTGGGTGCGGAGCAACTCCTCCCTCGTGGAAGGGTGCGACACATTACCCAGGGTGTGAGATAAACGGTGCACCTCCTTCCTCGCGGAAGGGAGCAATATGCTACTCTGAATGTGAGGATTGTTTGACTTCTTCACCCTTTCAGGGGGAGGCGATCTACTCTTCAAACATTCATTCCCTCCTACTAGAGGGTCCTCACCTGTCAATGAAGAGACTGGTCCCATAATCTCCTGGGACCCGGGAGTGCTCTTCTGAACTGAAGAACTAGTCATCTTGCAGTGGGCTCCCTGGGACTCTGCAAGAGAAAAACCTGAACAATTAGAAGATGAGGGGGATTTACATTTTCTCTGCCCTTAATAAGTACATCTGGAATCAGCTAGATTCCAGATTTCATTGGTCCACATTGTGCAAAAAAGTACAACAATTCTTTCATGTGTACTTTGAACATGTGGGGGAGTGTCCCAAGGGCCCTTCTTGTTCCCACACTTTCCCACAGACTGTCCTGACATTGTTCTCTGAAATAAAAATTATCTGAAAGAGAACAATAAATAATGATAATATGTATTATGTCACATGTGAAATTCACCTGCTTGTATACAGTGTGTGCTATAAACATGCCGGTGTATTTGCACAAGGTAAACAATGAACTCACTCATGAGGAATTTACCTGTCTTTTCTTAATAAGGAAGATGTTTCAATTGTTAAACTTTTATTGTTCTCTAGAAGCAATACAGACACACACAATAACAATGCAACGTGAGTCATGCGAACTGTTATTAACATACAATGGTGACAATGAAAAAACGCCAAACTGATGTCTAATCAATTATTTAAAAGAAAGGAATACCAATTCCTATTAAGTTGAGGTAGGGCCGATGTTGCATTATTTCTTAACACACAAGACTTACCCATAACCAGTTGTATATTGATAAGAAGAGGGGTGTACCCTAGCCCCTAATGGGTGGGATACAACATGGTAACCTAAGAGGTCCTTTCCAGGACTAATATCTAAAAAAGGGCAGCAGTTACCGGCATATAAACAGAAGATGAAATGGATGAATGTAACACTGAGATAGAATATTGCTGAAGGGAAGACCACAATGCGGTTTTTAACTCACAACAAGCAATTTTTCTCTGGTCACATTATGTCCAAGACAACAATTAACATGGTATCCTTGAAAAAGATGACTGTTTTGCGCATGGGTGGACCATGTCTTATTGACAATTCTCCACTCTGTAGGGGGATGTATTCACATCGAACAGACAAGGTTTTTCGACACGAAAAACCAAAAGCTACACAATAGTGATGGGTAAGTTATTGCTGCTATTAAATCTGGGTCTCTGCAGTTTGTTAGGAGTAATCAGTAAAACAAAAAACATAGACCCTGACCTGCCAGTGCATTATGTTGTTTGCAGTTGGACACAACTTGAACACAATTATATATGGTATTAATAGGCTGTTTGATTAAAAAATAGGAACTCTAAAAATGAAAGCAGTAAAACTATGATGAGCTATGTACCATTAACCATTAGTGTTTAAAATCTTGTAATGTTCCCCAGCTTCTTTGATTTCTTTTGCAAAATGTTTCAAAGGTAAACTATTAACAGTGCTGCACATTTCAATATATAATTCAACTCAGTTAAACAAGTCTTCAGAATTTGCAGCTAGTTTTTAAACAATTTCAATTGCAATAAAAGTCAAAGGGATTTAAAGTGGGAATTCATTTATTGCCACATACTTTATATGTCTTGCATTTTGAAAATTTTTTTGCAAAATAAATACAGTAAAGATCATTTATAATGTTTCACAGGGGAGTGGGATTTTAGAACGTTGTAACCGAGAAATGTTATATCCCAATTCATTGGGTTTTTTTTTTCTTTTCAAAATGTTTATGTACTTGTCCATGTTGATGACAGTGGATATACTTGTAGTAAACAATTTATATAAGTATGATTACTGTAGAGCTCATATGTAATGATAATACAATTTTCAAACAACATATATTTGTATAAATACATGTTATCAAGAGAGACAAAAAAAGATAAACCAATAAACTTTACCATCCGATGAAAGTGTCAACATACATGTACGTGTACCAGCCGGTAAATCATAAAATTAACTTTTATCTATAATCGTCATTGTTCAATAACTCGGTTGCTTCCTGGCTATCACAAATTTCACAAACAATATACCCATGGTACAACAAATTTACATTTCAATTGTTGGTACAGTAAAACCTGTCATGAGCGACCTCTGCTATGAGCGACCACCTGTCAGGAGCGACCACAATCGTAATGCACGGATCGATTTTATTGTATAAACGCACTGTCGTGAGCGACCACCTGCAGAACACGACCAGCGACCACGATTTCTTGGCAAAATATGCATTTCGACACTGTTATGAACGACCGCATCACAAAAACAGAGATAAACACAACTGACCTTTATTTAACTCTTTGTAACCACGATCGCTTAAGAAGCAAAGACGTTAAAAACAAAATCAAAAACTTAAAAACAAATTAGGCTGGCCACCGGTTTCTTGAATTGTACAGGTCATGCATGTAGTGTCATATGTTATAGATTGTAAACCAGACTAGAGTACATGCCGATTGCTCATTCGGAAATACCTCGGCTATTTCTGCGAGACAAAAGTATGATCCATAGGATTTCCCGCGAAATTGCGTATGGTAGCTTATTCTAAAATAATACTGCTATGATCGCGAGAACTGAGACAAACACCACTGACGTTTATTTCATCCTTTGTAACAACGACCGCTTCCAAAGTAAAGACTGTTCTAACAAAAAAAATAAATTATAAAAACAAATTAGACTGGCTACCGGTTTTCTAACTTTTGCAGGTCATGCATGTAGTTTCCTTTGTTCTAGACTGTAAACCAGACTAAAGTACATGTCACTAACTGCCATTGTAGTGCCAAAGTCAATATAGCGGTCTCAAGCATCATTTTTCTTTGGAGTTAATCCGTAATGCCTGAGGTGAATGAGGTTTTTGTCTTTAATACCAGTAGGTGAGAATCATTTTCCGGATTCGATTGTCATTGTGAAAGGCTTGTGTTGTTTGCTGGGGTGTTTTTGATGTTACAGAGATTACAATCCACACACCAAACCATCATCTGTTCACCTTAGTGCAGCCGGTTACACCCCCTGTTTATAGAGTTAATCCCTTTGTATCGTCGGTGAATAAAGTCTTTGACTTTTGTCTCTAAATATATTTATTCTGTTTCTGGATAAATTAATTGTGTCTTTTTATTTCATTCATTGGTACATATACATTGTATATGTATTCCATATTTCCCCAAAGCCTGATCAAAACCGCTACAGTCGTTATTACAATTGATCCCTTATAACATTAACACCTAGCACTTTAATAACAATGGCAGAACCTCCAATGAAAAAGAAACAAATTCTAACATTGGAGGAAAGAATTAATGTAAATGAAAGAAGTGAAAAATGGGAGACCGTTTGCAACATAGCAGCCACTTGAAACGTCGGTACAACTCAAATTTAGGGTGTTATAAAAGACAAGGAGTCAATTAGAAACGAACTCGTATGCTAATACTAGTACATGTAAGTGTGATCTTCAAATATAAATGTGATTCATGTTTAATGATAGATGTATATCTTTATTACTATTTAAAATTATTTTCAGATTAATGCATGCAATATTTTAACAAGAACTATGAACAAAGAATACAATAAATGTACATGATTGTGCTTATTTTTCCCTCTTAAACAGTGCTGAATTTCGACCTTGGAAACTGGTCTTTTTGTTCAAACCTGTTATGAGAGACCATCTGTCTTGAGAGACCACTTTTTGCTGGCAGAAGGGGCGGTCTCTCATGACAGGTTTTACTGTATCACAGCTGTGACTGTGTCACTATCAGAATTAACATAAACCAAGAAATCAACATCCTTGTTACCAGACCCAAGTAGGCGTCATGCACCATAGCGAGGGGAACATGATCAGCATCGCTATCACTGGTAATGACATCTGTTTGCTCACTAAACCATGCCTTAACAAAACAGTTTGCAACACAATCTCTGAAAACATTATGATATGCATGATAAATCATATTGATTGTGGACAGTACATTTATTCATGCTCATTTATTTATTTTTTTGTCAAGGTCCACTAGGCATCTTTGGATTAGAACAAATCGATTACTTAGATTTCTATTCCTCATATTTTTTTATTTGTTGCTTTGTGTCTAATTAGGCATGTTTTATTTTTCTGACCGGCAAATTTTCAGCCATTTTCACAACAGTCAGAATTCAAAATAAACACGAGAGATTTACTTCAAGCTGAACTTAATTAGTCAACTTACAGGTATAGAATGATAGCTAAAGGATATTTCTAAATTATTTTGTCAACAAAAGTACAAAACAAGCATTTCTTTTCATGCTTTAATTGCATTGAACCAGCAACCGTTGATTACAGTAGTTTATATATACTGCATATCCCAATCATGACTAATATAGATGGTATTCAACCCCCCGATATGCCATATCTGTATGTACCAGATAATCAAGGTCTATGCTATCCTTACTGCTTGTAATTTCAGTCGAACAGATGATCATCTATGTTTTTGCTATACACTTTTAAAATAAGGTACCACAAACCTCATCCACTCTCGTTAAGCATGTTAGGTACACCATCAAAATTCGAGGGATGACCCTTTCTGTAAATTCCGCCTTCAGTCGATGGTAAAGTCTCTCTGATGTGGAGGCATCCATACTGTAACATGCTATGGCACCCCTGCTATAGCACTTAATTCTGAAAAAACTTCACATGCTGGTAGCGCCTGAAAAAAGAATTAACATTCTTGTCATATATTGTATTGACTGCATTTTTATGTACACTTTTATTTATTTATTCAGGTGTAAAAATAGTCATTCCTCATTATAAAGTACCTCAGTATAGCAGAGTCCCCAATATAACACAGGTATGGTCATGGGTCCCACTATACTGGTTTTTCCATGTGATGTACCCCAGTATAAGGAGGTCTTGCCTATATCACGGTACACTTTGATGGTTAGTCTGAAACGCTTCATAGTAAATGACCACTGTAATTATAGATCTTGAGAAGTTATAAACATTTTCACTCATGCAAAATATTTCAGTGTTAATATTTCTAATAATCTCTCCTGGAATTTACAAGTTGATGAAATTATATATTCAGTAAATTTTGCACTTTAGGCTTCATTAAAAGAAATGTGAAAAGAAAAAAGAAAAAAAAACTCTGCGAAATTGCTTTTAAAATTTTAGTAACATCAAAACTGGCATAATGTCCAAGTATTTGGGACCAAATTCCACAAGCAACATCAAAAGATAGAGCACAGGATTCTCCAGAACAGCAAAATCTGTGTAAAAATATGCATATTTTTCATTTTGGATGCATACAAATTTCAACGGCAGAGTCCTTGGTATGCAATTTTTTTTAGCGAAGTTCTCTTTTATTTGATCAGTATCTACAAAGCGAGTATCAATTGTGTAGTGTGTGGGTTATCAGACAGATGCCAAGTGATTGTAAAAGGATTAGGTGAAGTCACATGGGCCAGATGTAAAAGGATTAGGTGAAGTCACATGATCCAGATGGTAGATGATAAGGAGATTAAGACACCTATTAATTGATTGTTGGTGCCTTATCATTATTTTCATGCAAAGACTAATTACACGTTTTGATACCTCACTCAATAAGCATCGCTTGGGAAACTTTTAGACACCATACTTAAAATACTTCGCAATGTTTGGAACACTTGCATTTTACAAGGCTTAAAATTAACACTAATCCTCTAACCCATGATTAGTGACTTTTAGACGATTCACTAAAACCCCAGCCATCACTAATCCATTAGAGCAGTGAAAATTACCACCAGTCACTAACATAACAGTTAGCAAGTGGCCTTGTGTTGGATGTATCAAATAAAACATAAGTCGACATTCCCTTTATTGGTTATTGTTTTAATTGAGTACCTACCAACATCCTGTGCTTGATGAGGTACAATAAATGCTCGCATTGCAAATGGACAAATGTTAAACCACTCATTCACTCATCAAGTAAATTAGTGTGATTATTGTCATAACAGTCTTCGCACACATGGACTAGCCTGGTGTACTGGCCCCAAGCATGGATTTCATTACTGATGATAACAAAATGTTCAGGCTCACATTGACCAATCAGAAAAGGCTGCATTCGCTGATTCAACGAATAATGCAGAAAATTTGTTTTAATATTTATATCATTGTTGATAAATGGAAGTGTCTACTCACATGGCAGCTGTGTACTGAATTTTTCAAAGACTATTTGCATGGCTGAAGTGTACCGAATGTAGCAAAGACTATCCGCATGGCGACCAGTGAATACATTAGAGACGAGTCCAAAATACTCTGATCTTGCATCAAATCACCCAATGAAAATAGAGGCTTGTTACATATGAAAATAAGAGTATCAGTTAATAGATAGACAGATGAGTGGTTTTAAAACCTGTAATGACATTGTAACAGCTTTGCCACCCCCACCCTCCATCCATTAACCGATACTCATAAAAGCTTTTGTAATGAGTGCCTATGAAATGAAGGAGTGTAACATTGTACCAGTTTTAGCTGCAATGACTCGCAAATTTAATAATCAGGAGTCAAAATGAATATATTTTTTATGGTAGAAAAGACTAAACATATGATTTTCTGACAATAACATGCGAAAACTTAATGTCCATCATACAAAATATGTGACTGTCATTTGGATTAGGCTAGTTATTCCCGCAATTGCTACACATGACACGCAAAATACCCTCAGCATATCTGGTACATGCAGCCATATGAAAAGCTTTACATAAATAATGTACACAGTGGCAGTGCAAATGGTCTTTCCACATGAGGTACACAGCAGCCATGCGAAGTCTTTTCCAGTAAAGGTTCACACGGAGCTGTGTGAATAGCATCAGCCTTGATACTCAATGCATTGTGTGGTGACAACTGTAAACGTGTGGTAGTATTTGCAAGGTGCACAGCCACAACAACGGCAGAAATTAGATGATGACGAGAGAGCATGATAGCAAATATGATCAAGAGAAGAGACTATAAGAAAGCACTAGAAATGCAGTGCGAATGAATACAGATGGATGAAGTGTGATCCATGAAAGGCTGTGATGTTGTGCACTTTCTGCTCTGAGCATTCTGAGAAATACGAAAGGGCATGGGGAACTTCATTTGTTGATGGGTGTAAAAACTTTCATAAATTGTCCCAGGAATCACACAATGAAGCTAACTACTCATCATGGCAGAGAGATACGTGAAATCAAAACAGAAAGGTGGTTCCTCAGAAGCAGAGCAAGTTGTGGCATCTTTGAACAAGAGTGTTTTTAAGAAGTTTGAACATGAACTTTCAACTTTTTGTCAGTCCTCTTGGTGAAATACAGTCATGATTGTTTTGAGATGATGCTAATGAATAATAAAAATTGAATTAGAAACTAATCTAGCTTCTGTCTGATTTTAGCAGGGTCATTGAAATTTAGGCAGGATCAGTAAAATTTTTATTATGGTGATCTTGTGAGTTAGTAAAACAAAATCCTAATTTCGAGCCCCATTTTATTATATGCCATATTTAGAAAATAGTGCCGAGATTCTGGGATTTATTTTGCTTGTTGGAGAAATAAGAACTCCCATGTGAATCATCATAAAATCAGCTGTTTTTCACTATCATGTGTAAATACACTTTCATTTTCAGGTGATTATCAAATGTGTGTTTTTCCAATGGCAACTTTACATACTTTCTTTGGTGCCAAGCACAAGACTGCAGATAAGCCTGATTATGGAACAGATGCCCTCAAAGAACTTGGACTCAAAGCGATTTATGGTGGGGAATCAGGTGTAGTTAAAAAAAATCAAAGAATGGAGGATGACTTCTTCCAGTTCAAAGTGGTAGTAAAATTACATGCAGGGATGCATCTGCACTATACATGATTGGCATTGATCAGTAGGTACTCTGACTTCTGCATCAGCTGAAGTGTTGCTGGTTTCACCTATAACGTCATTGGCATGAGTGAGGTTTGTCGTCACATAATCGTATCGAGACTAAGGGCCATGGATGTTTAAACAAGAAACTGTAATCAAATTGATGAGGTTGATGGAGGAAGGCACAGAACTTAAGGATTTGGATCCTAAACCGGCAGTGGAAAAGCTTGTTAAAGTTTGTTTATGAAAAAATGAATGTAGTATGCTGTGTTATTTAAAGATGAAACAAAAAAAGTGAATGGAATGTGGTCATTTGTTTCTTCCTCCAGTGTCTTGGCAAATTTATTTATTTGAAATGGAAGTAAGCTAATTAAACAAATTAATATAGACATGAAACTTTAATCGATTCTTTGATTCCTTCTAGCTGCACGAGATGCATGGCAAGGTAAAACCACTGAGAATTGTTATAGTTGTAACATCACAATCACAATTATTACTGTTCTCAATTGTCTCAGATTTTCATTCTTTTATAATAATACTAAATATTTCACAATGAATGAGCATTAGCAATCTGATGATTTCATGTTGGTGACACAACAATAGACCCATAATGTTCTGAATTACTGAAAGGGGCCCCGGGTGACTCAGTAGTCTATATCATTCGCCTATACAGATCACTGACATCTCACCTCTGTCTGCGTGGGTTCAAGTCTTGGCTCAGCCAAAGTGGGTACATGTATGTGAGAAAACTTGCCAGTAGCTTCCCAGGTTCTTCCACCACCAAATATGCTGGCCGCTATGTACAGCATATCATGTGCTGAAAACATGGCATTAAACCTCACAAAACCAAACCAAACCTAAATTATTGCAAGAAAAAAAAAAAGGAGTCAATTTTAGGACTCCTATTTTTAGAGGTGGGACTTCATCTTTTTTCCAGGAAGGAGTCCTGAACTGAAACTTTCAAAATCGTATGGAGAACCCTGGAACAAATTCAGAGAAATGATGCACGCTTTGTTCTGAATGATTATTCATATCACTCAAGTATTCCCAAGATGCTGGTTAGGCTTGGCTGGAAGACTCTGGAAGAGAGATGGTCAGATGCACATCTAGTTCTACTTTACAAAATTGTCTATGGTCTTGTGGCAATACCAATGCTGCCAAGTCATCCAATTAAACAACAGACTTCTAAGATACAAGCATTCCATAAAAGTTGGACAACTGCACACTAATAAAGAGATCTATAAGTATTCCTTTTTTCCAACTGCATTATTTCAATGAAATTCCCATCCTGAACATATTATAAAATGCCCAGACCTGGAATGTTTCTTTCATTTAATAGGAAATTGTAACCATATCAAACCATAATTGTATAGCAGTTTTTACATGTTATCCATCGGATTAAAAATCAGATCTCCAGAGTCCTTTGTTATGCAATGAAGGACTGCAGAAATCTGGTCTTAATCAGACTGACATGTTATCATAACCTACTATTTGGGTACAGTTCATTTTACCCACAAGTTGGTTCGCCCTAGTCATTTTGGCCCTGTTCAGAATTGTTTGGTGTATTATATAATAAGGATTCAACCTAAATGCTTCTTAAATTAAGATGCGGGAGACAGCGAAGAACGGAGCAGAACTCCAATAAAACTGATGGGGGCCCCGGGTGGCCAAGCGGTCTAAGGCTCTCATCTTTACAGATCACTCGCATCTCACCTCTGTCCACATGGGTTCCAGTCTCGGCTCGGCCAACTTGGGTATCGAAGAAAGCTTGCCAGTAGCTTCCTGTGGATTGGTGGTTCTTCCCAGGTTCTTCCTCCACCAAAATATACTGGGCACCATTTATAGCCTATCATGTGCTGAAAAATGGTGTCAAAACCACAATAAAACTGATACTGTCCCTGATTAAACCTATCATCATGTCTCTTGTAGAAATTATCATACAAACATGGAAAAACTATGCAATCATTGGTAAAATTGTCATTTCTTTAAATTTATTATCTTAATTTAAATTAATACCCTTTGCATATGATTTGGGAGCAAATCGACTTGTGGACGAAATGACTTGGAGTGCAAACTGCATTGTGAGCAAAACAACCAGGATTCCTATTAACCGTTTCATGAACAACATAACATGGCCACATTATGATTACTCATCATTCAGATCTGACCCTAAATGGCAGGATTACATAGACTCAATGTGAATAAGTGTAATTATTGCTTAAATTTATCAAAACCAACTAAATTTTCCAATTTCTAATGGACCGGCATAATGCTAATGATTAAAGACAGGTAAAAATTTTCAGAGCTTTTAACTTTTTGAGCTTAATTCATCACTACACTTCACACTTTCCATATCTTTTGCCATCCATTGGCTTAGCACTGTGATGGCATCTTGGTAAACCATGAAATTATTATCTGAATCTTGTCTGTCTTTTACCACTAACATTTTAATCATTTTTAAATTCTCATTCTCTAAAACTTATATCAAATTTTCTCTTTTAACTTATTTACTAATATGCCCGGATGTGCAGGTTGCTTGAAATCCCCTATGAGGGCATTGTTATGAATTACCAAATCAGACTGGAGCGGACCAAGCTGGAGCTATGGAAACCTGATTTAGAAAACTTAGTAACAATGTTGCTTCACCCATTTTGCAAGGCTGTTTGCCAGGATTTGCCAATATGAAGCTGCAGTAGTCTTGGGAAGTAAAGTACATGTCCTACATCAATACTAATGTCATATGAATGTTCAAACCTTTATTGCCATGGGTCTAAATACATGCATACATCTGCAAATAATAATATTTTCACATTGTGTTTCTAAATCTGTCCAAAAACTTGATGAATAATTGATTTTCCATATTATGTCACATACATATAGCAAAAATATTTTAGCAAATGTAGTTTTCTCGCCAAATTCTATTTGCTTTCTATAATCTTGTGCTTGCTAAATTTTTTACATACAATGTACATGAGTACATAGGCATTTTTTACATACATTGTACAAGCATACATAGGCATAAATATGCTGTAGATGAAACCAGGTAGGAGAGAATTCTGTAGATAATAGAATAAAAGGGTGGACAGAATCACCGGAACAGAGGTAATCACTGAACCGGACTTGGAATTCTGTGTAAGATGTTTGTACCGAATATTAACTTTTGTATTAGACTGTATTATCATTGATCTAAATATTTATAAGGAAATAAAATTGGGGTACTCAGGCTTTACCAATTTTACAACCAGCTGACTGGAAAATTGATTGTGCCCTTAGGGGATTTGAGCTTGCCCCAAAATATGACAATATCACAACTTAAGTAAAAAAAACATATGATAAAATAGAATACAGGCTGTTTTAAGGAAATCACATTATATTTATTTTACCAATATAGAACATTTTTTTCTTTTCTTTTTACCCTTGTTTGCACCTTAAAACTGTATGTTAATAATTAAAGTTATCAAAAAAGTTATATGTAAATAGTACATTTAGATATATATGTAGATGAAGAAAAATAAAAGGATTAGAATGTAGATATAGTTAGAAGAGTAAAGACAGACATATATAAATGTATATAGATAGGTAGATAAATAGATAGGTAGATAAAGGGATAGGTAGATAAATAGATAGGTAGATAAATGGATAGGTAGATAAATAGATAGGTAGATAAATGGATAGGTAGATAAATAGATAGGTAGATAAATAGATAGGTAGATAAATAGATAGGTAGATAAATGGAAAGGTAGATAAATGGAAAGGTAGATAAATAGATAGGTAGATAAATGGATAGGTAGATAAATAGATAGGTAGATAAGGATTGTGGATATGGCTATATTTTTAAGAGAGAGAGAGAGAAGTTTAGGTGAAAGACCTTAAACTGAAAATATAAACAGACAAAACAGAAACATCTTAATTTAACTTTAATCATGTTTTATTGTATGATAACATTTTTCTTTATCTACGTTTCCACTTAAAGTACAATTGATCATGCAGATTTAAGTATCCAACCAATATGAAAACAAGTTGAAACTAGGTCCCTCACTGAAATATTCCAATATCAATGATTTCCCTCTTTGTTTTTGTTTTTTTTTTCTCTTTCTGAGAAATGTTGTGTTCACTCACGTCTGCTTCCGCTTCCATATTTTCCAATATTCACAGCGACATGCATCTAAACAATCTCTGACAAGCCGACTTTTGAGATTGATCTGAGAAGACTTATTTTTATCCATTTAATTATTTGCCAAATAGTAAGTATGTATCAGTCTATTGTAACAATTATATAAAGCATAGATGAGAAACACTGCTGGTGGTTGCTACATTTCCAGGTGGCTAATTGTTAGAGATGAGTGCCGTTTTTTTCCAAACAGACCTGTCAAACAAACCTCACAAGTTATACCTGTAATATTAACAATTATCACCTAGTCTCCTTGAAATTGGCGACATGCATCAAAACAATCTTTGACAAGCCCATTTTTCTGAGTCAGCAGTCTCAACAGATTAGGAGATCACAAACTTCCATTTGGCTAGGTTAAGACATGAAAGTCAGCGAATAGTGTATACGAACAAATATTATGATTAAAATATAACTGACAAGATAAAATTTAAATATTTATATCATATTTGTCAAAAATTGCTTTAAATAGAAAATATTCACAGTCACATGTCTTTGAGAGAAAATGCGATACTGACCTTGACACTGATTACAAGATGGAAATGAGACTCTGACAGTATAATGTGATATAAAGAATCGATAGATGAAAGAAACTGCAGACAGTTATGTAATTGAAAAATGCTGTACATAGAAATGCAAAATAAAAGTGTTGATATATTTACTGTGACAAGATCACTGAGTATAAAACTTGCAAAACATAAAGCATTACAAACTGAACACAACCTCTCTCTCTCTCTCAATTTTTTAGACTTGCCCATGGACAAGTACCTTGCAAACATGAACTTGCCTGAGCTGAATTTGAGCTTGTCCCCTGTGTCGGGGAAGTGGATTTGTAAAGCCCTGGGTACTGTTTGATATTATTTATTATTATCCTCAGCGGACAAAAGTATCACTCAAAAGTTCTGACCATCTCATAAAACAGTCTTTTTTGTACAAGAAAGTCCTTACGTTTTTAAAAAAAATTTGATTAAGTTTCCATGTCTGCAAAAACATTTATTATTAATTTTGTATGATTCTTTATTAAGTTGTATTTATAATCAATTGTGGGTTTTTTTCATTTATTTTTTAGTCAGTAAGTGTGTATTCAGCTCGATAAATATTATATTTGGTCTGATTTTAATGTTTGCTTTCTTAGATAGATAGAGAGATAGATATATAAGATATATAGGAAGGTTTGTAGATATCAGAATCCTTTTATCCTTTTACAGTCCATTCCAGTGATTACCTCCATTCTGGAACAACAAAATGTGTGCAATCAATTAAAAAAACACTTAATCCAGCGACTTAAAAGATGAATTAAACCAACTTTAACTGACTGTTCTGGTGACTACCTCTGTTCTGGTGATTCTATCTGCCAGAATAAATGGGGTTCTTGTTACAACAAAAAGAAATATACTCTTGTGGAGAAATATCAATACATATTCTATGCTTAATTCACCTTACACTTTCAATATATGCATAGGAATGTATTTATTTTACTGTAGTCTATACAGCCACTAATTATCTGAACTTGTCTCGTTTATAACACAAACTGTTTAGGTTTAAGTTCACTCATAACTTTGTTGACTGATATATACTCAAAAGAAGAATTATCCTCGAACTGCCATATTTTGGGCCTTTAATGTGAATTTTAACGCATATGTTATAATATTGTGGGAATCTATTCAAATAACCATAGAAAGTGTTTAACTATATCTACTTCATTTAATCATCATTAAAAAAAATTGGCATTCATGTACATTAGTTCAGAATTACCATTTTTCAGAGCGTGTTTAAGTTAACTTTTTTCCAGAAGTGCGTCCATGGTTCGTGACACTGACTAAAAAGTCACGTGGTACATGACTGGAATGTGTCAGTTAGGCCAAGGTATAGATATTATTAGTTTATAGCATCTCCAGGTTTTTTTTTTTTTAAATATAAAAATAAAAATTTTGTTCTGTTCATTCTATATGAAGTTTGTGCACTTACATTACTGCTTGCTTGTTCTTTATGAATCAAGAGAGAGAGAGAGAGAGAGAGAGAGAGAGAGAGAGAGAGAGAGATTTAAAATAGACACGAGAGGGAGAGAGAAATTTAAAAATAGACACTGGTGAATGGATACACATTTTGTTATAATAGATTCAATGTTTTTTGATGTAGAATATATGTTTATTATGAAATAATACTGAAACGAAAAAGTCCATAGTGAATATACATTTCCAGTGTAAAATTTTTTTATGTTGTATAAAAACCCCACATGATTAAAACCAAATATTTACATTGGCTTTGCTGTTGTATAAATTCCAAAGAGGGTTTTCGTGTTAAAGATATGTGATTAGCGGACCTATCGTTGGCATATAATACAAAATTCAAGGACAAAATGTCGGACACAAATAAGGCATTAGTGAAAATATAGATTTTCATTATGATTTTTAAAAATACATGTAATAACTTCTTTAAATCTCATCTGATCTGACTTTACTTATTAAATACTTGCTGTCATTCTTGAAGAACGTTGGTGACACAGTTGATGACGTCATTATCTCGAAACAAGCGCGTTAGGTCGCGAGAAACATGGCGCACGATTGAAGGATATTCACGAAATCAGGAGGTTAGACGTTAATAATGTATAAAATTGATATTTATCAAGTTATTCACTTTCTCTGAATCAAATTTTCATAACTATGATTTGGCTCTGATTCGGTAATTCGTCACACGCCAACGAGGGTGAATGATAAAAATCCAATTAAAAATAAATAAATAAATAACCCCACCCCCACCCCGAGTAAAATTTTCTGCAGGGATTTTGCAAATACATGTAGAAAGATACTGCAGATAGCTTAAATTATCCAAGCTCAATAAACGAACTTATCTGATCTCCATTCATTTACTCGACAGAAAAGTGTAATGCTGTAAAATGACCGGGTAATATTTTATAATAAATATTCCGTTAGACATAAATGGAACTGACACATGACCTTGTGTTTTAATCTTAACAGCAATACACATGTATGCAAAGTATCAAGGCTTACACGTTAGTCTTTCAGCGTTGCATAAATCCATCAAGATGTCTTATAAGTCAACCAGTTATTGGAATTTCTGGCCTATCGATGACTGTGCAAGACTATTAAGATATGTGGTTATAAGGTCCGCTGTAAACTGCATTCCACAAGGGTCAACAATTGGTGGCAAACACTGGCGTTCGTTCGTTCGTTTGATTAACGACGTGTGCGGCCATTCGGCCATTTACGTCGAAACAAAGACTGGCTGTAGGTCTGTGTTCATATGTACCTGATGGTAGTATGAATATTCATGAGTTGCACTGATCTATAGACTGATTACTTGATAGTATTCGGAGCCTTGCTCTAAGTTGTAAAAGCGCTTTATACTTTATCAGCAGTATAAGCAACCTAAACTTCATTCTGCAGAAAAATATGCGTCGGCCGTTATATAGTGACATTTGACGCCGCATAAATAAACATTACTTATATGTCGGTTCCTAATCGTTTTTGCACATGTTGTTTTAGCAATATCTTTCTTTATTTTTGTAATATGAAAGGATACTGTCAGTTACAGAGTTTGTAAGGACAGCCGTCTTTTCAATTTCTCACTAATCACCATAAGTAACACATTGTTATTTGACGAAATTATTGGTGGCCTGTTACGCGGAGCAGGAACAAAAAGTACATGATTCCGTTGATATTTACCTTTATAATGTAGCCTTTAAAAATATGTGGCCATTTTCATAAAGTCTGAGAAAGAAGTTTCGTAGTTAGAAAATCGATTTCTCTGTCTAACCGCAATATGATCTTCCTCTCCTTTAGCGAACTATCTCAGATTTGTATTTATCACCACTTGATAGCGGGGTTTTTTTGCATGTTTTATAACAGCTTCTTTCAGAATGTTTTTATTTATTTATTATTTTTTACAATTCCCATACTGAATTTAGCCAGAATAGCACACTTCAGCAAAGAATGAGGTGGTAAACGATTATTATTTTTTTTTTAAATAATTTTTAAAAAAAATATAAAACTTGTAAGAAAATGTTGCATAGTAGTAATCAAAGATATCCTTATTCAATCAGTAAAGGTAGACGGATCTAAGGAAGGCTGCTATAAAATAGTCCTAACGTTTCTGTATGATTCCAAAGCATGTACAAGGACCTATGTCTTATGAAAGGTTTTTAATAGAAAGTCATGCTTATTGGATGACTGCAGGTAGTGGGACAAAGACTTAAGGCAGGCTCCTACAGAAAATTCCCGTCATTTGTGTATCATTACAAAATATGGACATGGATTTAGGATATATCTTTATACAAATTCGGGGCGATTGCATCGGTATATGTTCAGGACAAGGACCTAAGGTAGGCCCCTATTGAAAAGGTCTAAGTTGATGTATCATTTCAAACCATGGAAAGGGTTTATGTTAGATATTATACGAATTCGTTGCGATTGTATCAGTATATGAAGATGACAAGGAAGGTTGACATACAATAGGCCTAACGCTTGTGTAAGATAACAAAGCATGGTCAAGGACCTAGAATACAAATTATTAGAAAGATATGCTTTTTTTTTAGTAAGTACAGGTAGAGGACATGGACCTTCGGAAGTCTGCTACAGAATAGGCCTAATGTTTTCCATGATTCCAAAACACGGACAAGAATCTGTCATAGGTATTAATAGAAGTCATCCGTATTGGATGCGTACAGGCAGACGACAAGGGTCAAAGGTAGTGTGCAACAGAAAAGGTCTGAGGTTGGCGTACCATTTCGAAGCATGGAAAGCATTTATGATAGATATGTATACAAATTCTTTGCGATTGTAGCAGTATTATAGAGAGGACAAGAACCTAAGGTAGGCTTCTGTACAATAGGCCTAACGCTTGTGTATGATAACATAGCATGGTCAAGGACCTATGATAAAAACGAATAGAAAGATATGCTTATTCTGTAAATACAGGTAGAGGACAAGAACATATGGAAGGCTGCTATAGAATAGGCCTAACGTTTTCCATGATTCCAAAACATGGACAATAACCTGTCATAGGTATATGAGTCATGCTTATTGGATGCGTACAGACAGAGGACAAGGATCTAAGGTAGTGTGCAATAGAAAAGGTCTAAGGTTGGAGTACCATTTCGAACCATGGAAAGCAGTGATGATAGATATGTACATAAATTCGTTGCAATTGTATGTATATATAGAGGACAAGGACCTGAGGGAGGGTGCTATAGAATAGGCATTAAGTTGGTGTATCATTCCAAGGCATGAACAAGATCCTAGGGTAAGTATTAATAGAAAGTCAAACTTATTCGATAAGTACAAGTAGTGGACAAGGACCCAAGGTAGAATGCTATACTATAAGCCTAATGCTTGTGTATGATTTCAAAGCGCAGACAATGACCTAGGGTAGGAATTAATACAAATATATGCTGATTCATTGAGTACAGATAGAGGACAAGGAACTAATGTAGGCCGCTTTCGAAAAGACCTAACGTTTCTGTATTATTCCAAAACATGGACACGGACCTGTCACACGTATTAGAATTAATTGGATGCGTACAGGCAGAGGAAAAGGACCTAAGGTAGGGTGCTATATAAAAATAAAAAAAAATTTAAAAGAAGGCCTAGCGTTCGTGTATCATTTCTAACCATGACAAGCATTTATGATATTTATATGTATACAAATTCTTTGCGATTCTATCAGTATATTTAGATGACAATGACCTGAGGGAGGCTGCTGTAGAATAGGCATAACGGTTGTGCATGAGTCCAAGCCATATACCAGGAACTATAATGAGTATTACTGGAAAGTCAAACTTATTCGATGAGTGCAGACAGAAGACAAAGACCATAGGTTGGATGTTGTAGAATAGGGCTAACTCATATGTATGATCCCAACGCATAGACATGGACCTAGGATAGGTATTAATGAAAAGTCAAGCTTATTCGATGAGTGCAGACAGAAGACAAGGACCATAGGTTGGATGCTTTAGAATAGTGCTAACGCATAGACATGGACCTAGGATAAAACTCAATAAAATGATACGCTTATTCAATCAGTACAGTTAGAGGACAATAACTTACGGAATGCTGCTATAGAATAGCCCGAACGTTTCTGTATGATTCCAAAATATAGACAAGGACTTAAGATAGATATTGAAAGAAAGTAATTCTTACTGGATGAGTACAGGTGGAGGATAAGGACATAAGGTAGGCTGCTATAGGAAATGCCTAGCATTTGTGTATCATTACAAAACATGGAGAAGCATTTAGGATAGATATTTATACAAATTCGTGGCGATTGCATTAGTGTAAGTTGAGGACAAGGATCTGCGGTAGGCTGCTGTGAAAAAGGTCTAATGTTGGTGTATCCTTTCAAGTCATGGATAGGAGTTATATTTTTTTCCTTTTCTCGTACATTAAAATATAGATCAAATCCTATAAAACGGTATATAATACAAGATATTCTATATAGGCATTAAAAAGCTTTTTTCTCCGACAAATGTACAGAGAAGCAACATTTTGCATAAGGTCGATATTTTCCTAAAAATTCAAGCTACGCCGCATCTCATATCTTCCAAACAAGAGATATTGTTTTCTTGCTTTGTGCATGGGTTAAAATATAGATATAATTATATAAAACAGTATATAAGACAAGATATCCCATGTCGGCATTCAAAAACATTTGTTCTCTGAAAAATATTATGTCATTTCGAAGCATGGAAAGCATTTATGATAGATACGTACACAAATTCTTTGCGATTGTAGCAGTATAGGATAAGGACCTGAGGGACGCTTCTATGGAATAGGCTTAATGTATGTGTATGATTCCAAAGCATGGAGAAGCATTTAGGATATATATTTATACAAATTTGTGGCTATTGCATCAGTATAAGTTGAGGACAAGGACTTAAGGTAGAGTGCTATATAAAAAAGGTCTGATCTTGGTGTATCCTTTCAAACCATCGAAACGATTTACGTTTTCTTCCTTTTCTCCTACATTAAAATAGAGATCAAATCCTATAAAACCGTATATAATACAAGATATTCTATATAGACATTCAAAAGCTTTTTTTTTTTCTCTGAAAAATGTACGGAGAAGCGACATTTTGCAGAAAGTCGGTATTTTCGTAATTAATTCACGCTGCGCCACATCTCATATCTTCCAAAGTAGAGATACTGTTTTCTTCTTTATCTTTGACATTAAAATATGTATCCAATCCTATAAAACAGTATAAAATACAAAATATTCTATATCGGCATTCAAAAGCTTTTTTTCTCCGAAACAATTATACGGAGAAGCGACATTTTGCAGGAAGTCAGCATTTTTATAAATAATTAAAGCTGCGTCAAATCTCATATCTTCCAGAGTGGAGATATTGTTTTCTTCTTTTTCTCATACATTAAAATATAAATTAAATCCTATAAAACAGTATATAATACAATATAATCTATATAGGCATTCAAAAGCTTGGTTTTTCTGAGAAATGTACCGAAAAACGACATTTTGCAGAAAGTCGATATTTTCGTAAAAACTCAAACTGCGCCGCATAGCATATCTTCCAAATTAGAGACATTGTTTTCTTCCTTTTCTCATATGTTAGAATATACATCAAATCATACAAAACAGTATATAATACAAGATATCCCATGTTGGCATTCAAAAGCTTTTATTTTCTGACAAATGTACGAAGAAGCAACATTTTGTAGAAAGTTGTTTTTTTCCCTAAAAATTCAAGCTACGCCGCATCTCATATCTTCCAAACTAGAGATATTGTTTTCTTGCTTTGTGCATGGGTTAAAATATAGATATAATTATATAAAACAGTATATAAGACAAGATATCCCATGTAGGCATTCAAAAGCATTTATTCTCTGAAAAATTTAATGTCATTTCGAGGCATGAAAAGGATTTATGATGATATACGTATACAAATTCTTTGGATTGCAGCAGTATATTTTTAGGATAAGGACCTGAGGGAAGCTTCTGTAAAATAGCCCTAAGGTTTGTGTCCGATTCCAAATCACGTACAATGACCTGTTATTGGTATTAATGGAAGTCATGCTTATTGGATGAGTACATGTAGAGGACAAGGACCTAAGGTAGTGTGCTCTAGAAAAGGCCTAAGTTTGGTGTACCATTTCTAACCATGGCAAGCATTTATGATACATGCGTATATACATTCTTTGCGGTTGTATGAGTTTATTTATAGGACAAGGACCTGAGGGAGACCAACACAACAAGTAAATGGTAATGTGGCCAGCTGCCAGCTGAAAATGACAAAAAGACATATTGTTAAACGTGAGAAATAGTTCATAGGAACTGGAATTAACGTACAAAGGTATATGAAACTCATTAGCTACCCCACCTAATATCTCTTCTTCCATTTCGATATGCAAATAAGGGCATGTTTTTAGCACCTATGATAAAAAAGCAGGGATTTAATGGCTTTCAAGATCTGGAGATAATTGCTTAAGGTACATATTTTGTAAACCACATTGCTTTACTATTTAATAATTGACACAAGGTAAAAGCACCATTTTTTGGGCAAAAGATAGAAGAGTGCATTAGTACAATTTAATTGGACTTTTTGAGCACTATATTTTAACAAGAGCCCCTCGAACGGACTGATGCTCCTCTGGCCAAGAATAATTACCTGGAATCCAATAGACAGTTAGTTGCTTTGAAGCTTTCCCCCAAAAGATGTTTTACATGTGTATCGAACTGGAGTTGGTAGTCAATCATCAATTATAAGCAGTTTGACAATATCATCACAGTTTATGATGGCATTGCTTATGTTAAATACAGGTTTCATACCAAAAATCTTTTTACCCACAGTCAGTGCATACAAAGTTTCAGGGTTGGCTTGCACTGTTCACAGTGAACCAGCCGATCATAACACTGGACTCATTTTCAAGTGTGTCAACCAGAGTGTTAAAATCAGAGGAGGAAATGTACATATGTAGTAGCATTGTACAGCACCTGAGCACAAGAGTGGCTATATGGAAAGGACAGTGAAGTATTCAGCACAGTAAAATCTAGAACCATATTTAATAAAATCAAAAATAGCACCGATAAGAACATTAATAAGTAAACGTCCAAGGATTGACCCCTGTGGAACCCCTTTTTGAATTTCAGTCCAGCTTCTCAATACACCCTGCATCTTAATTTACTGTTTACGATTTGACATATAGCTACGTTTTTGTGGTATTCTTCAGCTTGGGCTTCAGGAAACTTCCTCAGACGTGCTGTGGTGACCTTGGGGGCTGCTTCAGCATAAAATATGGCTAGCTTCTGGGCCAAATCTACAGGCTCGATGGTCTTCAGATCTACCTCTAGGTTTTTCTTTTTGCACCATGCTGAAATTCATATGGTTTTGAGTTTGATATTAACTATTTTTTTATTCTTTGAGTTAAATATTTAGATTTTTGTGGAAAATGATTCATGCATATTTCACATCTCTATAATTTATTTATTATAAAAAACGTGTTCTATTTTTAAATATTGTGAAAAATATATACATTGGCACATTTTTGTCTACAATTTTTAAACATTGATTATAAGGCAGTTTTTGTAAAGAAAAAGTGCATTTTGAACATTCATTGCAATTTCTTATGCATTCATTTTAAGATAAACTACACTTTATTCATTGCAGAACAAACAAAGTCTCATATTTATATGAAATGGTGTTAAAGAGTTAAAATGCAATTTTTTCTTGCTTTTATATCTACACATAAACAGCACATTGCCTTTCTTCATTATATACCATTATGCTTTATGAAAATAACAGTTAAGAACCAATTAAGTATCAAGCAATAATTGCAAAGCCAAGATTAATGATCAACCCTGTAGACTGCATTTTTCTTTTTTTTAAAATTAATATTTTATGCTGAATGAAAGAATGAATAAATGAATGAATGAATCTACCTGTGAAAGTGTTGTAGCCCCACTGAGTATTTTTCTTGGTAGATTTTGAGTACCGCTGCTCTGAGATATTTAAGAGATCTTCCTCTTTAAGACATTTAAACCGTTTTGGTCTGTGGCCATCCTGCATTTCATCTGGCAACTGAACTGGTGTTGGTTCATTTAAAATCCTTGAAAACTCGGCTTCTGATATTTCTTCCACTTCAAAAGGGTCGTCAAATATTGATGGGTCAATGTTTTCAATGTCTTCTTCCAGGAAATCTATCTGATATGGTAAACATAACGCAAATTCTCTATATTTTGCCGTTTTGGACATAGCAGTTCGATGGCGTATACCGGCGATCACTGACCTTGACCTGGCGGGTTTGCAACGTTTGTATCCTGTTTTTTTCACCAATTTAGAAGTACAAATAATTATGCTTTCATAAAAATATTACAGATATGTGTTGTTTAGTCTTTCTAATTCAGTTCTTTCAAATGTTTTGCAAAAATTGTAACATATTTCTTTTCTTTTGAAGGCATATACACGTTGTTTATTTCTTCACTTGCAGTGTTTACCTTTTGCTTTGCACGTGACTTTATTTGTAGAATTAGGTAGTTTTAGAAAAGTAGTTCTGCTCAGTTTATACAGAAATAAACGCAGTTCAAACTGATCACGTGGTGGCATTGTGACCAATAGAAATATTAGTTTCTTTTACCCGCTAATGCTATTACAATTATTAATAAGTAAACGTCCAAGGATTGACCCCTGTGGAACCCCTTTTTGAATTTCAGTCCAGCTTCTCAATACACCCTGCATCTTAATTTACTGTTTACGACTTGACAGATAGCTACGTAAGAGACTTACATGAAATGAAAAGTAACAGCAACATAATACAACGATTTCCAAGTCGGAACGTATTTCAGACTGGAATATTATAGCACCGGTCTTTAAAAAAAGAAAAAAAAATAGTTCATGTTTTTTTTCCTGGTGCAGCAAATTCACATTTTAAAAAAAATTGTTTTTTCTTTCATAGTGCACCAAATTTACCTTTCAAAAAACAAAATTCATGTTTTGTTTCTTTCATGGTACAGCACATTACTGTCTCTAAATGCTGCGGTAGCACGCAGTTTAGTGAAAAAAACTAACTTTTACTGTTGCAGTAGTCTAGTTTTAGTTAACAAAAACTGCCTTTTACTGTTGCAGTAGGAGATTTTTAGTGAAACACTGACTTTTACTGTTGCGGTAACAACAGCTGACTCGTGACGTCACTTTTCGTATATATATATATATATATATATATATATATATATATATATATATATATATATATATATATATATATATATATATGATAACGTTGCTTAAGAGTTCAGGTATAATACACCATGGCTGAAATGAAGACTTTGTGTTGGGGTAGTCCTGCAGTGGATACTTCTTATAATCAAAGTGATAGCATGACTACTGCTACTGCTGTAGTGAGTATTTTTCCAGAGGAGGATGGCTTCAATTTCACTTTGCGCGATTTCTTATCTTCTTCGCAAGAATGTTTGCTGGTAGGACCACCTTCACCTCCTTCTCCATCATTACCAGTCTAGGATAATTTCAGAAAGAACAGGAGAAAGAGTTAGAGTCTCTTTTTGCAACGCCAAAAAATAAGAAGAACATACATTTGTTCTACAACAATAAGAGGAAAAGAGAACGCAACAAAAGGAGATGTGGAAAACTTTTAACAGTTAACAGAAGGAAGAGAGTGAAAACAAACTGTTAGTGTGTTACAAGACATTTTGGCCGAGTTAAAACACTACAGAAAAGTGTATCAAACTTCTTTGAAGAAACCTAAGAGAGAGAGAGACCTGTACATAGACTTAAACACTTCACTACACCTATGTCAGCAGCTGCGATAATCTCAAACTCTACTACTACCACAGCAGGAGTAGGACTTGGCCGTGGAAAAGGTATAAGGCAGTTGCCGTTGATGGTGTCAAGTCCATAATTTTTCAAAACCCAACGGTCCTTTTCAGGGCCACCCAATTCTATTAAAAACATATATACTATTCATTTATTGACCGTCTATGTGTTTTATGTTTGTGTATGTGTACGTCTTCCACAAAAACACTAAACCTTAAACCCCTTACCCCTCTTGTGTGATATTATATAAGCATGCTTGTGGGTATAGTGTGTGTAAGCACTACTACCATTCTTGTGTGCGATAGGCATTTTTACAAACAGGCAGACAAAACTCTCTGTTTTAACAAGTACAAAACACTCCAAGTAAGACGCATAATTTCCTTTCTCTCATTCCTTTTTTAATGTCTATAGAAGGCTATGTTACTTAAGTTTTACCGTTTCCAATCTCGAATAGAAAATTTTACTTTTTCTCTCTTTGTCAATCTTTGGTTTGGCACAACAAAAATTTTTATATACAAAGCAACATCACCACCGCAAAATTGAAAATGAAAATTGAAAATGAAAATTAAGAAATTAAATTTGAAAACTAAATTTTAAAATGAAAATGAAAAATGAAAACTGAAAAACACCTTATCTCAGACGCAAAACTCTATGTGGACATAAGGTTCTCAATGTCATGACTTCTGCAATTAGTATGGCATCAAATTACACTTTTGTAAATGGACAGTTTAGAAGAGCTCAATCAAAATCTACCACTGGAACTGCATGAGTGCATTGGATTGACTTTGTACAGATTAAAGTGAAACGCAAAGAACTATTACATCCTAAACGATATAGACATTTGAATCACGTGTATCTGAATGTTATAAAACGACCGATTTCTTTGAAAATGTTCAAATGGTCAGAGATTTATCAAGTGCAAAGACGTTATAAGACTTTCCATACCACGACTTCTGTCCTCAGTGTTACAACAAATTCCATGGAAGGAAGTCAATGACACGGTTCAAAACTTAGTGGATTACCAAGTACTTTTAAAAGAACTGATTCCACAATACGTGAAGATTCCTTTGAATTTTGGACGGCGTGTCGTGTATGTGTTAGTGACCATATTTCTTGGATTTCGTTTACCGGCAGATTCTATGTATCAAATTTATGAGCAGTACATGCAAAGACATGACTGCAAAAACTTTATCTGTGCATGAAAAACTTATTGTGTTAGAAGTGCTACGAATAGTGATGAATACGACTTATGTACTCCCGTGCGAAGAAGAAATTCGTCCTACTTTATCTACTCTTCACACTTACCAAGAAGTGTGTATAGTAAGTTCATTACACCAACAGATTTACGACTGAAAGGATGTACAGAACTGGAAAAGCCTTGGATTCGACACTTGGAAACAAGAGAGAACTTATTATGCCAAAAACATTGTGTACGACTGATGAAAGAAAGAAAACATGAGTTGTTTTTTGTTTGTTTCTTTTTCCGCTACAAACGGCGTACTGGTTAGTAAGTGAAGTTTTAACATTACCTTTTATGTTCAAGACCATAGAGCTCCATAATGCTAAACCTATTTATATTTTTAACATTACATTTCACATTAGATATCATAAAACCCCTAAAATGTTAAATCTATGGACATTTTTAACATTACATTTCATGTTAGAAGTCATAGAGACCAAGAACAAAAAAATATGGTTCAGTGTTAAATTCCCATATTTTAAATTAACTCCTGGTCCAGAATTCTCATACATTACCTCCTGACTGAAATTTTGAATTTCATATATCAATTCCTATGGACTAGACGTTTCGCATATCCATTCACCTTTATATTTTTTCTCCACCTACAAGCCCTTTATGCTTTGCCCACTAATCATACTCAATATATCAAGCTTCTTCTGTCTTAAAAAATGGACGGTTAATAGTCAAATAATAAAAAAAAAGAAAGTTATCTGGAATTTTTGCCAGTAAATTTATCTTTATGTCATTAGATGTTCTTGAATATATTTAAACAAAGATATCGTAAATTTAAACCAAGATATTGTAAGATACAAAACTTCTAGACAAGAATTATTCTCAATCAAATACTTTTAACAATGGTATGTTTATGTTAAGACAAAACGAAGGTAATTTACATTTTTTCCAATAGGTGGCGTTCTGTTTACATAGGATTCCCCCGTGTACTTTTATGTAAACATTAAAGTATCCCTCCTTTCTTTCCATGAATAGATTTCTAAATATAAAGAAAATATCTGTTTGTAAGAAAAGACTGATAAAATCTCCCTGACTTAACACTGAATTTTTTACTTGCTATTCTGAGTTTTGCAAGAGGTGGATCTAAAAAGGACGGCTACCATCTCACAGCACATGATAAACCTACGACGTGCCAGTGTGTCTATCAAGCTACTGACCTATCATAAGATATTGATGAATGAAAAAATTTGCAATCTTTATGACAGAGGTGAAATTCAGCGGTAGTCGGATACAGTCGCGATTTCATTCCACACTTTACATAAACTGAAGTCAGTTTATAAAAAGATAGCTTCTGACACATCTTAGATTTGTGATGAATGAAACATTCTGCCAGCTTTATAGTAAAATAGAACCTCGCATCATGCTACGCTGTTACAAACATACATTCCAACATGGAGGCCTAATGTTAATTTCCCGTTTGTTCCCGTAAATGTTTGACCTATTTAACATGGAGCCCGTTCGACCCTCAAGTGCCCCACTATATAACTCACATCATTAACAAATCATTTATTATAAGTATGATGAACAACATTAACATATCAATATGAATAGTTTTTATTGGTCACTGGTATATATGTTTGACTTAAACTCTCCTTTGCAGAATGTTTTTACAATCTAATTATATAGCAGGCACCTGAAAATGCGCTTAAATATTGAAAGTAAGTTAGAATGCCGCTGACACTTACACATATTGATCATGGTAAACCTTTTTACTATATTGGATGCATCTGCTCATCACAATTCACCGTCCGTGCAGCTTTGACTGCGAAATGGACACTGCAACAGTGACATAACACTATTAACTGGAATAAGAAAAGTACGTCACGATGATCTATCTTTACTGAGAGGAATTTTGTTTCTCATGTAGGACGCAAATACCAAGTTCCATTATCGAACAGATGATAAATTATAAGAAACAAAGCTAATCAATCGAAAGTGTAATTGGTTATCAAAGCCTGCTTTGCAGGCGAGACAATAATTATATCATAGAGACAATTTACAGCTTTTTTCATGCAAAGTGCCTTCAGACCAGTACTTAAAATTGTGTTTTTACTATATACCAAAAAAATTCGCCGCGATTTTAAGACAAAAATTATAATAAAAATGAGTGTGGTCCAAAATGACGCTGTAATTACATGAACTCTCTCTCTCTCTCTCTCAAAAAAAAAAAAAAAGGCCACTTACACTTCATTAGGAACAGTATATAACACAGTATGTTAATCTCTTATTAAATCTATTACACCGTATAATATACATTTTCACTGATTGATTGCTGTTAACATTCCATGCACACAGGACCAAATTTTTGGACAAACTGATCAGGACTATTTTGATTTTATCCTGTTTGTATCCGTCCATTTCTGATATGAGTGTTTCAAAACAATGATTATATTGACATAGACATGGATACATTTTATCTGGAGTCGGAACTACATTACATTCTAAGAAACATCAGCTCCCTGGAGATATTTTACCGACTGTAAACAAAAATATAACAATTTACTTCAATAATCAGACATACATACAATCATACTTTTTTTTTCTTCTTCTAGTTATAAAATTGTTTCTATGCTAAAAATGCATACCCCTCCACCCGTTTATAATTTATATTTTAATAATCAATGCAGGAAACTCATTTTACATGAATAGATTCTAGCCTCTTCAATTATATGCAGTGCTACACACGCGTAATGGCTGGCCAATACACACTTAAGATACCCCCCCCCCCTTTATAATTTCAATTTAAAAATTAAAAGCAAAAAAAATAATTTACATGAATAGAATATACTCTACACTCACATGCCGAATAAAAATATACTGCTTACAATAATGGCTAGCCAACACATCCTTAAGATACCATTTTACATGTAAAAAGATTTTAAATATACAAGGACAAAGAACAAGATTATGCAAAGAGCACACATATACAATAAGCGTTAATGCATTGGAAGCATATAATTAATAAATGTATCATCTAAAAGGAAGGAAAATCCATCCAAAATCATGTGTAAGCGACACAAGCCAACATTTCGTGCAACCAATAGCTACAAGCATCAGTGGCGGCGCGATGGGAGTCTGAGGGGGGCGCAGTATATTTCACCTTCACTTTAGTAAAACGTGGTGGGAGTGGGTAACTGACTTAAACTGTTCTCTGTAGCAAAGTAAGAGCGCCACTAAAGAACAGCCCACGGGCGCCTCAAGCCCTCACGCCTCTACTGACAAGCATATATACACAACAAGAAACCACAACACTAAACAAGCTGCTGCTGTAGCGTACTAAAGGGGGGGGGGGTGATGGGCCTTTGCCACGTGCGCCAGAGGTCTTGGGCGCCAAAACAGCTGATAAAAATTCGGGCCTCGTATTCTGGCCCTTTGGGCCATCATCGTCGCCCCGGTCGTCATTTACCCTTAGTACGCCACTTAACAGCTGATTAAGGTATCGATATTACACTCTTCTATGGTGTATATTTAAATTTAAGATATCAGCAGATTTCACTTCATTTTCATTTTCTTTTTTTTTTATACCCTCTTTCTCTTGGCCTTATTAATGAGTATATATGCATGAGATAATGACGAACATAAATACTGATGACTTTTTACGGACTTCAAAACTCATGATGAAAGTATCCTTGAACACCGTTTGTAATGAGATTCAATAGAGGGTTGAACGTTTTTCTCCCAAATTATTTTGGTTTTATCGCAGAATCAGTGCGAGGGATTATGGCGCTGGCAGCTGCAGGTAATATCCTAGGTGACTATCTTTATATTGCATTCCCAGACAGACCTGTCAAACTCCAGCGACTTCGACATTTGCAAGAATCCTCATGCGAAACCGCAAGTGGGTCCACACAGCTTTCCTCGTATGTAAACAAAAAGTTCAAGTCTTATTTGATCATTCCGAATGGATCATTCAGTGACGAAGATACTTATGTGAAATCTGCAGTTATTGCACACAAACTGTACAGAGAATCGAGCATTTGGACGGATTTTACTTTCGCATTTGTTTTATCTTATCCCGCGAATTTGAAAAGCGCGCTCAGCACTGGGGCGGTCAAAAGAGGTCTATGGGCTGTTAAAAGCGGTGTAGATATAAAATCTAACCAAGAGGATGATTTCCTTGAGTATGTACAGCAGTCGGAAAACCTATCTGCTTTTGAAGTTTCCTGGAAAAATGAGAGCAAAAGCACGTGCATATTTGCAGCAATTTCAGACAAAGACAGAGGAGAAAATTCTCAATTTCATGTTGAACTTAACAGTGATGAAAATAAGGCATCTTTGATATTTAACAACCAGAGTTTGAGACCTGTTTTCCACAGCTATGAAGAAGCCAGATGTATATTACAGAAGGTGATTTAAGTAATGCTTTTTATTTACTCAGTAATTTATATATTTGCTAATTTTTTGTTTGAGCCTTAAAAGAAAGGTAAATGAGGGTCCAATAAAGCACAAAGTTGGAAAAAGATATAATAAACATATATTCTTCACTGGTGGTGTGACGATTAATAAAAATAATCGAAGATTGATTGGAAAACTTGAATGACCAAGCATTTGATTATGATCTTACATAATAACATATAAATGATTAAAGCTTTCTTTCTAGCTCTACTGGTCAAAGACAATAAGAGCTTACAGGATGGCCTGTTGTCCAACATTAGTCTGTCTGTTAGCACAAATTTGTTATCTTTATTTCTCCTAAACTACCTGGAGGATTGGCATGAAACTTTAAGCACACACTCATCCCAAGGTTGAATTGGTCCTAAAAAAAAGTGCTTCTCAGACAGCCAATAATGCTGCCATGATCGCCATATTGAAAATCTTGTTATCACTACTCCTCCACAACGAAAAGCCATATCAACATCGAGTTTTCACCAGAAGACTTATTATGTCTAGTTGGGCCTAAATGAAAATGGTTATACTCTGACATCCAGCGTGGCCGCCACAGTTGCCATTCTTGAAAATCTTGTTATAGCAACGACTCCTGAATCGATGGTCATATCAACATGGGGTTTTTACTAAAAGACTTCTTAAGATGACTGGTTGGTCACAAATGATAATGGTGCCAATCAGATGTCCAATATGGCTGCATGGCAATCATCTTAAAAATCTTATTGCTACTTCTCCCGAAAGGAAAGTCATACCAACATGGGGTTTTCACCAGATCAGTTCTTATGATGTCGTTTGGTCCTAAATGAAAATGGTTTTGCTTGGACAGTCAACATGGCCACCACAGCAGCCATCTTGAAAATCTAGTTGTCGCTACTCCTCCTGAATTGAAAGTCATATCAACATCTGGGTTTTCACTGAAAGATTTCTAGTTGATCCTAAGTGAAAATGGTAACACCTGGACATCGATTATGGCTACTACAGTGGCCATCACTAAGAAATGAAAAAGTTTTCGCTCAGACGTTCAATTTGGCTGCCCCAAAGTGGCCATCTTGAAAATCTTGTTACCATTACTCATCCTGAATGGATGGTCATATCAATATGGGGTTTTCACTTGAAGACTTCTTATGAAGTCTAGTTTGTCCTAAATGAAAATGGTGCTGATCTGATGTCAAATATGGCTGTTGCAGGAACCATCTTGAAAATCTTGTTGTTGTTACTTCTCCTAAACAGATAGTCGTATTGGCATGGGATTTTCACTTGAAGACTTCTTATAGTGTCTAGTAGGTCATAATGAAAATGGTGCTGCCAGAACATCCAATATGACTACAGTGGCAGCCTTCTTCAAAAAATGAAAATGTTGCACCTGACCACCACAGCAGCCATCTTGAAAATCTTGTTATCTTTACTCCACCTGAATGGATGGTCATATCAACATGGGGTTTCCACTGAAAGACTTCATATGATCTCTACTTGGTCCTAAATGAAAATGGTGCCGATCTGACCTCATATATGTCCACCATGGTGGTCATCATGAAAATCGTGTTATCGCTACCCCTGGAGGGATGGTCGTGTCAACATGGAGATTTCACCAAAAGACTTCTTATGATGCCTCGTTGGTGGTAAATGAAAATGGTGCTGATCTGACATATAGTATGGCTGACATTGTGGCCATCTTGAAAATCTTGTTATTGCTACTCCTTTTGAACATAAAGTCATGTTGACACTGTGTTTTCACCAGAAAACATGTCTAATTTGTCCTAAATGAAAATGGTGCTGATCCAGTGGTCATGACGGCCATCTTGAAAATCTTGTTATCACTATTTCTCCTGAATGGAATGCCATATCAACATCAGGTTTTTGCTGAAAGACTTTTTATGGTATCTACTTGTCTTGAATGAAAATAGTGCTAATCTGACCTCAGTTATGGTGACCACCTTGAAAATCTTGTTATAGCTACTCTTGAATGGATGGTCATGTTGACAGAGATTTTCACCAAAGGACTTATCATGACATCTAATTGGTCCTAAATGAAAATGGTGTCAATTTGATGGCCAATAGGGCCACCATATCTTGAAAATTTTTGTTATCACTATTTCACCTGAATGGATGGTTATATCAACAGTGTTTTAATCAAAAGACTTCTTATGATGTCTGGTTGGTTCTAAATAAAAGTGGTGCCGATCTTACATCCAGTATGGCCACCACAGTGGCCTTCTTGAAAATCTTGTTATTGCTGTAGAACATCAGAGATGGTTCCAACACTCATCAGTTAAAAAGAAGAAATGGTCTTATCTTGGATTCCTGGCATTTTCTTTCTGCCAGTGGAGCATCAATCTCTTTGATAAAATGAGAGTTCCAGACATCACAGAAGGTTTTTAAGTATGAGAGATTTAAGTGTGCTGAATGGTGCTTTTTGAAATGTGGTGTCAAAGCAACTGCACATGTAATTAGTCTGTTGATTAAAGCGATAAGGCACTGACAATCAATTAACAGGTGTTTAAATCTCCTTATCTACTGACAGCTGGCCTATATGACTTCATCTAATCCCCTTACAATCAGTTCAGTTCTTTTTGATAACCAGGACTCTATCCATTTGATGCTCGCTTTGTAGAAACAGATCAAACAAAAGACAAGTTCATAGCAAATGAAAGTTATGTAACTAGGACTCGGCTCATGCGTCAAAAAATTAGAACTGTACATACTTCTTCTACATGAAGTTCATCATAATGGAGAATGCTGAAAATACAATATATCTCCCATAATAAGACCAGGGGGCCAGTTTTAAAAAAAAGCAAAAAGTATGGGATGGGGTGGGCTTATTATCAGACAAATATCCCAGGTAAATATTTGCAAAAGGTTTTTAAAAATTTGGGGTGGGCTTATCATCAAGCATGGGCTTATCACTGGATAAATAAGGTAATAGGGAATAAAACAATAAACGGTTCTAAGGAAAATCCACTCCACCCACCCTGAAAGGCAAAATGGTTGATGCTTTTGTATTGCTAATAACTTGCATGGATGCTTTTTTCATTTAAAACATGATAATTCACTTTTTTTTTTAGGCTACAAGATATTTTTGTAGCTTTTCAAGTTTATTTTTGTATAATAAGTAATTGTATCTATTTCATTTTGTGAATTGTGAATGATTGAAAATAGCAACTTACTGTCATATGCCTTTGCATTATCAACATACATTTGGTTTATTATTTCAGTGTCTTGATGTACCAGATGTAAAGGAGTTATTGGAGATAGCTGAAAGGAATATTCTTGCTGATTTCAAAAAGCAGCAAGCAGAAATGAGCTTAAGGCATCCCTTTGTGGTAGTTGAAGGACTGGATGCTACTGGTAACAATAGCTGTGCTTTTTGGTTTGAAAAAAAACAAAAACAAAATGTATTATATCGGCAGAAATTGAAATTGATAAAAATGTCATGACATTGCAGGTGTCGGAGGACAACATAGCTTGACTATTCAGAATGACTTAATATGTGAAACAGCAAAACCTGATAACACGAGAAATATTATAATTATAATATTACCAACATCATTTGTGGAATATGAACTATTCTTTAAGCGTATACAACTAGCATATTCTTGAACTATTCTTTAAGCGTATACAACTAGCATATTCTTGAACTATTCTTTAAGCGTATACAACCAGCATATTCTTGAACTATTCTTTAAGCGTGTACAACTAGCATATTCTTGAACTATTCTTTAAGCGTATACAACCAGCATATTCTTGAACTATTCTTTAATATACAACTAGCACATTCTTGATCTTCATTAAAATAAAGCATATTGTACCTCAAATATTATCTACTTTAAACAGATGGATATATCAACAGGTGTACAAGACAGATGAGCATACTTGATTGAATTATATCCACAAAAGTGCAGACATAAAATATGTGAATTTCACTTATGGTGGCCTATAATTGTTCCAGATGTTTCCATGCGTAAAGTTTAGTGATCATAGGACAAAGAGCAGCACTGATACAGTGTTAAATAGAAGTCTGCATCACAAAATTAATTATGTCCTAGTTTTTAACCCGTACACAGACACTACTACATAGGCAAAGTATCAAAAGGTTCACTGTATACATTACAGTAAAAACACCTGTCTTGAGAGACCAGGATTGCCATGCACAGATTTATTGATTATATAGTGTTATAACCTCTTATGAGAGGCCACCTGTCTTGGGAGACCATTCTATTTTGGCAGAAGAGGTGGTCTTTCAAGACAGATTCAGCAATTGATAGGAAACACATGTACAAAGAATAAACATCATAAGTGTACATTTAAGGACTACAGGACCAACAGTTTATAAGAAACTGTCAAAATCAATCGAGCATAAAAATGGAAAAAACATTCATATGGCAGTGTAATACTTCACCAAATACTTTCATGTATCTCAAAGACATATAGCTACGAAGAAACTTGCCCCAGAACTCTAACAATGGCCTAGTTTTTGAACTCTTACTATCCCCTGCCTCCCACAGTCGAATTCCCAAAATTTGACCTATTCCCTGTAATCATAATTTGGTGATTTGATGAAAGTAATAATTGTATGGGTATAATTAAGAACTTGCAGAGCTGCCAAGGGTCCTTAAGTGTCAGAAGTGAGATCATCTCCAGGGGGCCGCAGGGTTAAGCTACAGTTGGGGGTCGGGGGGGATAGGTTAACCCCATTCCAAGTAACCTTCATGTCATGGTTGGTCTATTTTTAGGAATCCCATTGTGCAAACGTGAAAATTTATCTGAGAGAGTTAGGAAACGATAGAATCATCAGGTTAAAAATGCATGACAGACATTTTTTAAGATTGTGTGATAAAATTCAGGATGTGCATTTGAGCATGATTTCCATACAAAATGTGTCTCATGCACAGTGCATGAGACTTGACAGGTATGAACTTGTCCTAAAACTTGGGCCTGAAACTAAAATCTCAGTGTGCATTTTAAGACCCTAAAATCCCACCTCGAATCAAAATGTGATATATTCTTGGGTAAAACATTGATATACTAATAATTAGCAATATTCTAACCAAAACCCACCCACAGAGAAATTGTTAAATGGGATGAAAAGTCTGAGAGACAAAAAGCTAAGTAGAAATTTGCTCCACCTGTAATCAAGATGTCATATATTCTTGGGTAAAACATTGATATACTTATAATTAGCAATATTCCTTCCAAAACCTCCCACCCAGAATGATAAATGAAGGAGATATAGACAAACAATTTGCACCAAAACTTTAACCAACAAAACTTTAACTTTAATCATGATGAGGTGATTACATAAGTTTGTATTCTTTGAACAGTCAAGATAAAATGTCCAGCATATTAATTCACATTTTATATACATGTATGGGCAAGATGCATACAGTTTTACTTGCTTCACAAAATTTTGAATTTTTCTTGGGCAGCCAGAATTTTTTTCAGCACTGATATCACTGTACATGAGGCACATATTTTAAGTTTGATTATTTAGGTTTTACCTCACAGTTTCTGTACTACAGATTTTTAGCTCTACTGGTCATAGGCCAGGATAGCATATGGAATGGACTGTTGTCCGTCATCCACCCATCTGTTAGCATAAGTTTGTTATTGCTACTTCTCCTAAACTACTTGGAGGATTACCATGAAAATGGTACCACTTGGACATCCAATATGGCTACCACAGTGGCCATCTTGAAAATCTTGTTATTAATACTCCTCCTAAGTGGATGGTCGTATCAACATAGAGTTTACACTAAAGACTTCTTATCATGTCTAGTTGGTCCTAAATGAAAATGGTGCCGATCTGACTTCCAATATGGCCACCACAGCAGCCAGCTTGAAAATCTTATTATCGCTACTTTGCCTGAATGGAAAGTTAGATTGACATTGGGTTTTCACCAGAAGACTTTTTATGATATCTATAGTTGGTCCTTAATGAAAATGGTGTCGCTTGCACTTCCAATATGGTCGCCACAGCGGGCATCATGAAAATCTTGTTACACTACTCCTGAATACAGTCGAACCCACTTATCTCGACCTCGGTTAACTCGCCAACCCTATTAAGTCAACGTTTTTGAAGTGGAACCGCCAAATTCTCTCTTTGTCTTAGCATTTTCTCATCGGTTATGTTGATTCTTTTATGTCGCCGAACCCTAATATCTCGAGCACAAAAGAGCACAAAAGAGGGCCAAATTTGCCACTTAACGTCGGTTATCTCGATCCCCATGACCAATCGCCAGCTTTTGAAAATGTTAGTTATTGATGCCACTTCACCAGCTCACTACCGTATTTTCGCGTATATAAGACGCGTCTTATGCAAAGTTTTACGTACCCCTCACACAGGAGTGACACGAACGAACGGTACAGTATGTGATATTGAAGGACGATTATTGCGGTCGATATTCACGTTTCACGATTTTCATTCCTAGTTGTAAAAACAATTGGGTAAGTGTTCAGTAAATACAGGAGTGAAAGAATGATCTTACTTTGTTCACTGCTTATGTGCTGAGTTCACGTAGCACGTGATCACGGTCCGTATGGTCGTTCACTCCAATGACAGTGTACTCACTCTTGTTGATCTTGTCTAAAGGATAGCATGCTGTAGCGATCTTTGTGTTTGCAATGTTGGAGAATATAATAAAGGTTTGTATCGAGAATCGACAGTGGTTTGTATTGTATACTGGTAAATCTCTGCTGTTAGTTGGTGCACATATGCCTTTTGTTGTTAGCAAACATGTATGTACATTTTTATAGCATGCCGATCGCTTCATCAAACAAATCGCGGCAACGCTGTTGTGTAAAAAAACCTCCAAAAACACGTGCATGTACATTCTCATTTATTAACGCACATCATGTACACAAAGAAATTTCAAGCACATGTTAATATATTGTCGCCATATTGGTTTTCATTTATCTCGATCATCGGTTATCTCGACGCTTTTTGGCAAACCCCTAGGCCGGCGACATAACCGGGTTCAACTGTATATGGACATATCAACATGGGCATTTTACTAAACTACTTCTTATGATGTCTAGTTGGTCCTTAATGAAAATAGTGCCAATCAGAGATCTATTATAGCCACAGTGGTGGCCATCTTGAAAATCTTGTATCGCTACTCATCCCAAGTCAGAAGTAATATTGACATGGGGTTTTCACCAGAAGACTTCTTATAATGTCTAGTTGGTCCTAAATGAAAAAGGTGCTGATCTAACCTCCAGTATGGCTGCCATGGTGGTCATCTTGAAACTCTTCACTGCTACTTCACTTGAGTGGATTGTCATACCAGCATGGGGTTTTCACTAAAAGACTTCTTATGATGTTTTGTTGGTCCTAAGTGGAAATGGTGCCAGTCTGATATCCAGTATGGCCCCCAATGGCAGCCATCTTGAAAATCTTGTTATTGTTAATCTTCCAAAATGGAAACCATATCACCATGGGGTTTTCACCAGAAGACTTCATATGATATCTTCTTGGTTCTGAATGAAAATGCTGCCAATCTGACATCCAATATCTACTACAGCAACTAATTTAAAAATCTTATCACTGAAGTATATCAGGGATGGTTTCAACACTCGGCAGTTAAAAGGAAGAAAGGGTCTTATCTTGAATTCCTTCAAGGGACTCTTGTTTATTTTTATTCTACTGCCTTAAGGCAGTCTGTATTATGTTATGTTTGTCCATCTGTCTGTCTGTTACCAATTTTGTTTCCACACAATAACTTGAAGTCTCCACCCTCAACAGTTACCAGAGTTTGTTGATGACTTGCAATTGGGGTATGGAAGCCAGTTGATCTTGGTATCAAAAGCTCAGAGGTCAAGGTCACTGTGACTGCAAGAAGAAAAATGGTTTTCGCATATCATTAGTTCTACTTCACAGACCTAGACCAAACTTTGTGGATGACTTTCACTTGGCGTTAGGAAGAAGCTTATCGATTTGGGGGTGAAGAGGTGAATGGTCAAGGTCACTGACTGAATTAATAAAAAATGGTTTTGGCACAAAAATGGAAGTTATTGACCATGTACCTTCACCAAAGTTTGTGGATAACTTACATGTTGGGTAAGAAAGAAGCCTATTGATTTTGGGGTCAAAGGGTCACTCTGACTGAAATAAGAAACATTTTTTGTAGAATGCTTTTAGTTCTAGACCTCATACAGGTGTACCTTGACCAAAGTTTCTGTATGGCTTTGACTTATGGTATGGAAGAGGCCCACTGATATTGTTGTCAAAAGGTCAATGGTCAAGGTCAATGTGACTCAAAGAAGAATGGGTTTTGCAGAATACATTTTTTTCTGAGCAAGTTCCTTAATAAAACTTTGTGCATAGTTTGCACTTTTCTGGGGTCTAAAGGTCAGAGGTCATGGTAATGTTGAGAGTAAATAGAAAATAATGGCTATTGCACAGTAAGTTTAGTTCAAGGCAGTGCTCAAATTTTTTCACTACTTGCATTTTTTTATTTTTATGAGTGGAGAAAATATAAATTTGCAAAATCCTATTTCAGCTGGCAAATTGCTATTTAATCTGTACCCGAGTGTTTTGGAGTGAGAAGGAACTATCTAAGAGGGAAATACAATACTTTTCTATCAGTGTCAGTTGTACCTTTTATATTCTTATTTTAAAGGGAAAAAATATAATGTGCAGCTTACTTGTTTTTTCTTGTTTATAACTGAAGTCTGCATTTTAATGGGCATGAAAATAGGGTTTGCGATTCCAACACTAAAAATGCAATAAAATGAAAATGACAAAAATGCCTTGGAAAAAAATGTCTTTAGAAAATCTCAACCAAATAAAATATTTAAGCATCACGATTACTAGTGATCTCAAATGAACTGTCACATTCAAGAAATATGCACCATGGCACCTCTTACTCTTGACCTATTATAACCTAACTTGTCATCTTGCCCACAAAATGTGAAAGAATGGGTTTTCAGAGGTTCAGTTAGATCTGTGTTGGAATATGCTTGGACAGTTTGGGACTCCCTACTCCCAAGTATTACAAGCTGAAACTTGACAAAATCCAAAAGTGAGCAGCCAGATTTGTTACATCCAATTATAATTACACACCAGGAAGTATGACCTCAGTATTGAATAGGTTGTCTTGGAAGCCCTTAAACAAAGGTAAATCTGAAAAACAGAAAAAAAACTTTTTACAAAAGGTTAAAAAAAATTAACAGCAAAAATCCCTTGCTACAATTGGAACAAATCAAAAAGAACTACTAGTAGTAAAAATCAGCATGAGTATATACCTTCAAGATACCCATTGCTCAAATGGATAGTTACAAAATTAATTTTTTCCTAAGAACCATCAAAGGTTGGAATTTTTTACCACAACTATTAATCACAACTTCTGAATATTCATAAAACCAAATACCGGTAGATGCATTTTCAAAATTAGCACAGTCAGATTTTGTCTGAAAGTGCATCAAAACACAAAAACAGAATATTTGATGATGCTAAATCACAATATAAATAGCACAGGGAAAGTTTGTCTGAAACTCCATCAAAACACAAAAACAGAATATTTGATTATGCTAAATCACAGTATAAAAGGTTATCATGAGCCTAGAAACAAAATAAAGTTAAATCAATTAAGTAGCAAACATTCAATAAAATGTGACCAAATTATGGATCCATTAGCTAGACTTAGGTACCACAAAAAATTTTGTACCACGGTATTTCTGAACATGCCGCAATACATATCATGGTATACCACAATTATATTAGGGACCATCCATTTAATTTTTTGGGGGAGGGTCTTGGGATTGTTTTTTTTAAAACAAAAATGTTGGCACTCAAAAAGCTTGAAAACAATATTCTTGCTCTGATTTATAGTCCAAAAATACCGTATTATATCCATTATATTACTTGAAAATGACTAATTATCTTGAGGTAAAAGAAAAGAAAATATCCTGGCTTGAAAGAAAAATGCAGCTGCCCCCCCCCCCCCCCGCTGAAAATTAATGGTAAGTACCTTATAGTAGATGAATTTGCTATGTGTATATTAATTGTTGCATAAGTTGTCGTCTACACACTGTAACCAAAGTGGGATGATTAAGCTTACACTATAGCTGACACCCTGTAAAAGATATTGTGCTGACATTAGAGAGCTTGTTGATAAAAATGGGAAGTGTTGACACCGAAGACTGCTAGCTACACTATTGATATAATAGGCAGAGAAACTTTGAGTTGGATTCCAACACCCGGTCAAGATATTTGTCAGAGAGGGCCAATAAACATAAAACAAAGACACAGACTCAAAAAAAAAGAATATATTTAGTGGACAAGAGAAATTACGTAAAATTCAAACAGAACAAAACTGCTCTCCTGAAAATAATATTATTATCGGTCCTATAAAGGAGAATATGTAATTAACACATTAACATACGCTAGAAAATAATTGAAAAATAACATTTTTTTCTTCTTTTTTTTAAAATCTGAAATTTTTCCAAAAAGTTGGATTTGGCATGAATATCTTTCAAAACATCCCATTCAGCTGCCATATTTGCATAAGTGACACATGTCAAACATGATTAAAGGTTCATAAATATAATTATTTTTGTAACATTAAAAATTACTTAGAGACAAATTCAAATATTTTGTGTAAAAAAAAAAATGGGAATTATTTTGTCATGAAAAAAAAAAACATGCTTTTAATATCATCAAATTTGTAACAAGATTACTAGTGAATTTCCATACATTCCTTACTGACAGAAACTAATGAAGTGCTGGTGTTGTGGAAAAATACCACAGTAAACTGGCATATCTGTAATACCTCACACCTCTACCATTAGCATATTAGCATATCGCAATTCGGCAGCAATATATTGAGAGACTTTATAGTGAGGGACTACTGTACAGTATTTTTTGTTACTTAATGTATACATTATATATTCAGCATTTGCTGGAGTCTGTTGAATTTTATGGCCAGACACATTATAGTTTTACCTTTGTCCATCTGGTGGTCTGTCTATCACACCTCAGTTAAGGTTTGTGTTAAGGTCATTTCAAGCACTGTTGGGGCATCCTGCTCCGTGAAGTCATTTCTAGTTTTCCCATTTTTGACAAATCTCCTGTACTCCTGCACTCCTGTGGTTGTTTATACCATGTTGCAAAGAATTTTATATGAAAAGTAATAATGCTCATACAGTATATATAGATTTTTTTTTATTAAAATACTGTTTACAGCAGACTCTTTTTGGTAACATTTGTTTGAAGAAAAATGTACAGCATTTACATGCATACAGTAGAATAAGCAAATGAAAGTACATTGTATGTATGTACAACAGTAAAATCTGTTCCCAGTATGATTTGTTTCTTTTTTTCATGTACAGAATTAAATCACACACACACACACACAGAGACACACATATGAGAAGAAATTTACCACTTTCATTTCAGGAAAGACAACTCTTACTAAGATTCTGGAGGACACATTAGGTGCTGCCAGATATTACACTCCCCCACCACTTATCCAACATTTGAGGCAATTTTTTGACACCCTGCCAGAGATTGTAAGACGAGCTTACTACAGTGTTGGCAATTACCTTGTTGCCATGGAAATAGCCAAGGAGTGTCAGACGAGACCAGTTATAATGGACAGGTAATGGATCCAGAGCCCACTATAGGATTTTGAAAAGAGAAGTGTGTGGTCACATTTTTAAATGACTGGGAGTGCCATATGTAAACAAGAGTACTAAAAACCATACATTATATGCCAAGCCCATGTTTGATGGTCCTGTATGTAAACACCAGCAGGGCATGCCTGACTCAGCAGTGCTAACCAATTGAACACACTGACCTTGACATTGACTTTTTAACCCACAGGGGCAAATCATTTTTATATTTATGAAGTTTATTGAAAGAAGATGGCATAGAATGCAAACAGGTTGAAAATGTAGAAATGAATTTTCTGTATTTGGTTCTTTGTGATCTTTACTTTAAAGAAAGAATTTTGATAGTTTGCCGCCATGATGTAGTTAAAGAGTACTGTAAATTCAAATGTAAAAAAATAAACTTGAAAATCAATATTTTAGAAGATGTAAAAAAAAATTAGATTTAAAGCAATTGGGATGTAGTTATTGTGCTGCGACTTTTCTCAAAGCTTTTTTAGGTTAGTCTTAGTAAAATATAAAAAAAAGAAATTATATGATTTTCAGGCAAAACTTTCAGTAATCAGGCTTTTTTTTTATTGTGTCACAATATTAGCCTCTCCATATTCAATGGTTGTTTGCTGCTACTGACATGCCCTGTTTTGTTTACCTTTGATGCAGTAAACCATATCAGCCTCTCTACAAATAGTTCTAATATTAAGCATGTTGTATGAGGATACATATCAATGGAACATAATTAATGCAGACCATTTAGGTTATCATCCCTGATGATTTGTTCAAAAACATGTTAAGATTATTTATCGAATAGCCATTCTCCTTAAATTCAATTAATTAGGCATACTCCAAGTATCAAATCAAATTTTAGGGTTTTGAGCTCGAGTTTCATCCACAAAATGTTTTGAGAATATGGGGCCAGAGTTAGCAAATAATGTTGATAACTTATGCTCATGTAGGTTTTGGCACAGCACAGCAGCATATGGTATTGCCAATGAATCGAGTACTGCAGATCTACCCGAGCCGGGTCACATGGTGTACAAATGGCCCAAAGACTTACTACAGCCCAATGTGGTTCTGTTCCTCTCGGTTACAGAAGAAGTCCGCCAGCAGCGACTAAGTGGAAGGGGAGAGGAGATCACATTTGAGGAAAAACATCTTGACAAGGATAAGTTGTTTAGACAAAGGTCAAGGTCAAATTTGACTTGTTTAAATCTTTTCCATTTATTTTCCCAAAAATGATTCTTTAAAGATTTTCAGTACAATTTTGTTATTGTTGCATCAAGGTGTATAGCTAAACAGTTTTTTGTATACAGGAGTAGATATGGCTGACGTGGTTGTCCTATTAACTACTAATAACTCATGCATAAAATGTAGGTTACTATGACTTACCTACCACAGGGAAAGTCAAAATGATAGTGGAAATACCAAGGTCAGCTTACTTAAGATTACTGGGAATGGAATAATTTGGTGTTATCATATTTTCATGAATCGAGTAAATATTCAGGATATGTCATATTTATCTCTTTATGACCTAATTTTGTGATATGATGCCTCTCTGTCACTTGCCTATGATAGACGTGCCATTTACCCACCATCACGATGTTTGACAAGTACAGCATGTCCCTGATGATGACATTTGACTAGTCTAAAAAATAAGTATATGTTTAGGAGTAGAGTTTGTCAATAAAGGCAGGGCATTCTTAGATTTCAGCAAATCAGCTTGTAAGAAAAAAGGCTCTTGTTTTAATTCATGATGAATTTTTAAACGGGTTGGAATTTTACACATTATAATAGTACATTACCAAATAGAAAAAAATGGCAGATTTTGACTCTGACAGTGATAGCAATGTGAAAAGCCAAAGATTGAGGAAAATTATAAATAAAAGTTCAGAATCATATTTTTTTGGCTTTAGTGCTGAGGATTTATCTAGCGATCCAGATGACTCTGACCCTGAATCATTGTCAGATTTTACCTACGTAAACACTGAAAATGAGGATGCACAAAATGGCAGCCATCACAAACTTTCTCGGGTGTAATCTGCCCAAATAGCCAGCAGATTTTGATCTTACTACAGCAAAATCAGTGGATTACTTTTCTCCTTCATAATAGAAGACAACTTATATGAGACTATAACCCATGAAGCCAATTCATGTGCATAGCTAAAAGTATAATAAGCTAACATCACAGTCAAGCACAAGTCACATGTCACACCTGACAAAATTAGAGCTTTTGTACATTTAAGTATCATCATGGGTATCTCACCAGTGGTCACACTCACCCAGTGGTGTACTGGCCATCGGGCATACCGGGACAAATCCCGGTGGGCCGCTGCATCGGTGGGCCAGTGGGCCGTCAAAAAAATCAGTTTTTACTGGTGTGAGCAAAACCTCAGGCCTGTCCCGGCAGATAAGTCCAGGACCGAGTTGCTTACCCAGTACACCCCTGCACTCACCAGGATTACTGGTGCACAGATGACTTTCTAGAGTCCAGGGATTTATAAACCAAATGACAAAGAAGAAGTATGAAACAAGAGTTCCTCGAAGGTACTGATGCTTCACTAGCCAAAAAGAACTTCCAGGAATTCAAAATAAGACCATTTCTTTCTTTTAAATCTTGTGTTGAAACCATCTCTTATATTCTTCAGCAATAACAAGATTTTCAAATTAGCTACTGTGGATGTCAGATTGGAACCATTTTCATTTAGGACCAACAAGACATTATAAGAAGTCGTGTAATAAAAACCCCGTGTTGATATAACTTTCCATTTTGGAGAAGTAACAATAAGAAGATTTTCAAAATGGCTGCCATGGTGGCTATATTGAATATCAGATTGGCACCATTTCCATTTAGGACCAGCTAGACATTATAAGAAGTCTTTTGGTGAAAGCACAATATCAATATGACCAGCCATATAGGGTATGTAGCTATAACAAGAATTTTAAAATGGCCATTGTGGAGGTCATATTGGAATCAGATCAGCACCATTTTCATTTAAATATTTCAGTGAAAACCCCATGCTGATATGAAAATTCATCAGGAGCAGCAACAAAAAATTTTTCAAGATGGCCACTGTGGAGGTCATATTAGAAATCAGATCGGCACCATTTTCATTTTGGATCAATTAGACATAGCAAGAAGTCTTCTGGTGAAAACCCCATGTCAGTATGACTTTCCATTTAGAAGGAGCAGGGATAAAAAGATTTTCAAGATGGCTGCCATGGTGGCCATATTGGATGTCAGATCAGCACCATTTTTATTTAGAGCCAACTAGACATGATAAGAAGTCTTTTAGTGAAAACCCCATGTTGATACGACCATCCATTCAGGAGGAGTAGCGATAAAAAGATTTTCAAGATGACTGCTGTGGCCGCCATATTGGATATCCAAGCGGCACCATTTTCATTTAGAACCAACTAGGGCATGGGATGAATTTGTGTGTAAAGTTTCATGGCAATCCTCCAAGTAGTTTATGAGAATTAGCAATAACAAGCTTCATAAGCTCTTCTGGTCTATGACCCCCGTTATCATCCAATTAACAAAGAAAAACCCCTGCATGACATAGTATTAGCTAATTTCACACATGCCAACTTTATTCTGGAACTGGGGAGCAATCCAATTGGCAACCTCTGTGGAAGAAAATGGGTAACTGTGAGGGAAATGGTTGTTACTGGGATATTCTTGTACTACACAATAATCAGCAACAAAATGCAGATACAAACTAACCTAAAGAAATAGATTAAACCATGCATTAGGAGGACAGTTCGCTGTGAAACTGTCTATAGTTGCTGTGTGCGCAAATCCACATGTTCTATGTGGTTCCCTGCAATTACATCATCAGAAATGAATCAGTTGTGATTCAAACAGTTTATAAAATTCTTTTCTATTTGCATCTAATGCCAGAAAATGTAGATTCAGCCATTACTTACCTGTTTATTTTAGATCTACTGGTCATAGGCCAGAAGAGCTTATGGGATGGCCTGTAGTTTGTCCATCCGTTAGCACAAGTTTGCTATTGCTACTTTTCCTAAACTACCAGAAGGAGTGCAATGAAACTTTACACACACATTCAGTCTATTTGGCCCTAAATGTAAATGGTGTTGTTCAGACATCAAATATGAGCACCACAGCAGCCATCTTTTAAATTGTATCGCTTCTACTGAATGAATGGTCATATCAACATGGGGTTTTCACTAAAAGACTTTTTATGATGTCTAGTTGGTCTTAAACAAAAACGGTGCTGATCTGATGTCCAATATGGCCACCATGGCAGCCATCTTGAAAATCTTGTTATTGCTACTTCTCCTGAACATCAAGTCATATCAACATGGGGTTTTCACCAAAAGACTTCTTATGATGTCTAGTTGGTCTTAAATGAAAATGGTTTGCTTAGACATCCAATATGGCCGACACAGTGGCCATCTTAAAAATCTTGTTATAGCTGCTCCTCTTGAACGGAAAGTCATATTGGCATGGGGTTTTCACCAAAAGACTTCTTTTTATGTCTAGTTAGTCCTAAGTGAAAATGGTGCTGGTCTGACATTTAATACGGCCACCATAGCAGCCATCTTGTTATTGATACTCTCTTGAACTGAAAGTCATATCAGCATGGGGTTTTCACCTGAAGACTTCTTATGTTCTCTAGTTTGTATGAAATAAAAATTGTGCCAATCGGATATCCAATATGGCCACCACAGTGGACATCTTGAAAATCTTAGCACTTCTCCTCCTAGATGGAAGGTCATATCGACATTGGGTTTTCACCAGAAGACTTCTTATCATATTTTGTTGGTACTAAATGAAAATGGTGCCAATCTGACATCCAGCAATGCCACCATGACAGCCATCTTGAAAATCTTGTTATTGCTACTCTTCCTAAATGGAAAGTCATATCAACATGGGGTTTTCATCACTAGACTTCTTATGGTGTGTAGTTGGTCCTGAATGAAAATGATGTCCATCTGACATCCAGTATGATCACCATAGTGGCTATCTTGAAAATCTTGTTATTGCTACTCATCCAGAATTTATGGTCATATCGACATAGGGTTTTCACCAAAAGACTTCTTATGATATCTAGTTGGTCCTAAATAAAAATGGTGCCCCACTGCCATCCAATATGGCTGCCACAATGAACATATTGAAAATCTTGTCACTAATTCTCCTGAATTGATGGTCATATTGGCATGTGGTCTTCACCAAAAGTCTTCTAATGGTGTCTAGTTTGTCCTAAAATGAAAATTGTGCTGATCTTACATCGAACATGGCCACCAGAGCAACTAATTTGAAAATCTTACTGCTCAATAATATCAGAAATGGTTTAAGCACTCAGCAGTTAAAAGAAGAAATGACAAAAGACAAATATATTGAATTCCTGAAATATCTTTTCGGACAATGGAGCATCATTCCCTTTGAGGGGTTCTTGTTTACCTGTCCTGTATCCATTATGTGGAAAAACTTGTTTCAAATTGAACATTAAGTTCCTACTGTTTATTTTGATGTAAAATATGTATGATACATTGACCTTGGAAACAGAAGAAACAACAAAACAAATGAGTAGTTTATTCAATTTGTTTTGTTCCAATTCTTTAGGAGGCACCTTCGCTGATATTATGCAGTATTACACAATGTCAACAATTGCCATCATTGTGTACACTTGGTAAGTAGTAGCAAGTGCCACTGGATTCAGACAGGCCTGGACGAGAGAGTGAGGGCAACTCTGCGCAACTTTCCCTCACTTAAATCCAACTCGCGTGCAAGTCATGATGCTATTCCCCTCCCCCCACCAGATTCCTTAAAGTCCTGTGGCGATGGGCTAGCAGCAAAGCAGCAGGTGTGGATACACTGGGAGCTGTAGCTGCAGACCTGCACATGGGAAGCTCAGGCCATATGGTCACTTTTCGCTGGACCGAAGCAGCAGTGGAACTCGGCAGCCCCCTGCGTGACTGAGTAGCACTTTTTAGGATCACACCACTCACCTCCATAGCAAGGAAGAAGCTAGAAAAAGTGTCCTAAACTTTGCCTGCTTCACCTTAACCTTGGTCAGCACACAGCGGCTGATGGGGATCCCACCTTAGCGGTCAAAAACCTAACAAGAAGACAAAGGTTATGCAACTCACCACTGGTGCATGGAACGTACACACACTAATGGACAGTATATCAGCAGATAGACCAGAGAGAAGAACAGCTCTGGTTGGTGTAGAACTGGCCAGATTCAACATTCAGATAGCAGCCCTGAGTGAAACTTCCCTAGCTGAGGAAGGACGACTCACCGAAGTAGGAGCCAGCTACATCTTCTTCTGGAGTGGCCGAAATAAAGAAGAGTGACATGAAGCTGGTGTTGGGTTTGCCATCAAATCACAGCTAGTTGGCAAGCTCAAAAATCTCCCAAAAGGCGTGAATGACAGATTAATGCAAATGAGACTCCCACTGTCTGGAAAAAGACATGCAACTTTCATCAGCGCCTATGCACCCACCACAATCAACCCAGACGAGATCGAGGACAAATTTTAAGATGTGAAGTATCTAATTGCAGAACTACCAAAGGCAGACAAGCTCATCATCCTTGGTGACTTCAATGCTAGAGGTGGCACAGATCAGCAGACATGGCCAGGTGTCACTGGCAAAAATGGATTTGGCAAATGCAACAACAACAGACTCCTCCTACGGTGAAAATGTGCTGAACATGACTTCCTTATCACCAACACAGTATTCCACCTGCCAAACCGCAACAAGACATCTTGGATGCACCCACGCTTCAAGCACTGGCATCTTATTGACTACATCATTGTCAGCAGAAGAGACAGGCAGGATGTCCAATTTACGAAGGCCATGAGAAGTGCCGAATGCTGGACTGACTGCAGGCTCATAGTCTCCAAGCTGAATATCCAGATTCAGCCTAGCAGATGACCACAAGGCAAAAAAGTGCCCAAAAAGCTCAGTGTCGCCAAATTGAATGTGAAACAGGCATTTGTCAAAGAACTCAGCAGCCAACTGGATACAATCGATACAAACTCAAAGAATGTCAAGGAAAACTGGGCATCCTTCAGAGACACCATGTACTCAACTGCATCCACCACACATAAACATCAAGATTGGTTTGATGAGCATAATGCTGCCATACAGAAGACAGCATTTCATCATCTAAGAAGGCAGCCTTCAACAACATCAAGAGGACTGTCCAATGCAAACTCAGAGTTGCAAGACTCATGGCTGAACAATAAGGCAGATGAGATTTAGTCCTATGCCGACAGGAATGACATGAAGAACTTCTATGATGCTTTGAAGATAATCTACGGGACACAGTCAATAAGAACATCTCCAATACTGAGTGCTGACAGCGCCACGCTGCTCACTGACAAAGAAAAGATACTTCCAAGATGGGCAGAACACTTCAACAACATCCTCAATCAACAGTCGATCTATCAGCGAGGAGGACATTGATCAACTGTGCCAAGTGGAAATCAAGATATCACTTGCTGATCCTCCAGAGCTGACTGAAACTGTGACAGCAATCAACCTGCTGTCAAATGGCAAAGCATCTGGAGCAGATGCTTTACCAGCAGAAGTCTACAAAAGTGGAGGCTCGCACATGGCACAGAAACTGACTGAACTCTTCCAGTCAATGTGGGCTCAGGGAACTATACCCCAGGAGTACAAGGATGTATCCATCGTCTACTTATACAAGCAGAAAGGCGACCAACAATCCTGTGACTAGCATCAAGGCATCTCCTTGCTGTCGATAGCTGGTAAAATCCTTGCCTGAATTCTGCTGAATAATCTTGTGCATCACATCGATCAAAGGCTCCTGCCAGAGTAAGTGTGGCTTCAGGAAAGGACGAGGAACCACAGACATGGTGTTTACAACTTGTCAACTGCAGGAGAAAAGCCAGGAACAGAACTCCAACCTGTACATACCATTCATCGACCTGACAAAAGCCTTTGACACAGTCAGCCATGGAGGCCTTTGGAGATCATGGCAAAATTTGGTTGTCCAGAGAAATTCATCTATTTGTTTGGCAATTCCATGATGGCATGCTTGCTCGTGTTGTGAATGATGGTGAGTCATCTGAACCATTCCCAGTCACCAATGGAGTCAAGCAAGGCTGTGTGTTGGCCCGAACCCTCTTCAGTATGATGTTCTTTGCCATATTTACTGATGCCTTCCATGACTGTGACACTGGGATCAACATCAGATACCGGACTGATGGCAGGCTGTTTAATCTGAGAAGACTGCAAGCGAAGACAAAGTTACAGGAAGTGACTGCTCGTGATCTTTTATTTGCTTAAGACTGTTCCCTGAATGCCAAATCTGAGTCTAACATGCAACACAGTATGGACCATTTCTCTTCAGCTTGTGACAATTTCGGTCTGACAATCAGTATCAAGAAGACAGGTGATGCACCAACCTGCACCAAGAAAGCCTTACATTGAGCCTACTATCACAGTAAATGGCCAAACCCTCGTGGCAGTGGACAACTTCACCTATCTTGGCAGCCGTCTACAAACAAAACTGAAGGTCTACAAAGCCATTGTGTTGCCGACCCTGCTGTATGCTTGCGAAACCTGAATCATGTACAGACACCATGCCAAGAAGCTAAACCAATTTCACATGGGCTGCGTGAGGAAACTGATGAGGATAAGATGGCAGGACAGGGTCCCAGACACAGAGGTTCTCACATGGGCAGGCCAGGTCACCAGGATGTCAGGAGAGCTACTACCAAAGAAGATCTTCTACGGCCAGCTGAAGGAGGGAATGCAGTCTCAGGGTGGTCAGAAGAAACACTTCAAAGATTCCCTCAAGTCATCCTTGAAACACTTCAGCATTGACCCCGAGTCTTGGGAAGATCTCACAGTATCACTCCACCTGGCAGAGTCTCATCCATACTGGAGCTACAGACTTTGAACAGAGGAGAGCTGCAGAGGCAGTGCAGAAGCGTGAGCAGCATAAATCTCAGAACTGCAGCACATCCTCTATTGATCAAGCAAACCCAAGTGACATCTCCTGTCAAGTATGCCACAGAGTTCAGAGCACAAATTGACCGGATCAGCCACTCACATACTCACAGAAACCAAACCAGTTGATGATGTCATGGTCATCTTCATAACTAGAAGGATGAACAACAGCATATATATATATATATATATATATATATATATATATATATATATATATATATATATATATATATATATATAATATGGTGTTGAGAAAACCTGCTTACAGGATCTCCAGTTTCCTGGACCCTTAGTTTTTATATGCCTGCCATAAGGTGGAGTGCATTATGTTATGATGTTGTCTTTTCGAGTGTACCAATTTTGTTTCTGCACAATATCTCCTGTTGTCCACCATCTACAGTTACCAAACTTTGTGGATGGCTTGCACAGGAGGTGAGAAAGAATCAATTTCAGGTTCCAAAGCTCAAAGGTCAAGGTCTCTGTGACTGAAAGAACAAAATCAGTGTCTGTATAATGACCACCATCCAAAGTTACCAAACTCTGTGGATAGCTTGCACTTGGAGTAGGGAAGACTCCTATTGATTTTGGGGTCAAAAGGTCAAAGGTTAAGATCACTGACTGAAAGAAGAAGAATGATTTCCGCACAATAACTCAAGTTCTCCACCATCTTCAGTTTCCAAACTTTGTGGATGGCTTGCAGTCGGGATAAGGAGGAACCCTATTGATTTTGGGCTCAGAAGGTAAAAAGGTCAAGGTCACAGCTCGAGTTCTCCAACATATGCGGTTAGCAATGGATGGCTTGCACTTGGCATAAGGAAGAAGCCTATTGATTTTGAGGTCAAAGGTCAAGGTCAATTACTGAAAGAAGAACAATTGTTTACACAATTACACACAGGCCTGGACCAAACCTTTTGGATGGCTTGTACTTAGGGGAAGGCAAAATTCTATCTATGTTGGGGTCAAAAGTCAAGATCACTCCGACTGAAAGAAGAAAAATGGTTTCTGCACAAAAATTTCAGTTATCTACTTAGAGGACTATTAAATGTGGGGTGGGTATAATAATGTGCCGTACACGACGCTATTGTTAAAATTGGTCTAGTTTTCTGTATACTGGACTTTTTTTGTTTTTAGCTCACTCAGCCATAAGACTAAGTGAACTTATGGTCTGACCTTCTGTCTGTGGTGCATCAAATGTCATCAGTCATCCACCTTATCTTATATCAAGATTGCTATTTTCAACCTCCTCTCAAAAAATGCTTTGGCCAATTTTAATCAAACTTGGATGGAATGTTCCTCAGATCATGCTCTACCAAATTCTTTTTTGGGTGGCTTCCCTGGCAACAGTGTGACTTCCATAGCAACCAACATGGAAAACCTTTTTTTGATCTCTTCTCCTGAATAGCTCAACCAATTTTGAATAAACCTGGTAAGAATTTTTTTAGCACATGTGCTGTCAAAGTGTGTCCCAGGTGGATTCCCTGGCAATGGTGTGGTTTCCTTGGCAACTGGGTGGAAAAACTATTTTCAACCTCTATAATAGCTGAGTCAATTTCAATCTGACTTGGTATGAGTGTTTCTTAGGACAAGCTTTATCAACATTTTGTCTGGGGTGGCTCCCATAGCAACCACATAGAGAACATATTTTCAACTTTTTCTCCTGAACAGCTGAGCCAATTTTGATCAAATTTGGTAGGAAAGTTTCCTAGGACATGCTCTATAAAAATTATGATTTAAGTGGCTTCATTAGCAACAGTGTGGCTTCCTTAGCATCCATATGGAAAATCTAATTTTGACTTCTCTGCAAAAGTCAAGTCAAGTTTAAGCAAACTTGGTAGAAATGTTTCTTAGGACATTCGCTGTCAAAATTGTGTCTGAGGTGGCTCTCCTAGCAGTATTGTGGCCTACATAGCAACCATATAGAAAACCTATTTTCAGCTTCTCCAGAACAGTTGAGCCAATTATTATCAAACTTTGGAATGTTTCTTATCACATGGCTCTATACAAATTATGTTCTGGGTGGCTTTCCAAGTAGTCATGTGGCTTATATAGCAGTCACATTGAAAACCTATTTTCAACTTCTCTTGAATGGCTAAGCCAATTTGATTAAACCTGGTGGGAGTGTTTCTTAGGACATGCTCTGTCAAAATTGTGTCTGATGTGGTTCCCCCAGTACTGATGTGGCTTCATAGCAAACATGGAAAACCTATTGTCAACTTCTTCCTCAGAATGGCCTTGCCAATTTTGATCAAACTTGACATGTTTTTAGGACATGCTGTCGAAGTTGTGTATGGGGTGGCTCCCCTAGCAATGGTGTGGTTCCATAGCAACCAGGTGGAAAATCTACCAATGATATGCCTGTCCCATCAGGTATAGCTAATTGTTACTAATATATAAATAAAAACCATCATAGAACGACTTTCTTTCCAAAACGGCCTTTCCCCTGTCAGACCAGATGTTATCGGTAGAGTCCAAGAATGAACACCTTTGACATTTATACAAAAAATGCCTGTGCACCATCCAAGTAGAAACACAGTTAAACAAGCTGTCAGATACCACCAATTTCTACCCAACAGCCGGAAATTATCCTGATATGGGTGAACCATTGAACCCAAGACACCAGCATTATTATTATATTTGCCTTTTAGACCCATGTATACCAGATGAGCTACCTCCTGTTGGAGAAATGTGGTCCTGGACTTCCATTTTGAAATCCAAAGAGCTCTGATCATTGGTACCTGTCTGTACTATGGCACAGGGAATAATGCTTAAACCCTATTTACGTTGTCAACAACTTTTGTCACTTGTCAGATAATGTTCTATATATTATACAAGTTCAGAGTCCTGCGGGACTTGATTTAGCTCTACTGGTTGAAGAGCAGAAAGCTTACGAGATGATCCTGCGTCTGTCTGGCATCCGGTTACAATTGTTTTCAATGCAACTCATAAACTTCTTAAAGGAAAGTTAGGAAGCTTGAAGGATCTCAAGGTCCCATGCCAAATAAGTGTCAAACATTCAGAGGACACTCAGTTCTTCTTATCTCTGTATCCCCATGACGTGCCTAATTTTTCCCATGTCGCACCCCATTTAATCATCAGTATTTGCAAATGAAGTCTAAGGAAATGGATAGCATAAACAAACATGCTGCCAGTCAGATTTAATTTCTACGTAAAAAACTGGCTGATTTATTCCCTGAATTGTCTGTTGACTGTCCTAAGGGTATTATGGGGCGAGAGGCCTTGTGAGAACACATTCAAGATGTGGCATCATTTGTATAAGGTCATATATACTGAGTAGACATATTAACAGAATGATTTAGGCTTGTTGTAGTATATTTCTTTTAATGGCAGTGCTATTCCACGTTACATGTGGATTTTTTTATGCATGAAACTAGTTTTCAAGGCACTTCTGAGCTGTAAGAAGAAGAACAAATCATACTTATTTAAAGTTTTGATTATAATAAGGTATTGTCAACTTTACTATAAATTACAGATATAGATAACCTCAAATTTTAGTGTTATTTATTGTTATTTATATGTAATTTTTGTAGGAAATTTATGCAAAAGTAGTTCGGATAATCATATTGTCTACATATTGTTGATCAACCAATTTTCCTTTGAGATTTCTCTATTAAAGTTGTACTGTATGTCTGTCTTAATAAGGGAAATAACTCGTGAATAAAGTTATTGCAAAGAAAAGGGAAATAACTAAATCTTCTACAAACAGTTCTTAAATTCATTATTTTAAAAACATTTTTTACATGCATATAAAAAAATAAAAAATTATGTTTAGGACTTCAAATATAGAGGGTACATGTTTACATGTGCGTGCGTGTGTGTGTGTGTGTGTGAAACATGCATTGATATGAATAGTTCGTTGCAGGTAAAAGAAAATCTGACGCTCAGATGGCAGTTGATTTCATTATAAACAACATATTTGGCTATTGAAACTTTTGACTTGTGCTCATGTATACAGATTTTTGCCTTGATGTTGCTGATATAAGCAAGTGTAAAGTATTTCCGGTTACATAAATTTTGTAACAACGGAACATGCACAAATGCATAATTTAGCAATCAATTGAACTTTTAATTGCTTGGAAAGGAAACTTTCAGAGAAAGAGGTGAATTACAAAAGATAATACATGTTCCAGCTAATAATGGATACTGACTGAATTTAAATAGGAGCCTGATCCTCAACAGACAATTTCATAGTGCAGCCCTTGTCTAGTACACTAGATAATCAAACACATCAGTAATTTTCAAGGAAATGTTTGGCAACTACTTTGAAAATTATAGCCCTACCTAGCTGACACTCAGATAAAATGATAAAATCTTAATTAGAATGATTTAGCTGATTATACTAATTATCAGTTCTTTGTTTACAGATTGGGTGTGGCCTACAGGAGAATGGAGGACCCAGCCTGTATTGAGATAGATGCATGTGGTTCAGTGGAGTCAGTTGTACATTCAGCTCTAGAAGTGCTTAACAAATATGACATTTCCTTTAGTCAGGAGCTGTCATAGTGAAAACTTTTCCTGCCAAAACTCATATTTATTTACTTGGTCCAATTTCAAAGAAGGCCTGGTTTAATGAGGATTCGTCCTCACTGCTGGTTTTCACATGACTGGTCATGTGAGCTAACCCAATACACAACATGTATGGTATATTTATAGCCCTGTTTACACGAGTTAAAATCACTTGTGATAAGGGATCATCCATAAAGGACGTCCGCAAAGATGGGGGGAGGGGGGTTGTTCAAATGTGGACAACTGCGGACAAGGGGGGAGGGGGTGTAAAGGACCTTGCGGACGTCCGCAAGCTAGTATATTTTTTTATGATATTCTGTGTTGAACAGCTGCTTTAGGCCTACTGCGTGTATTCCAGTATGTTTTGCGGACGTCCTTTATGGGTGATCCCTAAGTATAAATTATTTGTTAATTTCAATTTGTATGATTCGTGCCACAGAATATATATGAATGGGTTGGCATTAATACATAGGTCTGGCTCCCAGTGCCTGAGGTTGATTACATGGCCCACATATCGGCCCTGAGCGCGTATACAAATAGCCAAGTAAGATGCACCAGCTATTACACTGCCAGACCATAGAGTAGTGTATAATGCTAGATGGGGACATCCGCAGCCGGGGGGGGGGGGGGGGGTAAGCCACATGCGGACAAGGGGAGAGGAGGGGGTAGGAAAATAGGTATTATCTGCGGACGTCCTTTATGGACAACCCCTAAGGCTGCACACATAATGCACTTTATCTGTTTAATTTTGTTCAGATTTTTAAAAAAAGGATACCAAAAAACCAGTGATGATTTATTTTTAAACAAATTAAATATATCATAACAGAATTAAAAGTTTCCAATTGCATTTTTCATTGGTTTAAAATGTAATGTAAGCACGTTTAAGCAAAAATTACTTGTGGAAGACCTGATTAGATTTTTTGGGCTATTTTAGCAATGTTTGTATTTGTTTACTTATTTTTAAACTTTTAGACTTGTACTTTATTAGACTAAAACACTGTGAACATGATTAAGCAAAAATCACTTTAGGAAGATAAATTAAATCTAGTAGGCTTATTTGTATTATGTAGATATGTTGAGTATATTTTAAGCTCATTACAGTATATATTATATGCATGACTTGAAAATTATTCCATTTTTATTTTACACTATTTTGAACTTTTTGGACTTGGGACTTTTTTTTTACAAAACCTTGTTAACAGTGTTTAGCAAAAACCATTTAGGGTACAGAAATAAATTTTGGTATGTATGTTTGTAGATGCATGTAGCTAACTATTAGAGTTTCATAATTATAGCAATTTTTATATATTTTAAATTTTTTTTTACTTGACTTATTTGTTTCACATTGGTTTTACAAATACAAATCTGGGGGGGGGGTCCAAGATTTTTGCCTCCTTGTCCCTCTTTTGAACAAATGTCAAACTTATCTTAATTTCCTACCATCACATCAGCCTTGGGCAGCTACCATGGCATGTCCTTGGACCAGGCACTTTACTCCAATTGCATTGGTACTGAATAACCAGTTTGTGTCGCTGTGCCGTACAACACCAAATCAAATCAAACCAATCCTTCTATCAAGTACTAGTGTCACTGAATGACATTAATTATCATGGTGGGCATTAGGGGGAGACAAGTTTTCATTTTCAAAAACAAATCCCTTTTGGTTGCTCATATTTCTGTCTTGATTTATGACTGATTACTATTAATTTCTTCTTAATTAAAAAAGCTGAAAAGAAACAAAAACTCCTTCAGCTGTTTATTCCTTTCTTCATGCCAGACTGTATGCTGTTAAGCAGAGTATTAAAATGTAATGCATTTATCCTGTACAATTCAAATTATGTATATACAGTATTACCCAGTTATATTTGTTTCATTACAGCTTTAATTATTTCAGATGATGCATCCTGTGTTTTAGTGCATGATCAGATTTCAAATTCAGTTGGAACTTGGATGTTATGAGAAAGTATCAAAACAGGAGCAGATTTTGATTTTAAAAATGCATGTTTACTATGCCAAAATGTGGATTCCATTCATTAAGAGCCATATATGAACCTTGAAAAAATCGGTTTCATCCAGGAAAAAACCTATCAAAGACCGAGAATGTTTTCTTTCAAAAAGTGGGGGAACCCCGAGCGTATTGGTTTAGGTATATAAAGCCAATTACTAACCAGCCTGGCTGGTCCAGACCTTTGAGTCTAGTGGTATGTGTGCCTGATTGCAATGTAGATGAACGAGGTTCAATTCACAATGTCGAAATAAACTTTGTATCCCTTCCCATTACATTACTATTAAATAATAAAATAGAATCCATGACCACACCTGCCTTATAAAAGGGACATACTTATACTGAGGTGCCTTATAGTGAGGGAGTGCTGTATCTATCAATACCCTGAGGTGTAAATACATGTAATACATATTTTTTGTAATTTTCTCTTATTATTAATTATTTTCTTTGCTGCACAAATGATTACAGATACAAGTATTCATAATAATTTTTGGCACAATCTTAAATACAGATTTTTGCAGAATCATAATTTAAAAACAAAATTCTCAGTACAAAAATTAAAGAAAAAAAAAACGATTTGTATGGATTGATGGCTTAGTGGGTAAAAGAAGTAGAGACAGTATATGATGTTATACATCTGTTGTGATAACTTGTGATACAATCACTGTCAACTGTAAAGACTGATGATCAGTTTTGGCAGAATTTCTTCTGTTGCGAGTTCAAAGCAAGTTAGAAACAAGAAATTTAACCAGCATAGTGATTTCAAAGTTTATTTAATGTATACATCCTTTTATCAAAGAAAGTATTGGTTGGTTGGTTGATTTATAATAGTACTTTCTGCCCTTTATTTGGCCATATCATGCCAAGAAAATGGGAGTTGCATACCTTTCCGAAGTACACACCCAGGCCTCACTACCTAATGTTTTCTTGTAGACATACCCTTAGTGCGTTGGTTGGTTGTTTTTCAAAGGAACTTTATCTGGCTATATCTTGCTGAGAAAATGGGAGCTAAGTGCCTTCCCAAGGACACACTGAGGCAGCCAACCTGGGCTGTCCTGGGAGGGTACTGAACGTGCGATCCTTAGATTAAAAGTCAAACTCTCAAGCAACTGAATTAATGTGGTTCCCAATGAATGAGTGACTGATGAATGAATGATAAGAGTAATAATACATTTATTAAAGTTAGAAATACAGCCACATCATACTGCTCATTATGTACCTGATTATGCTTAAGAATAAAGTTATTATTAACACTAACAGAAGATTGCTATCTCTAAGTGTGTAAAATTCAACATGATCTGCAACTCAAATCTGATAGTCATTTATAGTTCAAATATATCTACGACCTTCACTGAGAAGTTAACAACATCCCAGCACATTTCCTTCAATCAAACAGAAATATAGCAAAGAACAAGACAGTGATACAACTAGATATCATACAGTTCTACTTTAAAAGGAGAGGGTATTTAGTCTGATGCCAGCTAATACTGAGAACACAGAAGAATATGTACATTAAGTATCCAACTTGGCATGACCACCTAATCACCAAAAAAAAGATACTGACCAAGTTCATGTGAAACTCCAGTTTTAATGGTTTTACTAGTTTGAAATCCTCATGTAAAAGAAGCAAAAAGGTCAGTGATTGGCTACAAGGTTTTAGCCTGGGCTTTTTTGGCTACCAGAGTTAAGTTATACTCTCACACTGGAAAGGAAAATTCCATTGTCCACCAGCGTGGGACAAGCTGAAAATTTCACAGGGAAGAAAAATTTTCTGCTACTTGCCCAAAATTTTATATGGAATACAAAGGGAATTTATTTTTTTAAATTTCAGATTTTGTTAAAATCTCAATTTCTGGCAAGTGGATCATTTGAAGATTTTTCTCAGCCCTGCTCACCTAAGTAGGAACCCTGCCTGTGTAACTGATACATGAATCAAGTAAAAACTAGGTTTACAAGTGAACTTGGCCCATTCTAACATTGTTACTTCTCTCCCCTTGTAACCCTGACCTATGACCTCCCTGAAATCTTGTACTTTTACAAAAGCCTCTATGTTGGACTATGAATTTAGTAGGATACACACTGGTTTGAAATGATACTTAAGCCAACAAACTTTCATCCCTAAAATGGTTTAAGAAATCTAAAAGGGACAAGAGTGCAGAGATGTCAACCCATAATATCGCTTATCGGGAATCCTAGCATCAATTTTTCAAATCCATTCAGCTCATCTGGAATGGACAACATGTTTATTTAAAGTAACAAGCTTGTATGATTATATATGTATTTCATCTCTCTTTGAGCCTAAACATAACTGTACACAGTAACAATTAAGGTCCCATAAGAATAAATTGTGTAGCCATTATTCCCATTTTAGAACCTTGAATTCATTAACACTTTGGGCAAAACAATATATATATATATATGTATATACATCAACCATAAACATTAGTTTTCCTCACAAATAATCTGCATCTTCCTTTTCTTTTTTTTATCTCTATCACCATTTTTCATCTATTGACAGTCTAATTGACTGGTTTCTACTGTCATTCTTTCCAGCAACCCTTTGTGAAAAAGTAGATCTCTGTTTTTAAAAAGAAGTTGAAAATAGGAATATTTTGTAAGGAAAAATAGTGTGTTTATGTAAATTGCTGAATAAATAAAACCTTTTCTTGACTTACCTTTGCAAACTTGGACAAAATCATGATCTTACTCGCATATTAACTGTCTTTTTAGACAGGTTGCCTCTATCTTCTTAAACACCCAGCTCCACATCACAGAGACCATATCTGGACTTGCTTTGCTATGGCCATTCAAACAGTGTGTAATCGATTTTCAACATAAATTTTTTTTTAAAAAGTATAGATAGTAGTGCCATTTTGGAAAAAGGAGGGGAAAATATGGAGTACGACAAAAAAGTAGGAAAAGCCAGAGCCACAGGAAAGACTACTATACATTCTTTTGTTTACACTGAGAAAACTATTTACCATTCTCTAATGTTGGTGCAGAAGTACTTTTCTCCCATCCTATGTCCATATATTAAACTCCTGTTCAAAATTTTATCCCCTATGTTCAGACTTTACAAAATTTCTTTAACATAATTTGGAATGCAGAACTTTCACTAAAAGTTTGTAATAATTCTGCAAATCCAGAATGGTTGGCATCTCTGAGTGGCGAATGAAATGGGATACATACATTTTTATACTTGATCTTTTATGATTTTTAAAACACTGGTTAAAGTAATCATTTCAAATCAATTTTATTTAACAACTTGTGTTTTAAACAAGGTCAATAATTCATAGACAGAACATAATTGAATCAGTACTATGGGTATAGGCCAGTTCATCTGGCAAATGATTTTGTTCTAACATCAATAAAACAAAGATGAACTGGATTTCTCAAATATACCCTAATAATTGACAAGCTCATCATGTACAGTAACAGTGCTTCAGCCAGGTTCAAGACAAAAAGGGGCCAGTTGGCTTTCATTTGAAAAAGTGTGATCATAATGGGCCATCCTCATAATAAAATGAGATACTAGAAGTTTCATTTCCTGTTTGACTTTTGTGGGTTTTACCACCTTGTTTGCTGGAGTCATCATCTCTGCAGTCATTTTGATCACTTTAAGTCTGAATATGATACTGGAGTAAAGAAATTGATTATCTGTTGTTTCATTACTACCTCTTAACTAAACTTGGCCACCTTTACAATGCAATGATGCTATGTCGAGTTCGTACCATGTAACTGGAAGCACATGACTTAAGTGTGTGCTTGCAGAATATCCTCTGCTCTAAACTTAATAATTTTGGCAAAGCCCCATTCTTATGTGTCATAAACTCTTGTCATGATACAACTCCATACCAAGTTTTGTGAAGATATCTCAAACAGTTTGGAAGATATTAACTGTCAAAAGTGTGGCTGGGTCACAGATGAACACCAGTTTTTGTTTAAGCTGGGAATAACTTAAAATGCTGATTAGACAACCAATTCTTTTACAAGACACGTCTAGTCATTGCACAAAAGCATTCCAAGTTTCATGACGTTACCTCAAACGATGGAGTTACAAAGTATAAATACAATTTTCCAACATGGGGACATAACTCTAAAAGTACTAATCTAACAAAGCTGAATCTAATATGGGACACAAATTTTTGCCATGACAAAAATGCATATCAAGTTTTATGAAGATATCTCAAAAAGTTCATCAGATATTAACTGGAAAAGAGTGGGATGGACTGACATAATTTGTAATTCAAATTGTTCTTAATTCTTAAAATGCTGATCAGACAGATTCCATTTTTTACAGGACACGATGTCTGAACACGATAAAAAAACACGCAAAGTTTCATGAAGGTATCTCAAAGGATTAAGGAGGTATTAAGGAAACAATGGAGTGGTAGATCGATAAGCTGACACAGTGTCAGTATACCCTCCCACCTCCACCCCCCAAAAAAACATCCTAGTTGGGTATATATAAAAAAAACGGGGTGGAAGTAACCTAAATATGTTTCTTGAATTTGTATATTTTTATTATGGCTGTTAAAATTCAAGAGAATGTGGAGATAATTTTCAGCAAAGAAATATTATGGGATATACTGAGCACATGATAGTTTCCAGATGATCCCAAATTTCGCCACATAACCGATAGGCAGCATTTTGGAAAATAGACTGAGCACAGCGACGATTGCTATCGGAAAAGATCCCTTGACGGATTTTTTTTCATTTTCATAAAAACAATCGCATTTAAGGTATAAAAAAAAGTCCCACACCTTGTTCATTTTATTTGTGACACAATCAATCTCTTTTTTTTTTGTGAATGACTTGGTGTCTATTTTGCACAAATCCTGCAGTGGCATGTCCTGGCTGAAACACTGCAGTAAAACAAAACTTATTCATCCCTTAATTCATCTACAGAGTCCTATTTGCATGTGGACACCTTATTTGCTCTATATCAGAACATTGTTTAGTCTCTGAATTGTGACACAAGTAATATAACCACATCAAGACAATCACATTGATGTGACATGTAGTAGAATTTGTCGGTGTCTGTTTCAAGCGAGATAAATTGTCTCATCTTTTCGCTTCTTATGCGTGACGGCGCCTGGTTTATGCTGGGCTTCTGGATGGTTAGCTAGTTCAGGTGGACAGACAGAGCTGGAACTTGTCATTAACAGTTGTTTCAGATCGTAAAATACAGCACTATCTTCCTTAGTCAGGAAACTAATTGCCACACCAGATTTTCCAGCTCTAGCAGTTCTACCAATTCTGTGTGTATAATCTGAAATAAAATACACAGAAAATTGAAATTAAGATTCTCTAAGTGTCACCTGTTTGTAAAAAAAAATTAAACAACCCATGAAATAGAAGATAAATTTGCTCTACAGTATGATTTGCAAAAATTGAAACCATGCCAAAACTTTCAGACAAAGATTCTTGGGAGGAATAACTTTCTTATCCATACTTTCATTTCAACTTTCAGTACTTTTGAATGATGATAACCTGCAGTGATATTAATGACTTTTTATTCTAATGGGTAAATAATGAAAAATCAATTAATGTGTAAGGCAGCAATATTTACATCTGTGTAAACTGCTTAGATTATTGCCTGTAAAAGTTGACCAAATCAGTAACCATGTAAATGAACATGCATGTGGATGTGAGTGATGCAGGAACTACCCAATCCAATTCAATTATGTATTTCCACATCTCTACTTAAGATGAATGTTTTGTAAGATTTTTCTGTTAATCCTGTTCTTAAAGTATGGATAATTTTCACATCGAATGTACCATCACAAAGAAAACACCGAAATTTATGAGAACTGGTTGTAGTGCACATTACACAATTTTACACTAGGTTGATTTACTGACCTTGCTGACAAAATTATTCAAACTACATTATTTACTTTTAAAAAACCTGTTTGTTAACAGAACTTTTGACAACTAACATTTTGTTTTTAAGAAACACTTTCAAGTTTGTAAGCCACTGAACTTTCTTAGTCATTGTACATCATACAAAAGTATCCTATTTGCATGTCTGGACAATATGTCCTGTTGCATTATCCATTTTTTTTCTTCATGTGCATCTATGTAGCAGTACAAAACAAAATCACGACAATCCTAAGGATGTGTTACCTCAATTGCCAGATATATTCAACAAAGACAGGTCTTATATACTGAATTCTGTCTTAATAAGACATAAAAAAGATGTAGAGGGAGGTATGGCATGCACATTGTGTTGTTTACGTATAAATAGCCGTCAGCTGTAAGCCTAATGTGCAGATTGGAGGAAAGGCCGAGTTTTGAATCATTTGATTAAACAGCATCATTTCAGTTATTGTATACTGTGAACACGTTAACAAATTTTGGTAAATGTTGAAGCCTTATTAATCTGACATAAGTCATCGAAAATTTGATAAAATTTTACTTGGGACCAAGGATAAAGATCTTATACCATTTTGAAAATAAAGTGCAAAACAATTCTTAATGACTTTTGCAACCTACTCTTCATGGGACACTGTCTTGCCTACCAGCAACATCTGCCACTGCAGAACTTTCATCATAAAAACTTAGTATCTCTTCTTAACACCTACACCTATTTCTCTTAGTCCCTTGCAGATATAGTTTGCACATGTGAGAAAGATATGTGGGATGCACCTTTCTTGCCAATGTGACGTTGAAATCTTACGAAGTTCCAACTTTTAGTGTCTCATCTTGGGTCACTTGTATCGTGTCCATTGTATCAGCCTGCTCTCTAGAAGCATATGTTAACAAGTTTCAACGTGTCCTCTAATTGTAACCGACATCTTTTAGATCAAGAATAAAATTATGTAAATTTCATTAAAGAAGATGATTTCATGTCATTAAGGGCACCCATCTTGCATTCAAAAAATATATATTACATAGATAATTACTAAAATGAATTAATATACTCAGAGGTGAAAAAATTAATTTAGATTTTGGCACCAAGTTAAGGAAATCCCAGTCTCTGGGCTATATTATTTAGCTTCTGCTTTGTAGAGCAATACAGAAAATAAAGAATGTAAACCCTCAACTTAGATTTCTTGGTCTTGGTACTAACTTGGACACAGATTCGTTAATCCCACCCTTTAAGTTAAAATTTGGTAGCAGGAACTTGGCAAAATCTGACCCTTGATTGGAATTTTCCTACCCCACACCAGTGCGTATCATTGTTTCTAGTAGTCTTGCTATCTGATACTGCAAATAAGACAAACACCTACCTTCAATGTTCCTAGCCATGTCATAATTGATTACGTGAGAGACATCCTTGATGTCGATACCACGGCCAGCCACATCTGTGGCAACCAGAATGTCCTTGGTTCCTCCTTTAAGGCTTGCCAGGGCAAACTCTCTCTGTTCCTGGCCCTTGCCACCATGAAGGGTACAAGCATTGTACTGGAAGAGTAAAAAAACTGTTGATGAAATGGTTTATCAACACTTACAAATATTGAAGATTTAAAGTTTTGTTTTCTTGTTTATATAGCCCACAGTATTTAAGTATCAAACTAGTTTAGAAAATTGCTAATTTTCAAAAGAAAGCAATTATAATTCTAGTGACTCATTAGCTAGAAAATTAGATTACCAATATAATTATTACTTTTCAGTTTATTTTACTGGGCAATGAACATAAAATTGAACCAATTATACTATACAGGTAATGTCAAACTATGTCAAGGGAGGTAATAACTTTTAGTCTCATCATTTCCTTTCAGGAATAAAGTTTTAATTATGTTTCTTGACATAGCAAGACTCACTTTTTAAGGCCAAAAGAGCTAAATATAGAAAAGTGCCTATTATTAGAAATACAAACTATTCTTAGTAACAGATATTAGACAATGCCATAGGCTTGAGAAAGATAAATCCCTCCAAGCTAAAAAAAAAAGAGTACCTCACAAATAAAAGTGAATTCACAGTAGCAAAATTTATCAGGCTATGTGTAGCTAGGTCTTGAACTCTTCAAGCTGAGAGTCCAATCCTAAGGCAACTTACAGAAACCTTCACTAAAGCCACTTACCCCAAACTTTTCCAAGGATTTAGCCAGAATATCCGCCCCCTTCTTCTGGTTCACAAAGATAATGACAGGTGGATCTATGCCTTCCCCGAGAATATTCAGCAGCTTCTTCCTGTGAGGTAGCAAATGAACAACTGAATCAAATTTCTATAGAGACGGTCATGATGTAGGGTGTAATGGACTTTGCACGGAATGTTTTCAATACCTGCCATAATGGTGGTAAAGAGTTCAAACCTATGCATAACTCGCGACCATTACTATTACCATGAGAGAGATTAAATTTGTACATTACATGCCATGGACTAATGGATATGGTTACATAAATATTTAAAAACAAAAATTGCTGACTAGAAATCTTTATAAATGATGCATATTCTCATTGTGTAGGGTGCTCTGTATATCAAGGCACCATGGTAGTATTTGCATGCTTTCTTCTAAGTTCTTTTAATTTATGGGAATTATCAAAACACAATACTTCTTGTGCATATATATATATAAAGGAAATTGTAAGTAAAAATGTGGTAAATTTAACCTCGACAATTAAGATCAATAATGGAACATCACCTATGATCAGAACACCTCTGTTTCTGAAACCTATGAACATTTCAAATACAAACCTTTTCTCGGATTCTGTGACAAGGTAAACAATCTGTTCCACTTTTTCTACGGGTTTGCCAGCAGAACCAATATACACAACTGCTGGTCGTCGTAGATATGAGCGTGCCAATCTTTCTACTGCTGGTGGCATAGTAGCTGTAAACATCACCGTCTGAAATGGACATTGTTCAAAACATTAGTTACATTTGCTGCACACCATATTCTGTTGTCATCTTTCCTAAAAGATCTATAAAAGCTAACTCTCTAACAATCGAGTCTCATACAGAGACGTGGCATTTATAAGTCTTGTTGATGGCAGTTATTGAGATAGCTTCCAAATAAACCCTGCCAATCAGACTGATATGTATGTTAATTCTCATCTTTGCAAAATGAAGGTTCCAGTATGTTACAACATTTCAGAACCTTGGCTAGCAAAGATTGTCAATCCTCTGACTTCCTCAAAGAAACCAATTTTTGGAGTAAAAATGGGTTTCTTCGATACCACTACCTCGCAAATCCAGACCTCCCAGCTAAAATTATTTAGCTATGGGAGCTAAATGTTGTCTGGTCACATATGTGGTAGTCAGACAGAGTGATCTTCCCTTGATATAGACATTGGTGCCAAATCCCATGTGAAGCTCAGTTACTACTGGAGCAGAATGCACGCTTTACTATTAGGATGTAACTGTGGAGAGGTTGGGAGGGTGTATCCATATTATGATCAGGTAAGTATTATCGAAACAACATTTTTTACTCCAAAAATTGATTTCTTCAAATACGTTACCTGATCATACATAATATCTTAGGAGAATAGGTATGAGATGGAGGGAGTTACATTCCCCTTACTCCAGATCCCCAAGGTATGTGAGGCAGCTTGTAGATTGAAATACCCAACTGGAGTATTGACTCTGTATGCCAAGATACAGCTTTAGAGAGAAGGGAAAAATGTTCTCCTGCAAATCCAGCGTAAGTCATTGCCATGTCCATGAGAAACTGTCTTATGACATAGGAAGGTAACCTGTTGCGATGTGGCGATAGGTCCCACCTGGTCTAAATGAGCATTTTGGGATTAAAAATCTTTGAGGTAGAAACTGGAGAAAGTTGACTCTGACTGCCTTCCCACAGCTTGTATAATGTCAGATAGGACACAGATATGCTCCAATGCAAACTATGTTGCCAATCTCCATTGTTTTGGATTTTTGGGTTGGAATGGTATATTCTGTACATGATTTTCACTTGTTTTGTCTATATTTGAGGTCCTGGAAATTTATTTTTGAGGCCCTGGAGTTTCCTGGAATTTCACTGAAGTGGAAACATGTGAACCCTGCAGAACAGGAGGGATAAGTGTGGATGGTAGAATGTCTCTTTGTGTTATTGACATGAAATCAGAGGAGACTTGCCACAACAGCATTCTGTACCCATGCCGTGTTTAACAAATACAGAAAGCTATGTCAGATTAGTCCTACAATGTAAGACATTAACCCTGACATGTGGTTGGTGTTCGAAGTTGTACTGTCATAATACTCTGTGCCATGTAGCTCTGTTCCATTCAGTTCACCAGAGGAACTGGAGGCCAGTATTCAGGAATATCTTGCAAAGTTAACAGCAAATTTTTACACTGTTTTACAACTTAGAGTCAAACTGCTTTAGTTGTACTATATTTACTCTGATGCCTTTTTCCACACTGAAGTAAATCTTGGCACAATCAAGTGGATGCATTTTTTAAATCAGTTGACATCCATTTTATTTGGTTGAAAAACGATAGTATCCAATGAATGCCAAAAGGGTTGAACTGGGGTAGTTTTCTGTAAGGAAACAAATATGTCCAACAGATGAAACAGCACTACATGGCCCTGAGTATTAAGGCAGTAAGACATTGAACTCCCTTATACATTTCAGGGTTGATGTATTACATAGTAGTACCTTCAGGACCCAGGAAAACCACTCGTCCTCTTGTCATGACCGGGTAATAATTGTCTGTGCCAAGGAAAACTTTACTGCTTACTCATACCTGGGCCAAGTAGATACAGATTCATGCTTTGAGAATAAATCTGTGTTATGTTCTACCCTTAACAAGCGCCGAAGATGAACAGTGCATAACATCTTGTGTGTGCCAATGATTGATTACTTTTGCCTATTTTGCCTTCTAGTTATCAGTCCAGAACATGTCTACATTTGTTGTCAAGAACTGTGGCCTTCCACGTGTAAAGTACCTGTTGGACTGTTTCCCTGTCTGATGTGTCCCAGGGGTGTCCTTTTGTATTCCTTTGATTAGATTTGTTTCTTTGGTGGCTTGCTTACATACTTCTTACATACTTCCTCTACCTGGCCATTAAAGAGGAGGTTGGAAGAGAAATTCTGCAATCTCAGCTTGACTTTGTGGTGCTCTTTTAAAAAGGTGGAAGTGAAGAACACTGCATCTCTTTCCACCCGTTGTAAATTAGCCACTTCTGTCAAGGCATTGGCCAGCGTGTGTTGTGTTGCTCTGTTCAGTGCTCATGCCTTCATGAGATGAACTCCCACGCATGTCCGGTGGGTACCACCATTGGAGAGGATAAGCTGTTTTCCACTTGTTGGAAAATTGACATCTAGACCAAGTCCAACATTGAGCTTATAGTGATGACATTCTGGACCAGCTGTGTGTCACTGAAGGGCTTCTGGTTCATCCTTACTAAAGAGGGTTTCAACATTCCCAGGCCCGCAATGTCTCTATCTACTGCTGGGGTTTCTGTATGAAATACTGGCATGTGTCTTAGAATGCTCTATTAAAATTGGATGGTAGTCATCGCTGTGAAAAGAAAGATCTATTGATGCTAGGGTCCTGTAATTGCCTCTCTAAATAACCCAATAAATCAGCCACTCAACCAGACTGTAGTAACAGTTTGAATGCCAGTTGGTCCTTCTTGATTAAAGGTCAACAGATGTTGGAACTTGACGGAGCAGGAGAAGATGGACAAAATTCTGGTGGTAACAAGTGAAAGACTTCCTTGATCGATGATCGAAAAGCAGAGTCTTTTCTTGTCATCATTAGGTCTAGTAATTACAATGGAGATTGTGAGCATAATTCGTATCTGTAGAAGAATGTGGTGATGCTGACTACTCTTGTACAATCTTAGATAGAGCTGGTGAAGATTGTCAAAAGTAACAGCAAACTAAACTAGAAGGTCATCCAGACTAAGATGTGGTAACTTCCAGGCAATCGCTAAACAAATCCTCCCTTTAAGTGGCATAGGCATGTGACTGAGTTGACTCCATATCACATGGATACTATAGTACTAACCTTGGTGTAGAGTGCACCAAGTGTCTTGTCGCACTAAAATCAGTATGTTGATCCATAAGAGTGCCAGTGTTCTGGTCTCACATTGCCATACTATACAAAGAGATTCCCTCCTTTGACATTAAAGGTAAGATCAACTTTGGTGTTGACCTCTTGCGATCTGATTCAAATGGCAGAGTCCAATCATGGCGGAACAGTGCCATCTTATCCTCCATAACGTTGTCAAGTTCCTTATGCTGGGACGGGTTATGGGATATGTGATCCGCAAAACCGGTCCCAACTTGCATTGTCCAGGACAGCATCTGAGTTGGCCTGGCATGGTCTCGGTCTGGCTCGTATCTGGCAGGGAGAGTAGACTTGCCATCATATGATTGAGGCATCATGTCTACAGGTACCGCTAAAAAATTGTTTGTCTAGTTGATGCAGTGAGGCTTGAGGTGGGGCTGTCGCCAAAAGGGATCTCCTGATTCGCTTACTGGCTGGTGAGCTCTCTGGTTTGCAATACTCGTCCCTTGGAAAATTATTGCTATGGCATCCTTGTCTCTGAAAGTGCATTTCTCTGCTTTCCCTTTCTGTTTAGGTTGTGCACCCATTACTGAAGCCCACTGACTCTCCATCCATAAAGTGCATATTTGATATGTATTCCCCAAGTGGCAACCCACACAAGCTAAACATGTATTATGGTTATCGTCCAAGCCCTTCAGGCATTTACACTATTTGCATTTAGTCCTGCCCATAAAAAGAAATAGAGCAGACAATATTATACAGGTGTGGTCAGCCACGCATCCTGCTTTATAAACTTGTCCTGTGGACATTACTGAGGTACTACACTATATCATTAAAAAATACCTGTAATGCAAGGGCCCAAGAGACGACCTATACAGGTCAAGTCACTGAAGCTTCGCTTTATAACTACAAAGTGGACACTGACTATAAACTATCTATAAAAAACTTACCTGTATGTGAATGAACATAAGCGAAATTTATAGGCATTACTGAGGTGGACGCTGCAAAACAAAAATAGTTTTCTATTGACAAAAAATTACCTGCACAACTTAAGAAGTCTGTAATTTATATTGCAAATACAGAAAAGCCATGTACACATTATGCACGTACTAGTGACATGTGCAGGTAACTACAAAAGGGTGCCTATATATTTACGACAAAGTTGTAATTCTACAATAGATAGCAGAGCTGAGCAAAAAAAAATTCATCCACTTGTCTAGGAAAATTCACTTGTCCCACCCACCTTTTCACTTGTTCCAAAATAAAATCACTTGTCAAGATTTGTTGAGATGTATGCACTTTAATCAATAAAAAGAACAAACAAAATAATGTGCTCCAATACGGTAGCATCAGTACTTCCATCAGCAAGAATGGAAAGGAACTGACTGGAATTCAAACATTCCCTAAATACTTGTCTCAGGACTTGATCGATTGGAAGAACGAAGTCTCTTGCCCTGAATCTGTTCTTATAATTAGCACCAAGTTCAACACCATTCTACTCCTGGAGTGCACATAGCATTTGAATATAAATAAAATGGTTTTCGATAATGGACTAGGCTGTAGGCTGTGTTAAAGAGAGCTTTCTTTTTTTTTTTCATTTCAGTCTCATTTAGTTTTGAAAGGGCCTTTCCTAGTGGAGTATCAGCAAATCTAACTTGAGGGATTTTCTGCATTTGTCTAGCATCATGCATATACTGCTGCACAGGCCTTGTGAGGTCCAGAACTGTCACGATACTTGGCTGGTTCAAACCTGAATTTGTCAGTTCCATTGACAAATAAACTGGTTGAATTTCCAACCAGTGCTAGTTTGGAATTTTGTTTGAAATAAATGCAGAACATTTTTCATTATGAGCCAATGAATTCAAGTCAGGAATAACTATCAACCCAAAGCGGCTGAAACTTTCACAGTCTCTTAGTAGTGTTATATTTGACTTTTTTTTTTTGCCACAGAGTCTGGCTTATGTCTCTTTGGAGAAATAATTACCTCACACAATGGCAGTCTTACGTTTTACCCCTCCACTTTTTCACAAGATTTTTCCTTCACAGAATCTTTCTTATTAACTTCCTTGTGAACATAATTTAGTAAACTCGTCTTATCCACATATTAAATATCACCTTGCTTGACAACTACTTTGAAAGTGATCATAACATACATTTTGTCCTTTAAATATGAACAGAAACAGTTCCTTAATTAGCATAATTGTTTCGCTTCAAACGCAATATCGGACGTTAAAGTTATCCCCTGTAAAATCAATTAAAATTTAAAGAATCGTCACCACCATTTAATCAGTAAATAAAGGGAACTGACACTAGTGTCAGTAAAGTGCCTTTCATTAATTTAATTGGATTGACTTGCTGGATTAAAATCAAACAGTAAGTCTTTTGTGGATCTGTTTGGGTAAACACAATATAATGAAGCCGTTTAAAACACTGATAATTAATCATACCGGCTTTGTTTCATTTCACGTGTTTTGTCACCATTAGGTGACTACCTGTATACCGCATGTTCTTCAGTTTAGCTTGAGCTTGAGCGATAAATCAATGAGGATGCTTGCAATTTGTGGGGAGGTATGGTAAGGCTGAATAATAATGTGATTGGGTAAGAATTCTTGCAGAAACATTATTTATAATACAAATTTCCTTTCTCCATCGCCACCCTGTGGGCTTGGTGCACCTTTCTGAATGTTGTGATAGGTGACTAACAGAGGCAAACTTTTGGCCCTGAGATGCATATGGTGATGTTCCTGCTGAGGTCTTGGATCTATTAAAAAAGTGCAGTTTATATTAAACAAAATATGACTTTGTCTTTTAAAGATTTTACTCTTGTTTACTTTTCTCTGTTTTGTATGCAGTTTTTATAACTAAAACTTACTAGGCACTATACAACCATTAAACCAAATGCAAACATACTTTCTCCATATAAATACACTACCCTATCACATTAATGTTAGGAGAACAGGTAAGAGGAGGAGGAAATGCATGAGCATCCAACCTCTTCCATGGCTTGAAGGATATTATGACTTAGGTGAAGGATAAAACCACTCTACTAATGAGAGACATCTCAAACGAAGGAGAAGTTCAGCACGAAACCTTGCACAAAAGATAATGAGAATGAGTGGCATTTCCTTACAAAAGAAACTTTTTTGGGCAAATCCTGTAAAATCTATAAACCATTAATGGGGTCTGGTTATCATCTGGGCAGCTGCCAGCAGACCCATCAGATTCAGTTCCCTCCTCTGCAATGCTAGATCATAAAGGTAGAAGCTGGCTGACAGCCTCACCAATGTCTTGAATCAAAACTTTGCGTTTGAAAGCCAAGCTCGCAGAGATGGCTTTAATCTCATGAGAAACAATTTTCATGAGATGTATATAATCCTCTGAGATGTCAGAGTATGCTAAGTAATAAGCCACATAAGCCAAGAGGCCAAGGCTTGGGGGGTTATGTCTTTTCTTCCCTGTCTTCACCAGGAGGAAGAGTTTTTATTAGGTCTAGCGAATGCTTTGTGTGTGTTTCAGGTATCACTTGAGAGCTCAACTGGTCTCGTTGACATCGAGCTGCCTCTCTCGATGGATTCATCGAGATTACAAAGCGAATAGTCACTTTCTGATTACCCATAGACGTCAACTGGTGCTTGGCTATGAAACTCAGCTGCATCATTAGAACAACTGAACCATCTCAACCAATTGGAGATAGATCAGGTTAACCGACAGGGCATGCAATTCAATCACCATGCAGGCCAAAAGGTAAGGCTATCATCAAAGTATCGAGAATACTAATGGCTTGGAGGGTTTAAGTGATACTAATTTACATAAGATTAGATGGAAGAACATGACTCCAGAGATATTCATATTCATAGTCTTTTTTACTATTGTAAAAATACTGCTCTAAATAAAAAAATTCTACATTTTCTTTCTTGATGTCACTAGGGAATTTATATTAACATCTGAAACATTAATATCGGAATTATTGTGGTGATTTCCTTTTAAAAGCATTTTCTAATACTGATTCAATATTACCATAGTGGGACAATATCCAAGGGAGATAACCACTTCCAGGTTTATCATTACCTGAATTTGAGTTGTCTACCTTGGCATATAGAATTTCCCTGAAAGGCCAGTGGAGCTATTTTTGTTCCTAATTTTAGTAAGACCATAAAGTTTATTATCATTATTAATAATACAAACTATTCTTAGCAACTGTGAGTAGATAGCATGCCATAGGCTTGTGGGGGACAGATCCTGCAGAGCCCAAAAAAAACATGTAGCTTCAGCAAAGTTTTGGACAAGAGCTCAAACATAGAAGAGTTAAGCTGTGTCAAAACCCAAGAGAGGTTCCATCTGGGGAACAAGCTGAGTGACCAGAGCCAATTCCAATCAAAACTGACTGCAAGTCTGAATGGTACTATCCAAGATGATGAAATATTGTGAGAAAGAGGGTGTGTAAATGTTTTTGAACATTCAGAGATTTTCCATATGAACAGTTTAGTCCACCTTTTATTTAACTATAAAATAATGAACTTAAACATTGAGGTTAATCGAAGAAACTTGAATAATGAACTTAATCTAGGGTGTGGACAGACATACAGACATATGGATGGACATGCACATGGATGCCAAAGTGATTGCTGTTATGAGATTCGACCAAGCTGAGCTTGACAAAAATTACAATTCTTTTCCCATATTAGACCAAAAGCCTGTTGAAATTGAAGTTGCAAATTGAAGAAAGCATGGACTACCTAGTTCTATTTACAGATCATAAGACAAAACTACTCTTGCCACATGACCATGTAACCCATACTTCTGAATGTTTGTGCAACTCGCATCCAGGGTCTTTTTTTTGTTGAGAGCTTAAGTGAAATTATATGTTATTATTGTTTCTATTGAATGATGACTCCTTTTCCGGCTTTCCTGGGTACAAAGTCCCCTTCAAATTGAACAAAGTTCTGAGGTCACTACCGAGGATGTTATCCCAGTTTATTGAATGGTTGGGAATGTTGTTCCGGAGCATAAAAGGAAGGAAGTTTCCTTCCAACTATCAGCGGAATATGTGGCTTCTGGTTCTGGTAGTACACAGAATGGCAGGGAAAGTTTGAAAGGTAAACCCCCCCCCCCCCAAAAAAAAAAAAAAAAAAAAAAAAAACAGCAGGCTGCCTCGGAATGTTCTTCATACAAAAAAGGGTCGGTTAGATGATTTAAACCAACTGAAAGTTGACTTGGGCTCCTCTGACTTCACGTACGATATTTTTGGTAACTTCTTTCATAGTGTCAAACCCAATATTAGTATGGGGATGGTGAGTGATTAGGTGGATTTTGATGTTCACAAGATTTTCGAGTTGGAGGACTTGTTTGTTCTGGAGATACCCAAGCAGATTGCTGGGAATATCAATACAGCTTGTACCAAGAAAGCTGATGTTTTGAGGCTCTTATAAGAGTATCTGGTGCCTACCAATGCTAAACACCTGAGTGTAACACATATTAACGAGGATATGTGATGTTTAATGCCCATATTTGCTCTTTCTAGATATAGAACATTACAAGGGATTCAGAAAATGTTGGGTCAGGGCATTATTCTCATTTTGCTGATGGCTCAAGCCATCAAAAATAGAAATGTCTCTCGTCTTGCAAGGAAATATTTGACTCATTCAATTACCCTCTTGGAGAATGCTCTTTATGAGTTTTCAGTGCGGCGTAGGTCCTTGCTGAAATTTCATATACTGAAACAATAATGGCCTCTATGTTCTTCCAGCATCAGAAGAAAATATTTTGGGGCATGATGCCTTCATCACAAAGTGCATGAAAGAGCTAGTTGAACTTGATAAGCATAAGAGTTACATGAATTCCGTTCTGGCAGGAATTTTAAATCAAATTATGGACCATTTATTAAGCAGTAAAAAACAGTTTGCAGCAGTACCAGCCTCGCTGGAGAAAAAAGGCGACATCAGCTGCAAATACAAACTGGTCCAAAGTGAACAAGTAAAGGTAAATAGTCATTGTGGTGAACTGCATGTTCATAAGTTCTGGCAGACTCTAACTTCTGATGATGGATTTTGCAAACCATAAGTGGTAATAAAATTGAATTTATTTCTAGACCAGGGCAGAAAGCACTGCCCAATCTGATACCTTTTTTCAAAAAACAGAAGCTGATAAGTTGCAGACATTTTGCAGAAAGGTGCAATCCATCCATGTAAACTCTGAATTCATTTCTAACATTTTTCTTGTGAAGAAAAAGAATGGCAAGTTTAAGCCTGTGATCAATTTGAAACCTGTGAACAAACATGTGAAATAGGCTCATTTTAAACCAAAAGCATTGATTTTATACTTGACTCTATGGAATGAGGTGATTTCTTCAGCTCTGTAAGATCTTGAGGATGCCTACTTCATTGTACCAATCTATGTAGATTCTCAAACTTTTTTGAAGTTTATTTGGGATGGGAAATTGTTCAAGTTTATTTGTTTACCTTTTAGCCTGGCATCCAGTCCCAGATTGTTCACCAAGATTTTGAAATCTATTTTTGCTTTTTTGAGGAGTGGAGGAATTATGTCCTCTTACTACATAGATGATTTACTGGTTAGGAATCATCTTTGTGAGAGCCATACACAAGTTTTTTTGCATGTTATGCAAAATGCAGGCTTCCAAGTAAATCCTGAGAAGTCCATCCTGACCCCTACTCGGATCATAGTTCATTTGGGTTTCATTCTCAGTTCCATTGAGCTGACTGTATCTTTGCCACAAGAAAAAGCTGACAAGATACTGAACAGATGAAAACAGATTTTATCCTCCTCAGCATATACAATAAGAGATGTTTCACATCTCATTGGCCTCTTTACCTCTTCATTCCGAGCAGTTTTGCTTGGCCCTTTTTTTCACAGAAATTTAGAGTGGGAGAGGAAATTTTTTCTGAAGTTGGTAGAGGGCAACTATGATAGAATCTTGACATTATCCTATGGAAATAAAGATGAAATTCAGCGGTGTGTTAAAAAACCTCACTGGATGAATGGGGCACACATACAGCCACCAAACCCTGAGGATTACTTGGAAACAGATGCATCTTTGTTTGGTTGGATTGCTAATGTTACAGTTCTTGTAGATGGAGAGCATAGATCAGCTAATGGCAGATATAGTTCAAAGGAGACAGGCCATCATATAAATCTTCTTGAGCTAAGAGCAATTTTTATGGCTGACAGAGTCTCTATGTTTCTTCAAACAATGTTCACATTTTGATTAAAACCGACAATACAACATATGTTGCTTATATAAATAATAAAGGTGGATCTAAACAAGATTTGTTACTTCTGGCCAAAGATATTTGGCAATGGGTTATTGAACGTAAAATTTTTTATTTCTGCAACTCATATTCAAGGACACACCAACATTCTTGCAGATTCTCTGTCCAGAAATTTTAGTGATTCAACTGAATGGAAACTCAATCCCAAGATTTCTGATAAACTGTGCAAAGTACGTTTTAAACCAAACATAGATTTGTTTGCTTTTCGTTTGAATGTCCAAATTAAACCATATGTGGCCTGGCTGTAGCAATAGATGCTTTTTCATTATCCTGGGGATTTTTCTCACCCTATATTTTCCCTCCTTTCAGGGTCCTACCCAGAGTCCTAGCCAAAATTGCTCAAGATAAGGTAAGGAGGCAATCAGAGTAGTTCCCCTTTGACCAACTTGGGTTTGGTTTCCAATATTATTACAAAGAATATGCCAGATTCCAGTCCTTCTCCCAAAACAGAGAAATGTGCTCTATCTTTCTCACAGTCAAGAAAACCATCCACTGCTTTACCAAATGCCTTTGACAGGCTGTATTTGTATCAGGGCTGGATTGGAAAGTCGTGGACTTCCAGAATCAGTTACAAACTGTATCTCCATGTCATGGAGACAGTCTACTAACAAACAATACAACTTGGCTTGGAAAAGATGGGTTTTGTGGTGTAGTAAATCAAAGGCTAATCCCATTAAACCAACTGTGAACCTGGTTACTTTATACCTTGTTTCTCTTCATAGGCAAGGGTCCTCTTATAGTGTTGTAAACACTCATAGATCAATGCTGGCACAGACCTTGGTTTGTATTGGGAATTCGGAATTAATTGACAATAAACTGATTATTAGAGTAGTGAGAGATGTTTTTAATGCTCAACCTCCAAAACACAGATACTCCTTTACTTGCGATGTTAAAAAGGTTTAAGATTTTGTGAGCAGTTTGTTCATGTTGCAAGCTCTAAACCTGAAAATGTTAACTTTCCAATCGATCTGTTTGATTGCTTTGACAACAGCAGAGAGAGTTTAAACTCTTGCTTTACTTACTTTGGATCACATGGTTATTCAGAATGCGTAGATCATCTTTACTGTCCAAGAGCTTTTGAAGACTTAAAAACCAGGGAAACCTCTGAAATCGGTCAAAATTCAGTCATATAGGCAAAAGTGTCTATGCCCAGTAACCACTCTTAAGGCAACCAGACATCATCGTAAGTCAAGAAAATTATTTATTTCTTTTAAAACTTTTTACCTACAGCCACTTCAACAATATCATGTTGGGTGTAAAATGTTCTTGAGATAGCGGGTATAGATACTTCAGTGTTTAAAGCCCATTCAGTACATGGAGCATTCACATCAGCAGCTTTGTCTGCAGGTTTATCTTTGAAGCAGATTTTAGATACTACAGATTGATGTAAAGCTGATATTTTCCATCATTTCTACTACAGGGATTTTTTCCAGCTAGAGATGACATTCACAAATGCTGTCGTCAAGAGATGGGACTGGATGGAGCACTTTTATTCTGATGGAACTGTGCTTGTGTGCAATGTAAAGAGGGACTTTATTATTGAATACATGTCAGTGACATCTGAAAAAGAAATTTGCTTAGCTGCTACTGTGAGTATTTTGGATATAAAACTTGAACAGATGATTATCTCTTGATTTCATTTCTTTACAGCCCCGTTTGAATTTGTTGTCCATCTTTAAACATGCAACTTCAATCTGACAGGTTTCTGGCCTAATATGGGAAAAGAATCTCCACCCCCACCCCCCCAATCCATGTGTTTTATGCAATCGATGAGGAGGATTCTTTGAAATATTAACCAAAAGCTGGAGGATTGAAGTTTCCACCCTGGTGTTTACCTTTCCACCCTGTTTTGGGTTGTCTGGACAACAAATTCCTTCTCTATTTAAAAGCAAACTAGGCACTAGTTGCACATAATTTTTTAAGTATGGGTCACATGGTCATTTGGCAAAACTGGTTTTGTCTTATGATCTATAAATAGAACCAGATAGTCAATGCTTTCAGCAATATGTAACTTCAATCCTCAGCTTTTGGCTAATATTTGAAAGAATCCTATTTCATCCATTGCATCAAATGCTTGGAGTGGATGGGTGGGATTTTTTTCTATTTTTGGACAATGCTGCAAATCTTAAGAAAAATTTCTTTTGTGTTCTAAATTTAAGAGTTGACCAAAACAGATTTTTTAAAATTTCTGACCCTAAAAAGGAACATTTTAAGATTTCTGTATGTAAAATTACTATTTTTTCTATTTTTGGTCAATGCTTCAATTGAGCATTAAAAGATCTTTTGATTTGCTGGAGATATGGACATTATAGACTTCATATTGAAATCTTACCTTGGTTCTTCGTCCAGTAAATTGAAAAACTTCATTCCAAAGAATATATTTGCAAAAATTCAAACCTTTTTGAAACAAATAAATGTCCAAATTATATTTTTTTGTTGAAAAAATTACTCACTACTTGCGCCCAAAATGGCCCTCATAGTACATCCCCTTTATTCAGTTCTAGGTATCCTTCTCATCAGGTTTTAAAATAAAAAATAAATAAAAAATTGTTCAGCAGTTTTGAAAGGTATCAATGAAAAGATTGGTTTGGTTGGTTTGGTGATTTATGACACAGCAACACAAGTTAATTAGTGCCAAGGCAATTGGAGTAAAGTGCCTTGCCCAAGGACACACCACAGTAGCTGACCCAGGCTGGTCCGATGGTAGGTTTCGATCCTACACCCTTTCAGTCATGAGTTCAGCATGCTAACCACTAAGCCACTGCAGCTTCCCAATCAAACAGAAGTTAGAGAATTGAACTACCATGATTACAACTTCTCTTTGATGCTTTGTTTGAAACAGGAATGTATTTCCTTCAGAGATATCAACCATAAACTGAGTAATAACTAGAGAAACATAAAACACTTTCAAAAAAAGAATAATAAATATTCATTACTCAATTGTTGTATACAGTTTTAGGGAAGCAAAATATAGTTTCACACTGATTTTGTTGTTAATTTCAAAAGAAAATAATCAAGACAATGATATCCAAACTATACCTAATAGCAAAAAGGGTGTACAAAATGTTCTAATAAATCCTAAATGCACCACGCATATGATGCATGTCTTCCAGCTGGTCAAAATATCCAATGTTCATTTAAATAGGAAAGATAGTACACTAACCTGCCTATACTTTTTCTTTGTGTTAAAGTTCTCTAACATTTTTGATTCATCCTCTGCTTCATCTGTGTCCGGCTTCACGTTTGAGACTGGCAGGTGCTCAAGAATCTTCTGAACATCAGGCTCAAAACCCATGTCAATCATCCTGTCTGCCTCGTCCATTACAGCATATGTACACTGATTCAAAACCAAGTAGCGGTTCTCCAGCACATCTATCAATCTACCAGGAGTTGCTATGACAATCTGCAAATAAAAAGGAATACCTAATGCCAAAAAGATTTTTTGACCCCTAGGTCATCTGAACTTTAGTCCATCATCTACATGCATTAGAACACGAGCTCCTTGATGGGATTCATCATACTTCTCTTCTCAAAGAATGAAATTTACTTCAGAACAAGGTAAAAGGAACAAGACTAAGAATGGTGGCTCAAGTGCACTTCACTGTGACACCAATAGTACATTGTGACATCTGCTGGCATGCTTCCTTTTAATCTTATTGACCTTGTGCTCTATCACTGCAAGTAAAGAATTCCCAACTCTTTCCTCCAACGTATTACACAAAATCTTCACCTTAACACTAAAGCCATTGTAGAAAAAAGATCACAAAAAATGCAACCTAAATTGAGTGTAATACAATTCTCAAGGCGCATAGTATTTTCCAGGTAGCATTTTACCATTAAATTTAAGTGTTGTGGCAATGGCATTATCCTACCAATGGGAAGTAATCCAATGTGAGTGGCATGTGATTTGACCAGTCTTTTTGCAGTACATTACAAGAGAGCTCCACTGTTATGTTGATTGAAGAAATACCATTAACTGATAATTCAACGAGAATGTGATATACGATATTGGATATCAGATTAAGTTCTTTTGGATATATTCTATGAATGTCAAGAAAGAATCAACACAAATGTTCCCCTTCTAAAGTACAGTCAAACCTGTTTGAATGGTCACCTTTATATAGAAGTCACCTGATCTCAACGGTCATTCTAATCCACCCCCCACCCCCCCAACAAATTCCCCATACAAACAACATGTATATAATGATCACCCACTTTCTGCAGTCAGTGGCCAGGTGTTTCCTAACCAAATAATGGTTTCTCACTGCTTTCAGTAGTCACTGGAGCATATTGACAGTGACTGTTCAGTGCATGGAAACTAAACTTTTGCTTCATGAGGAAGGCATTGTTCAGATCAAGGCATATCACATGAATCAATGTGTAAATATCTCTTATTTCACTTTTATTCACCATACTCCAGTGACAATGTCAGTGTAACTCAAAGGTGTAAATATGTCAAATTTGAAAGCAAGGCAGTTTTAAACTTTAGGGGAAAGGGTTGAAGCAATTCATATGCTGGATGGTGGGGAAAAGCAGTCATGTTGGCAGAGCAGAAATGGGAGTCGCCTTGTGTGCCAGGTATAATTCGATATCTTCATCTATCTAGCTATCTGCCTGTGAATTAAAGCTACCTCTGATGAAAAAGTTAATCTTTTACAAGAGATACGAGTTACATTACTTTTCAATATGATCGGGGGTCATTCAGCATTTAAAAAGCTTGTCTGTAAAGGCAGGTGAAGTTCCGGTTCAAGTGTTACTGAGAACAGCCACATAAGGTTTCTTTATAGTCCCTATTCATCACAGGCCTCTCACATAAGCTGACTGTCTTTTAATCTCTGCAAGTTGAGCAACTGGTCAATCCAGATATTGTTTGAAGTGTGAACAGCTGTTTCTAAGCCAAATTATATAAGTTGGCTGAACAGAGTCAGTCCTATATTTCAGTCATATGTAAGCTGTCAATTGGTAGTGAAATTAGATTGTCATGGTGAATAAAACAAACTAAGATCGTGATTATTTTTAAGAGTCTGTGATAATTTAATTTATAGGATGGATTAAAGTGAGCAGGATACAGTAATCTTGTGTGGAACACAAGTTTTGGAGAAAACAAGATATATCTGTAATTTAGGAATTTTTTGGTAGAGCACTAAACTAAATCTGTTGATAATGTATCAATAATAATAATTAATAATAATACAGGGGTCACCTGTGTACAAAGGCCAGTTCAGCCTTTTCTCATGGGTGAATTAAAGCTAACATGGGTGGCCACTATTGACAGGTATGACTGTATTATATAAAACCTGACTTTCAAATTATCATAACTGGGTCATTTTTCTGTGAAATCTTTGAAATAAGCATGATGGTCTTCATAATTATGTTTGAGAATTTTTTCATAAAAAATCTTTAATTGTTTGCTATGCTAATGAATAGGTAGAGAATAGTCAATGGTCCATGATACCAACCTCACATCCCTGCCTCAGTTTAAAACCCTGTTCTTCTCGGGAAATACCACCAATTACAGCAACTGTCCGAATTCCGAGAGGCTTGCCAAATTTTATGCTTTCTTCTTCAATCTGCTGAGCTAACTCTCTGGTAGGGGACAAGATAATGGCATATGGCCCTTGATCTATAACATCCAACCTGCAGAAAAGTAACACTTAATAAATGTTCTAAACATGAATACAGAAATATAAAGGAGTTAAAAATAATACAAGCTCTCACTAAATATGGACAATTGATAGGTCATTAAATTGCAACATCAAATTAAATATGACTATAAGTGTTTTTAACTTAATCCATCTCCATAGAAGAAACTAAAAAAAATGTGAAGTACAGTACCACTGGCCCAAAAGTTTTCTTAGAATTTGAGGTAGTTAAAGCTCTTAAGGTCACAGGCAAGAGAAAGCTTTATGTCTGAACTGAGCAAGTCATATGCAGAGATGCTGCCAGGATTTTATCTAAAGGAGGGAGCTCCCCCCTTGTCACCAAAAAAAGTGGGGAGTAGAAAGAAAAAAAAGGGGGGGGGGGGCAGGAGAGAGGAAATGGCCTTAGTTCAATATTTACCTAACACTTAAATATCCATCTCTCATTCTTTCTGCTCCACTCTGTTAGAGATCTACTGAAATCAAAATCATCAAAAGATGTCTCCTCTAGTTGTATAAGCATTAATCTGTTGATTGTTTCTGAGTTTAATATGTTCCATATCTGTGTATGAATATTGTTTTGTGCTGAGAACCCCCTTTCACTGTCTGCTGTCTGAAGGGGCATATGCATAGCTAGCTTAGCCAGCTTGAACAAGTTGGGAAACTGTTCTTTTTGGTTGTTATATACAATTTTCCACAACTCAGCGGTATTGTCTCTTGAATATCTCTGCTCCAAAATAAGATTTTTCACTAACATGATGTATGCCAAATTTTCACTTTCTTGAATCAGTGCTTTGGTGACTACTGTGATTGATTTTTCGTCTGTTCCATAATGCTGTATTAGAGTTTTAAGTCTATCACTGCCATAGTCTGCTTGTTCAGACAGAGGTATTTTGATCAAATAAATATCCTTACTTTTTAATTTCTTTTTAGATTCTTATTTATTCATTTTATCTTAACCCTTAGATAGCTATATAGTTTTGTAGCACAAGATCAATCAGTGATGAATTGTTTGAGAAAATAAATGAAAATTGCACTCTACTTTTAAATTGCCTGTATTTTAATTAGGCTTGGTATTCTGCCTTTTCTACATTTAATTTCAAAATACCTCTGAACAGCGGGTTGACCAGCATGCCGTCTGTTTTTGTCCATCCAGCATGTATATTGGACTCGTATTCAACATCGTTTTCTGGTTCAAAATCACTCACTGGTCTTTTCAGTAACACTTTCCCAGCTCCAATAATCTGATATACTTGAAAACTTTAAAAATCATTGTCATCATCACTATCATCAGCCAGTACCGAATGAGATCGTCATCTGAAGATGAACCATGTTGGGGCAAAGGAGGGTGAAATGAGCATGGCATCATTTTCCATGGAATGAAGGCTGATGGGGAGAAAAACTGGGATAAAAGCCACTCTTATCTCCCTGCTTTTTTGTCATCAGTGGGACAGATTACCATAACCAACAACAGGATATGTTGGTATGTCCATGACTGGTCCAGATGGACCACTCTACCAAGACAGTACTGGCTCTAGAGGTACTGCTGAGAAGACATGTTCCATTCATGGAGGCGATGGTGAGCTGGCACTGTATATGAATCCCACAATGATGTAGCCTACTAATTTTCTTCTGGACTGGTGAGCTCTCCACCTTCGAAGTCTCTGCTAATAGGAAGCTGTTAAGTGGTGGCAACACTAATGGAGTCCTTACCTCTCCTGGTGCATTTCCTCGCTCTCACCTGCCTGATTACTTTATATGGCTAAGACAATCACATATACATGGGCATATGTCACTGGTATGACCCTAACTGCACCCCATACAATGACCCTAACTGCACCCCATACAACTGAGATGGGCAACATGGTTATCTTCTGCCAGTTTAAATGCTTGCATCCCCTACACTTTGTCCTCTCCATTGTGTTGACACTTTTGATTTTAGAGTGCAAACAATGGCATATAAAGCTGAAACCAGTCAAGTGTTGCATGAACTTACTGTGAAGAGGATATTAATGACAAACACAAATGACTAAGATAATTACTTGACAGAATTCATATACCATGTCAAGTACTGAGATGAAATGAACTACTACTCTAGACCTTAGGACAGGTAATTAAAATGGTACGGACATCTATATCGTAAGATAAAGTTAGAAAATAAAGTGTGAATTTTTCATGATAGAGTAGGGAAAGAAACAGACAGAAATATAGCTAGAGTATGCTTCCCTGAGTGCGAAAACTCCTTAGAATCACTCAAATAGTGAAAAAGCACAAGTGGACATTGGTTTTACGAGGTCTCCAAAAAGAGTGTGCTTCCTAGTACAAGTGGAAGTACTAACTAAAGTATGAATGGGAGTTAGCACCAATCCCTATATCTAAGGGGAGACTACTCTTGTCTGACTTCTACCTAGGTGGGCAGATGACTCTTAGCGCTTTTGTTGCTAAAAGCAAACTTGGGAGGGCTGGATTTACAAGTTAGTGTATGTACTCCTAATGTATTATGATCAGGTAATGTATTTGAAGAAATATGATCAAAAGTAATTCATAAGTGATTACAGTCTAAAAAGTACTAAAATTTAATCAATTACTCTGCCCAAAAGTAAGTAACTGTAATTGAAATTGTGATAACAGTTTTCCAACATAGTTGTATTTTCATTGATTACAGCTGGAAGTAGATGACCCCAGGCCTGCTGATGGATAGATGGGTGAATGGACAAGACAAAAAGCATGTTGCCCCCTTTGGAATCTTATTATTGCAAGAAGAACACAGAACACTCTGTAGGTAGTGGTTAATACAGTGTTATCTGGGCATGATGGAATAAAAAATGTACTCTGGATTGGGCAGTGAGCTGGTGTATGCAGTGTAAACCTGTGTAATCTGGGCATGAAGGGAACAAGAAATGTAATCTGGATTGGGCAGTGAGCTGGTGTACGCAGTGTAAACCTAAATTATATGGGCATGAAGGGAACAAGAAATGTACTCTGGATTGGGCAGTGAACTGGTGTACGCAGTGTAAAATGTTCTAATTATAAGGCTAACAGGTACTACCTTTTGCAGCCAAAATGGGCAGGGATTAAACATACTCAGGGGCTGGTTTAGATAGGTTCCAATATTACAAAACTGATAAATTTCATATAGACATGCCCTTACCTTTCCATCTTTGGCAGTGATTGGATCCACACAAGGAGAGGTATAAGGAAGGCAGCTGTTTTACCACTACCAGTCTCTGCCACACCGATAATGTCACGATTCTGAAGACCAATGGGAATGGCCTGCCGCTGAATGGGTGTGGGTTCCTTTCATAAAAGATATAATATTCAACTCATAAATATGGTGGTTCTTACTATAAAACCACTCATTATACCATAGTCACTCATATAACATGGGCATGGTAATTAATGAATTGTATTTTAATGGCTTAATTATGTTCTATCATTGCTACCTAGTAATTCATTTTTCATTTCATTTTAGTTCCTGGATAGTAAAAACCAATTATAATAAGGTTCCAGATCATTAAATACACTATTATTTTGTGGTGTTATATACAGCATGCCCCAGTATGACATGTTCTTACTTTAAATTAGGTATTCTGTTATGGCTCCCAATTAGTCTGTGGTTCCAGATCATTAAATACACTATTATTTTGTGGTGTTGTATACAGCATGCCCCAGTATGACATGTTCTTACTTTAAATTAGGTATTCTGTTATGGCTCCCAATTAGACTGTGGTTCCAGATCATTAAATACACTATTATTTTGTGGTGTTGTATACAGCATGCCCCAGTATGACATGTTCTTACTTTAAATTAGGTATTCTGTTATGGCTCCCAATTAGACTGTGGTTCCAGATCATTATATACACTGTCAAAATGTGGAGTTTCTGTATGTCTTCTGGAGCACATATTCTTTCATGATACATCTGCTTGTACCTGGCTTGATGGGTGCAATTTTATGACACCAGCCATACTCAAACATCATAACTGCACATGATGATCTAGTATTTTTGTATGTTCTAAAAACTCCTTTTAGTACCTGGTATAATACTAAATATTAATTGTGTAAAAAATGTGATCATACATGATTTACTGTTTGCAGGTATTTGCAGGAGCAAACACGTAAATCTTGGAATTCACCACACAAAAGCTTTCATTTATTAAGTACCGTATATATACTTGCATATAATTCGGGTCCAAATGCAAACAACATAGACCCTGATCTGCCATCACATAATGTGCCGGCAGATCAGAGTCTATGTTGTTTGTTCTACTGATTAGTCCTTACAAACTGCATAGACCCAGATCTGCCAGCGCATTATGCGACAGCAGATCTAGGTCTATGCAGTTTGCAGTTGGTATTGGCTTATACGAGAGTACATACGGTAAGTAAATGTTTTGTTTTAGTGATGTGTGCATGGTAACAAAACATTAATAACAATAATATATATAATACAAAAGCACCTGCCCATTGGTACTATAATTCACTATTAAATACAAAGTGTATGTATAATCACACAGCATGTTCATAAAATGATTTCATATTTGTGAGCGGATTATAACAAATATTACACAGAGACAAAACACAAATGACTTGTTAAATACATTATAAGCATAGCTATGAAATAAATGCAATGCTACATACCGTATAAATACATGTTTTGTATGTTACGATAAAGCTATGTATTAATATATTATCAGATATCTGAATAATGAAATGGCATGTATGAGTGAAGTTATGTATTTCCTGTTAGTGTAAAGTGATAATTGTACATTTTTATATTAGAGGTATGACACAGACTCCAAATAATAAGGATATGCATCACTTGCAAGAATACGATATACTGGTGTTTATAAAAAAAGGAACAGCCATTTTTTCTATTTTATGCCTATTTGCCACTTTTATTTTTTAAAAAACAACATAGTTTGTGAAATTTATTCCAACTTAATAACGATCATATGTTGATATTTTTACCATAATGAACTACGACTTTTATTTTCTTGATGTAATATACTATTTTCTTAATAGGCAGAAAATAAGAATACATTAGTATTCCAAAATAAATAAGGCCTTTATTACAACTGAATAAATGTTTACATATTTATGTTAATACATATTTTAATAATTTGTGCTTATATGTAATATAAAATTAAGATGTGTATATTGAGTCTCTTCCCTATAAGTATGCCTTAAAAAGGTATTTAGCAACTTTCCTCAGATACTGGTAAATGAGAAGTTTTAACTTTAAACTGTAGACATATAAAAGTTTTATTGTATAAATATCACTAAAGACAGTTGATCTTATATCATTATAATCTAAACAGCTTAACAAAAAGTGTGTTTCATCTTCAATTACTGATAGCATGCAGAACCTACAAAGTCTCTGTTTGGGTGTGTCACCTATGTATCTACAAGACTCTATTCTTTGCGTTAAAATGCCACGTCTGAGCTGAACAAGAAGGTACCTTTCATTTTTCTAAATGCCACATCTGAGCTGAACAAGAAGGGACCTTTCATTTTTCTGAAAGTTCATAGTCACATAATCTTCATATTTAAAATCCTGTTTGAACAACACATGCGTTCCAAGTTTTGGCATATTTACAACATCACAAGACCAAATATCTGAGTAAAAACCCTGAAGCCTTTCTTTAGTATTTACAAGGTCTATAGCAGTTTTACTTTCAAATTGTTGCAATAGATCCAATCTAGTCATTATTTGTTTAAGTTCACTGCTCCAATTATTTACACACTTGTCACAGTCAAGTATAAAAACCCGTTTGGTCAATATATAGTCCTCTCGATTAATCATATCCTGTTCCAGTACCATAACACTGAACCCCATTGTCCGTACAGTCTTGTCATCCACTCAGTACCTCCATTTAATGCAAGTGTAGGTGCGAACCTGTGGGCTACAAGGAAATATCTCCTCACATGGTTTTGTACATTGTCAATACTTTGATACTGTTTATATCCCCTGACTGATGCACCATAGTTAAGTATTGACACAACGCAGGAGTTTTAAAGTTTCTCATATGAACAGAAACCATATCCTTTCAGGTGGTGTACTTTATGTATCAAACTACCAAGTGCCTGACCCATGCCATGAGCTAATGCTTCACTGTTTGCACTGAAGTCATTAAGCTTATTGAATATGACGCCCAAGTACATGTATTGTTGAAAAGTTTCTAAAATTTTATCTCCAATTTTGAATTGTTTGTCACTTTTCTGAGCTTGACGTCTTCTGAAGTGCACTTTGATTTGTTGGTGTTCATAAGCACTCTCCGGCATTTACACCACTCGTGCAATGTATTTAGCACCAAATGATGGTGATCTTCTGAATCAGAGACCAACACAATGTCATCAGTGTATAAAAGCAATGATATCTTAAGGTCACCCAGTTTCATGTCAATGTCAAGGTCATTGATCTCTTATACAAGGTCATTGATAAAAACAGAGAAGATTGCCAGAGATAGGTTATAGCCTTACTTCACACCGGTTTTACAGTTGAACCATTCTGTAGTTTTATCATTTATCACAATGCTAAAATCTGAACTTTATAATATGGACTTGATTGAGTTGTATATTTTACCATCTTTATTGTTCAACAAAAGTTTGTATAGCATCATGTCATGGTCTATAAGGTCAAATGCTTTCTTCAGATCAATAAATGTGGTAAAAACAGAATTATTGTTCCTCATTATGCTATTTTAGAGGAAACCAATTTTGTGAAGATCGTCTTTGAGTGCACTATATGTTGACAATATCCAGCGTTGATTTCAGTCACTAGGACAGAATAGTCAGGTAATCTTGATCTCTCCCTTAGCAGCCTGTGCAGCATGTGATTATACACAACAGACTGTACAGTTAATATCTTAAAGTATTTGCACTTTTGATACATGTCATGAGACACACAGAGGCAGTCAACAACGGCTTTCCCTTTCCCAGATATCTACATGTAAGTGTGATTGTCCTCCATGGGATTTAAGTGTCCATTGAAAATACAGAACTTTGAGTCAATTAGGAATTCAATTAAGTCATGCCCATGCTGATTTATGCTCTGATTTAAAACCCTCCTCTCGGGGATAGAATCGATATTATTCATAATGTCTAACAGGGATCAAATGGAGAATTCAAATATACTATCACAGTCACTGTGAATATATATTTGGGTAAATAAATGGGCAAAGAAACTCTGGGCACATCCCCTAGTCGATCTTTCTGGTGGAAGGTAACAGGCAAGCACTAGGAAGTCCACATATGTAATCTAATGTGTAAATTTCACAGCAAGAATACCATCATTATGATTTATCAGTTACATGTCATATTGGTCCCATATCCACTTTTTACTAATAATCCTATTCCACCCAAAACATTTGGAGCATGTTGATATGTCTGTTCTGTTAATAGCATTCAACACTAATTATATTTTGGCCTGACAGGTGTGTGTCACAAACAGAGGGTATACTAGCGTCAAATGGGTAATTTACGCGTAAATCATCATTTTCTCTGATCCACAAAATTAAGAAGTGGCAGCTTTATGGGCCCACTAGAATGGGTACGTTCCTAGTAGTCATGCTGTTCAGACTGAGGCACCATTGTAGTGTACCGCTGCTTGATGTGACTGTTTGTGTCCACATGAAAACTGTGCCTGTGGCAGTTCACAGAGAATAACCAGTGCATTTAGTTCAATCAAGTGTTCCGTGTGCGACTTGGTGCTCTTTAGAAACACGTTTTATTGCAGAGTATTAATACTTTTTCTTGGGTACTTGAAAGCTTATTTTAACTAAACCAGGGTGATTGTTATATCCTGTCAGCAAGTGAGATGATGCTGTAATTAGCACCCTTGACAATACATCTTCCCCGAGGGCATGGATAATTTGCTGGGCTTTGTGCAACAAGTTCTCCTCATTCTCAAATGGCAAGCCACTGGCCAAGATTGTGACATTAAGGTCATTAAGTGGGTTGTACTGGTTACCATGGCAATTATGCTTGTCATTACATGTACCATTATTTGCCGGAACTGAGGCCCTAGAGGGCTTTCTCACTTCAGTCTCCTCAATTTTGTCTAGCCTTGACTGAACAGACTGAATTGATATCATAACTTGATCCATTCTACCCATTTCCTTGCTTAAGTCCATTGACAACTCATCACAAAGGGTTTTCATTTTAATGTCAATGTTTTCAATCAGTTCATTTCTAATTCTATCTAGTTCTTTTCTCATTCCTTCTTGATTATTCTTTTACTCAGCCATGGCCAATAACAAGCAGTTTAATTTCTCAGACAGGCTCGGGTCTCTGTCCTTACTACTGGATGCCATATTTGCTGTATTGTCTCTAGAGGAGGGCGAAGTCCAGGGCCTTGAATACTGACAATTGAATCTGATGGGGATTACGGGAATGATGGTGATGATAGTAATGAGGAAACAACACTAAGGTTACTTAAAGGTGTAAGTGTCAATATTTACGTATCATCCTGATCATACAAGATCATCTTGTTTTGGCTGAGAAGGTAACTTGAGATAAAATCTACACTGAGCACAGTGTCCTGTGCACAGCCATTTTGAATAGTTTGCACTGTTGTCCACCACCATCCAAGTCACAGCTTTTCTTTCGCTTATCCTTAGCTTTTCTATCCATATATGCAGAAGCACATACACAATATATCCGTTTAAACTTCTGTACACTAAAATCCAAACAGTTTAGCTATTCAGTATCCAGAATTTTGATATATTTTCCGGAGTGATTTGAAAACTTGCCATAACAAACAAGCCATGTGACCATTTACTTTGGCACAGATGTAATGTTATTATCTCATTTGCCTAACAAGAAAAAATACTTCTGGTTATTAACATAAGGATCATGACTAAATGGAAAAGCTTGGATTGCTTACTACAGGTATTCTGTTTATTTTCATTCTGTTTATGAGACGTTACAAATGATTCTAATTATACTTAAATTTTAAAGTGATTTCTAAAGTAATACTGCACTGAAACCTGTGCCTTAGGAGGAAACTGAATCCCAAGTTTGCATATGAAAGCCATATTAGAGGCATTAAAACATAAAATATCTTACTGCAGATCATCTATTAAATCTAGCTTGTGCATTGCCATCACAAGATGAATAAAAACAATTTCTCCATTTTTTTTTCTTTGTTTCTGGAACTGTCATACTAAAGTAATCGATATGCAGAAAAACTAATTGCAGTAATAAAATGTACAGAACAGTTCTCCCACAGCATCACCCATTCTATTGAAAAATATGTATTTAATTTAGTTTGGGAAGGCTGGATTTGGGAGGTAGTGGTTGGACTCCTAAGGTATTATGATTGGGTAACGTATTTGAAGAAGAAATATGTATTTAAACTGCTGGTAATTTTATAAATTTTACTATCAACAGACTAAAACTGACAGCAATACTGCTTCGTAATAACATTCTAAAGAAAACAAGTTCCTTGAAGGGACTGATGCTCTACTGTCTGAAACATATTTGCAGGAATTCAAGATAACATAATTTCTTCTTTTTAACTGCTGAGTGATCAAACCATCTCTGATATTCTTCAGCAATTAGATTTTAAAATCAGCCACTGTGGTGGCCATATTGAATGAAAGATTCGGCACCATTTTCATTTAGGACAAACTAGACACCATTTGAAGACTTTTGGTGAAAACCCCATGCCAATAAAACCATCAATTCTGGAGGAGTAGCAATAAAAAGATTTTCAAGATGACCACCATGGTGGCCATATTGGATGTCAGATCAGCACCATCTTCATTCAGGACCAAAAACACGCCATAAGAAGTCTTCTGGTGAAAACACAATGTTGATATAACTTTCCATTTAGGAGGAAGCTACAAGAAGATTTTCAAGATGGCTGGCATGGTGGCCATATTTGAGGTCAGATCAGCACTCTTTCATTCAGAACCAACTAGCTATCATAATTAGTCTGCTGGTGAAAACCCCACATAGATACGACTTTCCATTTAGGAGGAGTAGCAATAACAACATGTTCAAAATGGCTGCCATGGTTGCCATACTGGATGTCAGATTGGCACAATTTTCATTTAGTACCAACTAGACATCGTAAGAACCCTTCTAGTGAAAACCCAATGTCGATATGACTTTCCATCTAGGAGGAGTGGCCACTGTGGTGCCCATACTGGATATCAGATTGGCACAATTTTTATTTAAGACAAACCTGACACCATTAAAAGTCTTCCGGTGAAAACCCCATGCTGATATGTCTTTCCATTCAGAAGAAGTAGCAATAACAAGATTTTCAAGATGGCTGCTGTGGTGCCATATTGGATGTTTGATTGGCACCATTTTTATTTAGGACCAACTCATCATAAGAACTCGTTTAGTGAAAACCCCATGTTGATATGACAATCAATTCAGATGGAGTAGCGATAACAAGATTTGCAAGATGGCCACTGTGGTGGCCATATTGGATGTCTGGGTGGCACCATTTTCATTTCGGACCAACCAGACATCATAAGAAGTCTTCTGGTGAAAATCCCATGCCAATATGACTTTCTGTTCAGGAGGAGTAGCGATAACAAGATTTTCAAGATTGCTGCTGTGGTGGCAATACTGAATGTGAGAGAGGAACCATTTTCATTTAGAATCAACTAGATGTCACAAGTCAATATAACTTCCCATTCAGAAGGAGTAGTGATAACAATATTTTCAAGCTGGTGGCCATATTGGACATCAGATCTGCACTAGACATCATAAGAAGTCTTTTAGTAAAAACCTCATGTTGATATGACCATCCATTCAGGAGGAGTAGTGATAACAAGATTTTCAAGATAGCTGATGTGGCGGCTATATTGGATGTCAGCATCATTTTCATTAAAATTAACTATGCCTTGGGATGAATGTGTGTGTAAAGTTTGATGGCAATCCTTGAGGTAGTTTAGTAGGAATAGCAATAATAAACTTGAGCTAATGGACAAACAGATGTCGGATGTTGCAAGATGGACAGACAACAGACAACCAGCCATCCCATAAACTCCTCTGGTCTATGACCAGTAGAGCTAAAAATTAAGTGCCTTACTAGAAACAATGAAAATTATCTCACCTCATATCCAATCTTCTCAATAATTTCCAGAATTTCTGAAGGTATCCCTGATTCTTTCCACTTTCTAATGGGAGGTGGTATTCTTCCTCCCTTACAGGAGATGTTGTAATCCTCCTTGAAGATACGCCAATCTCTTTCTGTCATCTCTTCTATTGATTTTTCCACCCAGTGACGATCATCCCAACGTTGTTTAGCCTCTTTGCTTTTTATTGTTTTCAAACGTTTCCTGTAAGAAAGAAGATGCATTAGAATTTTGTTCTTGCCAATGCCTTCCAGATTGTTCACATGAAATACATTTCAGAAATTAAAAAAATTATGATCAGATAAAATAAAATATACATTTAGCCCAAAGTTTAAACTGAGTTCTATTTGAGCTGACTTTACTATAAGTATAAGCATAATTTTAAAAATAGTCAGCCCAAATCTTACATGTACAGTGAAACTTAAAAACAATCAAAGGGCTGTGGGACCAAAATATTGATTTGAGTTTTTAGCTGTTCAGTTTTCCATGGTTGCAGATGAGAGAATATTCTACACTGGGAGTGAGTCATTAGAGTGAAGCCTAGTACTCAGCTGATCAATGTTTGAGTTATCAAAGTTTTACTGTATATTATTTGGTTATAGTGCAGAGCAAGTTACTGCAACTGACAGGAAAATAGACTTATTAATGAATGTGGCAACATAATGACTTTAACCCCCTTTACATGTTATTAACCCACAGTTTTACATGGTATTAACCCATGAAGCAAAAGTAAATAACCATTAGGCATTCATGTGCATTAAAATGTTATTACTATTTACTATAAATTCTAACAGCTTTATGCATGTACTAAATTCTGTTTGCAATCAGATTTCTACATATATTTGTACCCAGAAATAAGCCAACCCTGATAGCAAGCCAACCCCAATAGCAAGCCAACCCGATAGCAAGCCAACTCTGATAGCAAGCCAACCCCAATAGCAAGCCAACCCTGATAGCAAGCCAACCCCGATAGCAAGCCGACCCTGATAGCAAGCCAGCCATGATAATGTATGAGAAGAGCACGATTTGCAAATCAGTTATATAAGCAGCTCCTTATTTTCAAGGGAGAGGCATTACAACCATACATTAATTACAGATGAGATTGTGAGCAGACTTGGTACTTTGTAGACGTGACCAATGAATCAGTATACATATGTCCCTTGATAATTTGAGAGCGGTCCATGAACATCAACTGTTACATAACTGAGGGCACAAGACAGTGAGGGGGACTCAAATTTTGGTTAACAGTTGTGGGAAGGGAAAGATGGTATGCGTGCTAGCAACTGTCATTGATACACAAGAATTATAATTTACACTGATCTATAGAAATATTCATTGAATGTATTTTAATATCATTGATGTCAGATCTTAAGAAATCAATTAACATCAATAAAATGATAACAATAACTTGATGACAGATTCTTAATATTAATCAAGTAGACATGCAGTTCTGACAAAAACTTCATGCATCAGTAAAGCTGGAGTTGCCCCCCGTTTCAATATCAGAGCATGTGTATCTGTCATAAGTATATATACAAGAACTAAAGCTTCAGACCACAGGAGCCGAACCCATCCATATGTTTGCACTGGTTAATTCCATAAGATAGCAGTTTAAATGTCAGCATACACTTCTTTGTCAATAGCACATGGTACTGACCGAGCACAACTGCATGTTGTTGGTACTAATAAACACAGCTGGCACATGGCAATTGCACCAATACAGATATATAAAACATTCTGACCCCAAAAAAGGGAGAGAAAAGGCAAAAATATGTGTGTTTACCGTAATGACGCTAAGTCTTGGGACACGAAAAAATAAATTTTATTTTGTGTCCCAAGACTTATATGTATGTAAAATATATAAAATATTTGGTGTCCCAAAACTTGTAGACAAAAAAAAATGTAAAGACAAAATTGGGAAGATCGCCATACGTCACACAGCAGTGACCAGCTCGTTCAATTACCATGTTAATAAACTGTTATAAACTACTATGATTGTTTTATGTTATTATTTTGCATATGCATATTTTCCGATTTCTCCAACATGATTTAAAATAAAGGTAAATAAAGACTTCATAATTCACGGGCCGCTTATATTTAACGGAAGACCTGTACTATAGCGTACAGTACTTACACAGTGCAAATCGTACTTGACTTCACTTATATCCTTGTTTATTCCCAAAAATATTTGATGCAGATATTGCTTTATTAATCGTTTTTACCAAATCGCATTCTTCCACATTTCAGCTACACGTTCATTGCAGTTTCATTTATTTGCATTCACGCGGTCAACAGTTACTGTTTTTCAGTGGTATATGCGATCCTACAAAAGTGATGTAATCTATATGAAAAGGCACGTGTGTTTAATTATATAAAGCACATAACCAGCATAAATTAAAATAACTGCCATATATTCATGAAAGAATGATCGTAATATATGTTAAAATTCTGAATATAGATCGATTTGGAGCATCATTTATCCATTTTAGTTTTGTGTTTCGGCTTCACAAAATGATAATTTTCCACACATTATTCATTCCACTTTTGATTTTGGCAATCTGGTTGTTTTGGCATCTCCTTTGTTTATAACTGGCAGATTTGTCTTTTGTTTTCAGGCAGCAATCCAGGCCAGTTAATTGTTAAAACCTTGAAATTGGCTTGGGTAAAGAGGAATTTTGTCCAGCGGCAATGCCGGTACTTTGATGTGTGATTGGCTTCTACTGCGTAATATTAGCACGATTACCGTAGCTGAATAAACAGGAACTTATTTAAGGTCGCTTACATGTATGTACTTCAATCATCACACGTAAAATCTTCAATTTAACATGGTAACGCAATGATGTAAACATGCACACAATAAATGCGAGAGTTGAAATAAACACTATTTTCGTTGTTCTCATACTGGTATCAAATTTTAATGAATTAGGTATTTCCATTTTCAGGGGGACAAAACCCCTCAATAATTACAGGTGACTTTAGACAATTTTAATGCAATAATGCATAAACTGACAATAGTAAAATAGCGCACAAAAGGGAGAAGTTATTGTTGAATGGGTATAACATACAGCTAATGCTCAATTCTTGTCATCGTCTGATTAAATTATACATATTTTAATTTGGTAGAAATAATAAGAAAACAGAGAAAAATTCAATATATTTATTGACTTCAAGCAAATTATAATAATTTATAATATTTCCATGTAATAATTTATAATGAGTCTCTCTTAACAACCATGAAGTCATGTTTATTTTACATGAGGTTACCATCGATAAAATATGCCGATCGATCAGTAGAAAAAAAAATGTTTTAGGTGTCCCAAGACTTATAGTACATGAAAAAATTGCTTTCACTTCGTGTCCCAACTTTTATAGGTCATAAAAAAATTACTTTTGAAAATAATTAAGGGTGTCCCAGGACTTACCGTTATTATGTAACTTTTTTTAAATATATATCACTGCAAATTTTGAAGAACAATCCAAAGTTATGCAAAAGGCAAAAATCTGTCTTTGCAGAATATCATCCAGGTATGCTGCCATAGCCATTGAGGATGACATCCTGATGTGGGATATGGTGCAGTCTAATGTCATGGTGAAGGATCAAGGACTGAGGTTGAGCAAAAATGGAAGGGCACAGAATTGGTACACTGTCCTGCAGTAGCCGAAGCAAAGGAACTTGTAAGATATAGTGTGTATGGGTATATGGAAATATGTGTTGGACAGATCAAAACTGATTGCATATTCGTCTCACTGCACTAACAGCCTTACAGACCTTGTTGTCTCCTTTCTGAAGTTCGTGGCAGCAATAAACTAATTGGCCAGCTCTGGTCTATGACTAGTCTAAATTCCCCGTTAGCTTTTGTGACCAGAAAAAGTCTGGAGTAAAAGCTTGGGAGACCGTTTCCAGGCTAACTCCACTGTTCACTTTATGAGCATATGCTCCATTTCCTTCTGTAACATGTCCACCTTCATGGGATCGCTTGGGATCTCCATCATGAATGGGGATAATGAAAGGGATGGGGGCTGGATAAATGAGATCCAGAGCCCTCTGAAATGACTTGGATCATCCTGTGAACGGTAGGGATGGCAAGTCATTATCAGTTGGCATTTGGCTTTGGGAGAAGAAACTGCCCTCTCTCCCCCCTCCCAACCTGCCTGCAGAGGTTAGGGGCATAGGCTGCTCAGAGTTTTCCTGGCTACGAAGAGGCAGTTGCTGCTGAGATGTACTCTTGCAATCTTTTTGCCAATGATTGTCCCTTCTCTGGTACGACCCCTGACAAGGTTGAAATAAGGTTGGGCTTGCAAGGAGAGCTGAAGTGGCAACTCCTGTGCCACCTGCTTTTTTACATCCCCAATACAGCCACCAAACAAAATGTTGGAACCAAAAGGGAGAGAATGCAGTGTTGCCGCATGGTGAGATTTGAGTGAAGAAGATTGCAAAGGAGTGTCTCTTCTTATCAAATTTAGATTTCAGGAGGCCATTAGGGCATCTGCCATTGATTGGTGAGCCACCCTGTTGACTACTCTGGCTATCTGGCACACTGATTCCCAAGCATGCTTACTCCTTGCCTTCTCAGTTAGATGAATAATAGCTAGTGACTGCTAAGTCAAGTAGGGAGGAAGTAAACAAGACAATCCTCACCAACTGCAATGTGGCGTGAAACACACATCTATCCACCTTACAACATAAGAGTGCAGACATGTTGACAGCAGTTATATCCTTATCTAAACTAGGTACATCTGAGTGGTATGGATCGGTATGTGATCTATACCAGTGAGGTGAGAAAATTGCAAGCAACTGACTGGTCATAAAAGGGCCCTCAAATTACCGGGATCACAAATCTTATACGACACACCCAGTAATTTCAACAGTCTTTGGAAATTGTGGTAAAATTTGGAAAGATGGATGCTCATCCTCTTCATCAACATCTAACGAGGCCTTTACTTTGCAGTATTAACTGCCATCGGAAGAGGGCATTCAGAAAGCAGCAAAATCCTATATATTTCTTCTATTGCCATCTTAAAGCTGAATTCGTCTATTCCACAGTTGGATCAGTGTTTTCAGGAAAGTCTGTGTCATCTCCTTAGTTTACAGAGGGATTGTCCTCCTCCTGCATGCCTTGCTTCCATGGATATAATATGCCACACAGCTGGGACGACACTGTTGTCCACATGTGTGGAGTGGCACCTACCAATCGGGTAAGCTATCAAAGCCAGCACCACCATATCCAGCACAGAACATGGTCCAGCTGGATGATGTTAGTCTGGGATGACTGATCAGGTCAGGCCAGACAGCTGGGCAGGTGGCACAAACTATGTGGCTGGTCAGTTATACTGTGTCAGCGAGATATATCTGGTCAGTCCAGATGACGGGGTGGTTGGCTAGTTACTGTCAATCAATGTGTGATTCAATAATCTGAAATATGAGAGTCTCGCTTGCTACAGCCTTACACAGGTTGGCCAGATGGCTGGGACAGTTGGTTGGCAGCCAGGATAGCATACAGCATATGGTATTGGCCTTGCAGGCTGAGCAGGCCGGTGAAGACAGATTGTAATCACTAGCACTAAGGTCAAGTACGGGCTACGAGGGGCGGGACATTTGCCAAAAGAGGGGAAAGTATGCTCCAATTCACCAGTTGACATCCGTGATGGCAAAAAAAATTCTGTATAAGACGTCACATAAGCAACTCCAACAAAGTGTGGGCAGGATCACTTGTAACAGCTTCTGCAGGGTCAGATGTTACCTTTGCCATCAGCGCTGTTTGGGGAATCTTCACTGGGGATGGAGGGGGCATCACTGTGTCTCCCATAATTCTAGCTAATGATTCTGAGTTCAGGTGGAGACTCAAAACAACCTGGTCTGATTATTTGGAATGTGACCTCTTTTCATGGCCCTTGAGCTTTCTTTAAAACATTGCTCTATATCCCCGCGGCCCACGAACACTGCATGGATGCGGCAACAAGCATTTTGTGTGGCCATTCATGTCTCATGGTTGTCCTCTGCAACTTTAAAGCTCTTGAATTTCTTGCATTTCATTGACATCGCTGAAATGATTGAGAAAAAAGACAAAGTGTGTACAAAATGTATACAAAGTATATTCAATCAGGCAAAACTCAGATATCAAGAACATCTATAATAGAAATGCACCACACTATTTACAGCACAAATTCAAGAAATGTAAAAACTTAATGTTATTGATGCAGCACAAAAAGTAGGCCACTGTGACCAACTTTTGACCATGGCAAGTAGTACTTAACATAATCACTGGATCATTAAAAGTAGGTCACTGTGACACATTTTTGCCACAAAAAATTGGTTGAAAAATGACTCAAATGAAAAAAAAAAAAAGATTTACACTGTGCAGCAATTTGAAAGAAACAACCCATGATTGAGTTATGTCTAGGCACTACATTATTTCAATTCTTATCTGTAGATATTCTTTTCCTGAAATAGACCATGAGAAATTTCACAATAATTTAGCATTAAAGAGAAATACTAGTATGAAATTAATGTATCTGATACGAATTTAAGATAAATATTCAAATTGTTTTGATGTAAGAAGCAAGAAATATATAGCCTTTGATCAAATAATAGTCAGGGCCCCCTGAAAGTTAGAACAGTCCCATAAATTCAACCCATGGGGTCTTCAGGGGGCTTTAATGGACCCGTTTTTGGAAAGCTGGAGAAACACTTCAAGACAATACATACAACAGTGTCAGAGAAAGCAAACTTTTAAGTAAATTATGTTTTTCTGAGAATACTTACCCAATCACATTAATGTTAACGTTATGATATAAGCCTGCTACCTCCCGAATCCAGCCCTACTAAAAAGATGACAATTCTTCTTTTCTGTCTATATGATAGAGACAAAGGCCAATAACTCTTGTCCATTACCTCCCCTTGCTGCCAACAGGTATCATTAGTTTTTAAGCTGAGCGAAATACCAACAAGGATGCTTGCATGGAGGGTTTTTAAGTAATGTGATTGGGTAAGTATTCTCTGAGAAACATAATTAACTTAAAAATTTGCCTTCTCCTTCAAATACATTCCCCGATCACATTAACGTTAGGAGAATAGGTAATAGGAGGCGGGAATGCCGAGTATCATACCTATACCTTGGGTATCCTTCTAGGGAATATAAGGCTGGATTCCCTATTTCAATGATAACCCACTCTTCTAACTTGAAAGCAACACAGCCTATGGTCAAATGATCTGTTATCCCTATATATCAGGTTAAGGAGATGATTATTGAATTTTTCTTACCAACAAAATGTCATGAATCCAGCTAAGCTAAGAGGCTGTGGTGGTCATTTGGGCAGCTGCCACAGGACCCACCATATTCAAAGTTTGTCTCTGCGAAGTTAAATCTCTGATATAAAAATTCGAGAAGGTTGACTCTGCATCCCAGCCAACAGCTTCTATTATGTCTCGGAACGAAACTGATATCCTCATGAGGTGACTCTGATCTTTTGATACTTCAGAGTATGCTGAGCATATAACCCACTTCCGCCACAAAGATAGGGCTTGAGAGGTGATATCCTGCCTTCCGGTCTTCACCGGGAGAAAGAGTAATTTGCATGTGCCATGACTTGCCTCTGTACACTTCAAGTAATGCTTGAGGGCGCGGACAGGGTCTTGCATGACCGCTGCTCTCAACATGTCTACTAAGGAGAGGGAGCATATGACGACTCTCAAATTGCCCACTCGACCTCATACAACATGATGCATGTTTACACTCCATGTTGCACAAGCCACATCATATTCTGGCATTATGGATGATGCCATTACTCTTTGGGGGTAAAATTTAAGAAGTTTGGAGGCAGGCAGCTCAGGAACTACCCCTACAACTCACTGCCCAGCCAGCACAATCTTTTAAGACCAGTCCTACCTTGCCACAGCAGAGGGACGATAGGGGAGCAAAGGAAAAGGGATCTTTTATGTCAAACCAGTTTAGGAGGCAACCTTACAGGAGGAGGGGTGGGGGGATGAGGCAAGAAACCAAGTTTCTCCTACTCCAAGTCTCCTAACTCTCAAAGCTGACCTATATCCAAACTTTAATGTGATCGGGGAACATATCTGATGGAGAAATGGAGCTAAATGTGAAAATTTAATGCAATCACAGAAGCATGAAAAGCTGATCACCATACTTCTACACGTGGTGGTTAGTACCCTCCATGATGAATATACCCATCAAGTTTCATGACTACATACAAAGGTGTCAGAAACTTAGCTAAATGCAATGACAACTTAATCACTGGAGCATGAAAAACAGGTCACCATGACTACTTTTGACTGTGATAGTTTGTACCCTCCAAGACGAAAACATGCATCAAGCTTCATGACTGGATATACAATGGTGTCAGAGAAATTGAACTAGATGCAAAAAAGTTGTGCTTTGCACAAAATGGGGGCCATAGATCTTTTCTTATTATCTTACTGTGTTATATAAGCTGGTTTGTAGGATATCTAGGTGTGGGTAAACAAGGGAGTATTGTGTGTGTGTGTGTGTGTGTATATATATATATATATATATATATATATATATATATATATATATATATATATATATATATATATATATATATAAATCAGAGGTTAGGATGTCAAGGCAAAAATTTAATCTGTCTCCTAACATACTACTGACTTTTCCTGCTCCTTTTCTGCATCAGTCCTTCTCTTTTCCAGCAGGTCTCCATAAAATTTAGACTGGTCTTTCTTCTGGGCCTAAAATATTAAAAAAGATTACCGTAAGTGTACTTATTGCTGCACACTTAAATTTTAGAACATCAGCAATATTTGGAACAATATGAGCATTCTTTTCAATTATTATTATTATGATTTATAATGCACTTACACAAGCTCTGTTATCATGGAAGTTCCCAAGTTTCAGCCCCACACCAACTAATGAATGCATGATACACATGTACATGCACACCAATAACTTCAGCTTACAAAAGCCACTGAATTTATATTTATTTATTTTGTTATCTAATTATTCCACAGCAGAATTTATATATTCCTGTGTTAGTAATCTCAAACTATATCAGATGTAACAAACTAAATGTGCCATAACATTCTGTAATCTTTGATGACTTCTGTATGGAAAGATTTTACAACATGCATTTTCAAATTAATAGAACCAACCGGAATGTAATCAACAATTACATAGCTCACCTCAACAAGATCTTAGTAGCCTCCAGCAACCACTGTAAACATTAATTATAATGAAGAAGGTGCTCAGGAGTTGAATGCAAAAACTTAATGTAAGCCAGTAAAATGTGAAATGTAGGTCACAGCGACCTCATTTTGTTCAGAGCTGTAAGTGGCCTGAACTGAAAAAAAAACTAAAAGATGATCACAGCCACCGACTGGCACTACTTAATCTCTGCTAAGTTCTTGTACAAAGCTGGTTAAATGTGTAACTATACTAAGAGACAAACTATGTTCAGTGATAAAACTTACAACAAAAACTTTCTGAGAATTTTTGCGGTCCAGAATGCTAACATTTGGAAACTCTGGCTTAATAGGATTGTTACCTACTGTAGCACTATGTACATTAAGTAGTGCACCATAAGGAATATTACACCCTTCACCACTGTTAACTGAACTACTTTCTATCCCTTCTTCCATAGCGTTTTGCGGTCCAGAATGCTAACATTTGGAAACTCTGGCTTAATAGGATTGTTACCTACTGTAGCACTATGTACATTAAGTAGTGCACCATAAGGAATATTACACCCTTCACCACTGTTAACTGAACTACTTTCTATCCCTTCTTCCATAGCGTTATAAAAGCAAACATTGTTGGAACAGACTGGGATGTTCTTTTTGCTCTCGTATTTTTACTATGTTTTTCTGACCTTGAATGTTTGTACAATTCTTTTTTTCCTAACGACCCATACTTAATCTTTAAATTGCATATAGTGCACATCACACATCCTAAGATGTTTTTTCTCTAATGTAGTCTGACATAAATACTTCATTAGTCTTTTTCCTGCAGCCATTCACACTTAAACTTCTTTCTTACATCCTTTTTGAGTGATCAGATGTCTACACTATGATCTTATATACTCATTTTTGAAATTATTTTCTTAAACACAGTCAGAAATGCTTTTTTACAGCTCATTTTTCCAATATACCATGACACATAAATGTGAAAAGTTATTTACTTGAAAACAGTCAAAACTTACCAGTCATTGTTTAGATCAACCAATCAAAACATAGTTTACAAATACTGCACTCATAACGTTTATGCACAATTTAAAACCTGAATGCAGAGAACAAATAATGGAATTTGTCCACATAATACAAGAACGAATCTGAAAATTCCCAAAACCCAGCTGGCGATGTCAAAAAGTAGGAAATCTGTCAAAATCTGGAAAGTTTACATCTCCGTTTGTTGTAAAGGTGTAGTACTAACAGAAATTCAAACAATTATCTAATTTAATGATTCTAGCATGAACAGGGCTTGAGAAATAAACCTCAAATACAAACTGTGACCAAAGTCAGTGGAGTATGAAATATGAGTCACAGTGACTTACTTTTGTGAAGAGGGTGTAGCACTCTTCAAGATACATCACCTCACCAAGTTTCATGATTCCAGGTATAACAGTATGTATACAGAATGTAAAAAACCTGTGTTAAATGAATTTTTTTTACCAATAATGTACATGTTTGTACAAAGTTAGCCACCTTAGCTTCCTCCTTTGAAACCCACTCCAAACTGTTACCTAGGTCTTAGGAAGAAAGAATGGGTGAAATGCAGTGAGGCTTTGATATGTCTGTGCATTTATATGTATGGACGCCAAAGCCGACACAGGGGATAGAACCATAGTTCCCTTCTACTTCTTATAGGCAACCTAGAAAGTTACAAATATGCAAATTTATCTTCCTTATTCAATTGTACCATATATACTCGCTTATAAGTTGAGTCCAACTGCAAATAACATAGACCCTGATCTTTCGTCACATAATGTGCTAGCAGATCAGGATCTATGTTGCTTGTTCTACTGATTACTCCTAACAAACTGCATAGATCCAGATATGCCGGTGCATTATGCGACAGCAGATCTGGGTCTGTGCATTTTGCAGTAGGACTTATATTCAAGTATATATGGTAAACTAATCAATAAAGTCAGAAATGTATTTCCCAATCATTTTTTTTGGGGGGGGGGGAGGGAGATTTACCTCTGCCTGGTAATCTAATCCAACTGAAATGTTTGGTCACTCGATCCAATAGAAATACAGCTAGTTCAAGATGAACATAACATAACCTATCTCAGTTAAAGGAGGTAGCCTGACCACCGTAAATGGCTGAACACATCGTTAATCCAACGAACGAACGAACGCCTGACCACCCCATCAAACCCCTCCAACTCCCTCCAAAAGTATGCAGCAATGACTTCGTTAACCAAAGAGTTCATTTATAACATTTCTTTCTTTTTCATTAGGGGCTTGCTGAGCCCAAAATGGACTGAACATTTTGTAGATTTTGAATTATTTGACACTTACAATGAATTCATTAATTTCTGCGAGTATACATTTTTTTCAACTTATCTAAATGTGTCATTTTTCTCAGTACTCCATACTAGACCTCTAATTTAGTCTGTATCCAGGCAACTGGGCTGACTCAGTACATATATTATGTATCTATGTAACTGTTGCTCTGACTGAATGCATGCAAAACATTTTCATTTGTGACATCATAATGTTTACCCATACAACATACAGTGAGCTTTAAATAGATACAGAAAAAGCCAAATAACAGACAACATAGCAACAGTGGTCGATGTTAAATAAATTTTAAAGGAAATAAATCACTATATTGAAAGTTCAACAAAATGAGAAAAGAATCCTTTCAGAGCAACAGAACAAAAATTTTGACAAATCTGTTTTTAAATAATAAAGTATTTCCTCTTCAATAACATTAGTACCCAAGGGGGAATAAATCTTGCTGGAATAAGTTTATATGGAATTATTTATAAAATCCAATATGGTATAATGGCCGTAATAGTCTGTGAGAACGAGATATGTATAGTCTACCTCTAATGGGTAGAAAGTCCTATTTACTTTACAGGTGGATAATTTTAAATTTGAATTTTTATATTCGTTGTTTTTGGAGCAACCATGAAATCCACAAATATTAGTCCCCCAAAAATACAAGTAACTTCACAGTACTGTATTCACTCAGGAAATTCATACACTTTTTTCCACCTACCATCAGTACTCGCTTATTCGTCAAGTCCAATTGCAAACTGCACAGACCCAGATCTGCTGCTACTTAATGTGTTGCCAGATCTGGGTCTATGCAGTTTGTTAGGAGTAATCAATGGAACAAACAACATAGACAGTGCATTATGTGATGGCAGATCAGGGTCAATGTTGTTTGCAGTTGGACTAGACTTATAAGCGAATACATACAGTACATTATCACTTATTTTGTTGGGATGCACAAATTATATAGGTCCAGATTGGAAAAGCAAGATATTTTTCTAGCTGTGTCAGTCATCCAGACTTGCACAGTGAAGGACCCCTGTGAAGATGAGATCAGTCCATCAAGACATAGGCACTGATTAAAGTAATAAATCAACAACGGCATATCTATCTGCATGTTCAAACAGAAAAAACTCATGAACCAACCTACTATAACATCATAGTTTCTCTTGTTATTTGTCTATTGTTAAGAAAATGTCCTTTTCACAATCTGTTTTCATCATGTTTGTAACTGGATGCACTTCATTTTATGAAAGTAAAGGAAGTGACCAAGTATGCCCAAATTGACATTACTATGCACTATTCGGACTCTAGAATGCCAAAAAAGTAGCAAAAGGAAAGAAACTAAAAAAATGTGCCGATTCAACTTTTCAAACTTATTTCACTTCTATTCAACTTGCAATGGAAGGAATTTCATTACTGAGCAGTATCAACATTTAAATTCGTATCTACTTATGTATAATCACTAACAGATCACTAGTACCCACTAACTGGCATGCATTTGTGTTGTGTAATCAATTATGAATGCAATCAATATACCATGCCTTACACATGACTACAGTTTATAATCAATGGATGAATACTTTGGACAATAGAATGGCGGAAGGATTAATACCCTATAGTGTGAGTCAGTAAAAACCACAAAGTTTATTTTGCTCAAATGCAGTTGCTCACACACTTAATAGCTTTTTATAATGGGAAAGATTCACCTCAAAAGACAATATACAAATTCTGACCCCTGCATTTTTTGATGATATCATTATGTATATCTATGTGCAAATGCTAACCTTTGCATTCATTGAGAAACTTCCTGGAAGCCTTTCTCACTATATGTAAATTTTATATGGACAAAGTTCACAGTTTGATGTTTGCTGAAACAGGGGATGCGCAAAATATATATAGGTACAAGATTTTTTTATCTTTTGTGGGTGAAAAGATGGCGTGTGTAATAAGGTATTTAAAACAGTTTACTCAGCAACAATAACTAATTAATATCTACAAATTTACACAACGCTCATGTCTCAATCAGTAATGTAAGAAAACTGATCTAAGCACAAAACTGTGATGGACAGTCAGTGTTATAAGAATAACATCAATATGGCTCTACCACTTTCATGGTGGGGCATGGAAAAAAAATGATGTATACATACCTTGATATCTACCCCTCCAATGTGACCTCTACCATAGAACTGGATCTGATGTCGTTCCTTGTACAGAGGATTGTAATCTTTTGAAGTGTCATCACCTGCATCCCAGTCAAATACAAACTTGCGGTCATTAAGTCGACGCACTCTTTTCTTCTTTTTTATTATTCCCAGATATCTGTCCTACATAAGGAACAACACATATTTGTATAAAGCCAACACCAATTATTGTAGATTCAAATTTAATGTTGTTTATTAAAAAAACAAAAACAAGGTGCTTACCTGTAAACAAGAATCTCCTTAACAGCAAAAGCACCTTTGGAGTAGCCAACAATTACAGACTGGTATAGAGGAAAATACCTGAGTGACTCAAGCCTGAAAATTATGTCAAAGACCTACTTTGGTATGGTTGAGTTACCCTCCTTGAGATGCATCAGCATACCAATTTTCATGATTGTTGATGAAATAGGATCCAAGATAAGTCACTTGAGCATGAAAATTAGTTCATAGTAAGCTATTTTTGGTATGGTCGAGTTACCCTCTGTGAGATGCCTCCACATGCCAGTTTCATAAGTGTAGGGGAAGAAAAGGTCCAAGATACTGAGGGTGTAACAAATGGATAGCTGAAAACACAAAAGTCACCAAAGTGTGAAAAAATTAAGTCACAATGACCTTATTTGACCTGATAAGGTTACTTGCCTTGATAAGCATCCAAGTTGCAATTTTCATATGTTGGTGAAATTGGGTCTAAAATATTGAGGATGTAACAAATAGATAACTACAGATAAGAGGCCCCAATTTGACCTATTATCACTCACGTGGTTACATAACCTAGCAGTTGACCATTTCACTAAGCAGCCTTATGTAGTATTATTAGTGAGGTTGCACGTTTACATATGCAAATGTTTTAGTTTAGTTTAGTGCCTGTAAAAATCAGTAACCATGTAAATGAACATTCATATTGCTGTCAGTGATGCAGGAACTACCTGTTTCCAATTAAATGATATATTTCAACATGTCTGCTTAAGAGGACTGTTTAGTAAAACAGTAGAATTTTTCTGTGAATTCTTTTCTTAAAGTAGTCTTGATTTCCACATCGAATGTGGCATCACATAGGAAAAAGTCTAAGTTGATGAGAACTTGTTGTACTGCACATTACATATCAGGTTGATTTACTGATAATGCTGACAACAATTTCTTTATACTGCATTATTTCACCATGGAAAAACATGTTATCAAACATAACCTTGAATTAGTAACATTTTATTTTAAAGAAACACAGTTTAAAGTTTGTAAGCCACTGCACAGTTTCATTGTAGATCCTACCAAGGCATCCTACAAGTACCTCTTGCAAACTAAATCTTGTCATAATAAGAGGTAACCAAGGCATCCTATGCACATGTCTTGCAAATTAAATCTTGTCATAATAAGAGGTAACCAAGGCATCCAATGCACATGTCTTGCAAACTGAATCTTGTTGTAATAAGAGGTAAAAGATGTAAAGTGAATGATACAATTGCAAATTGAGCAAGTTACGGTAAATTGTCAATGGCTCACACATAAATAGTCCAATTACATTTAACTATGCATTCTAAACTTTCAATATTTACATTTATTATGCTGATATTTTACTTTTTATTTTCTGGGGAATGCGATCACATCCCATAAATTGTAAATGTAAAAATGAGATTGTAATATGTTTTGATGTCTATATCAATGAGTGGCAGCCTGTTATAGACTAATGTATAAATAGGTGTCAGCTGTAAGACTAATGTGCCAAGCATTTTACCCACTTCAGCCACGACTCCTGAGCTTGAGGGGTAATATCCTCTTTTCCTGCCTTAATGGGAAGAAAAATACATTTTTGGGACCCTCGGTTCTTCTCCGTGTATTTCAAATAAAGTTTGAGAGCATGAACCAGGTCTTTCTTAGCTGCCTCTCTTGACATGTCAGTGGAGGAGAGAAAGTGAATGACGACCATTAATTGCCTGCAGACATCAATTGGTTCTTAGCTATGAAACCCCATTGCATCATTAAGACCATGGAACCATCGATCTGAACTGGAGATAGTTCAGGGTCCATTGAAAGGGTGTGCATCTCACTCACCCTGCATGCTGAGGCTAACACTATCAGAATGCATGTCATGTGAGACAACACCTTCAAGTGGCTCTGGCTAAGGGTTTGAACATCTCTGAGTCATGACCTCTATTTGCTCTACCATGATGCCTGAATGTGTCTGAAATTATGGAGCGAGATTCCCTGACAGCAATTGGAGCTAACTTTTTCTCCTTGAAAAGCCAGAGGGATGATATTGTTATCTCTGCACCAGTCCCTGAATATCCACCATTTCCCTTCATAGGCTTTCAAAATGAAGGAACTTCTTGCTCAAGAGATTCTCTCCACAACTGAAGGTTGAAACTTTTTTCTACGCAAGGCTCTCCTAACAAGAGCCAAGGGTGAAATAGCCTGTCCAGGCTGGATTGAAACACCTGTGAAGGGTGGTATTGGAACTGATTTAATTTTTAAGGTATTTTCCTGACAATGTCTATCGCTATTTCGAGCAAATCGTTCACCCATAACTTGTCCCATCTGAGTGGGGCTACCAGAACCACTTAGCAACTCTGGTCTATGATTTTCTGAATGACTCTTGGAATCAGAAAAGTTGCAGGTAAGACATAGTCCCAAATTCCATGCCAACCGACTTCCAGAGCATCCATGGCCAAAGTTTCATGATCCAGGACAGGAGACACACAAAGGAAGGCAGTTTGTGATTCTACCTCATAGCGAAGAGATCTAATACACCCAAAGTGTGCAAATCCACTGAAAGATCGATGAATGAAGGGACCACTCATTGTGCTGAGTTTGACCCCTTCTTGGCAGAGAATCTGCCAACACATTCAGTCTGCCAGAAATGTGTCTGATCTGGACAAATACCTTTTGCTAGGAGCACCTGCGCTGAAACTCCATGTCCAGGATGCATAAGTCTGGTGATTTGTCCTGCCATCCCCCCCATTTGAGGTGGTAAGTGACCACCACAGAATTGTCCGACATTATGAGGATCAATTTCTCACACAGGTTCTCTCACTAAGAACGAAAGGTGTTCATTATAGCCTTCATTTCCACAAGGTTTATATGAAAAACTTTCTCCTCTGGGCTCCAGTTGCCGCTTACCATGGTGAAGTGAGGTAACAGGACAGCCCCTCCCACCAGCTGGACGAACTGGTGTCCATAAAAATCATGACATCTGGTTCTGATTTCTCCAGATAAATTGCTCCTGCAAGCCATTGCTTGTTTTGCCAGTGATGCAGAAAGTGTTTTATCTCGGTCAAAACTGAAATGTGCTGATCTAGATGACCAGAAAATGGGTGCCAGTGAGCGAGCAAAAGCCATCTGCACAGGGCGTATATAAAGGTGGCCTAAAGGAATCAAATCTGCCACTGCATTTAGTAAACCAAAGATTTGCAGAAACTCTCTCACAGAAACCCACTTCCTGTTATAGATCGATCGTCAGAGCTTGATAATCCATGAAATTCTTATTTGAGGGAGATGAGCACGATTGAGATGGGTCAGAAAATCCATACCCAGATGACCAAAGTGTTGAGAGATGATAAGATCTGACTTTTTCAAATTCACTAGAATGCCCAGGTGGGTGAAAATAGAAATATGGCTGTTCATTTCCTGTAGCAAAACAGTACTTACCATGTTTTCTGAAGGATGCCATCCAGGTACACCAAAGTTGCTGTCAACGAGGAGGTCCTGAACCAGGAGACGATGCAGTTGACTGTTTTTGTAAACATCTATGGGTAGAGATTTAGTCCAAAAGGCAGAGCTCGAAATGGGTAAATTCTTTTTGGGAGTGTGAACTGAAGAAACTAGCATGAAGATGGATGGAGAGGGACATAAAAGTGTGTACTGATCAGATCGAGACTGATGACAAACTTCTGTTGGAAAGGCAAACTGATCGTGACATTTTCATATTTAATTTTAGTGCTAATATGAATTTGTTTAGCTGGCTAAGGTCTATAACTGGTCTGAGATTTATCACTGGCTTTTGGTACCAAGAAAAGCCTTGAATAAAACGCTGGAGAGTTTGGCTTGCAAAGTATCTACACTGCCCGCTTGGAGAGTAACAAAGTGATCTCCTTCATCCAAATCTCCTTTGCAGGATCTGCTGGAATCTCTGTCATAGAAAGAGAACATGAAAGGGTAGCAGGCTAGACAAATTAAATTTGAAGCCCCTCTGAAACTACTTGGATCACAAACTCATTGTTCGTGAAAAGGTTCATCTAAGCATGGTGAAGTCAGGTACCATCCAGGAGACTCTCCATGGATGGTGGGGTTAATAAGTCATTGGCAGTTGTTGGGAGGCTTGGCGTAAGAGAAACTATATTTCCTTTCACCCCTTTTTAAATTCCCTCTTAAGCTGAAACATATGAACCTTTGCTGCAGATGAGTCTGTTGTTGTTGTGAGGATACTGTCGTCTGTCCCTCTGCCTCCAAACATCTCTCCCTACTGGCAGCCACTGTTGGGGACGAAAAGGTGGAGGGAGAGCTGGAGGAGCACCTCTTTCATTGCCTGTTTCCATATATCCTCTATACAACCGCCAAACAACAGCAGGGAGCCAAACGGCAATGATCGTAAAACCAAGGAGTAATGTGGCTTCAGCAACGATGAACACAGAAAAGTGTCACATCGTATCAAATCATCATGATTCGATGAAGCCATAAGGGCTTTGGCCATGGAGTGGTAAGATGCCCTATTAATCACTTTGGCTATGCAGACTGTTGACTCCCATGCATGCATATTTCCCGCTTTTTCGGCTAGGTGAAAAATTGCCAAAGATGCTCGGTCTAGCAACAATAACATTGCCACCATATTCTGCACAAGTTTTGAAGTCGCCTCAAATACTTTGCAATTGACTTTATAGAACAGCGGATTTTACATCTGTACTGCTGCAATGTTCTTATCAACACATGGAATGTCAGTGCTGTACATGTCAGAGTGTGCAGTACTAGCGTGTATTATACGATAATGGTAAAAGTCTTTCTGAAAAAAGGCACTTGAATTCCCAGGTCACAGATTTTTCCAAAAGACGACTGGATATCTAGCCAATTTGTGCCGACTGTGGAAGAAGATGAAATGCCTGACTTTCTTCCTCATCCTTAACATCTACCAAAGCCCTGACTTTGTAGTTCTGGCTCACAGATGGAGGTGGTGGACAATCGAGTGAAGTTAAAATTCTATATATTTCCTCCACTGCATTCTTGAAACTGAATTCTGTCCTTTCCACTGTAGGTTCACCAAATCAGAATCACACCCTATGCATCCTGCTATACAGGCCCAAAGACCATGCTTGGACATGTGGGGGGACATATGCCAATTGGGCTGCCTAAATAACGCAGGATACTCTCCTATAAAGTCCAAGCCACTATTGGAGGTTTGCCAAACATCGAGAGGACACTCTCCCAGGAAAACAAAAGCAGTATTAGATATACGTGAAGAAAGAGTGGGCAACTATTCCCCCAAAGAAAACAACTTCGCTGTTGCCTCCTTAATCAAACTCCTCATGTCCAACTCCATGACAATATTCGGCTGATGTCGTTCAGATGCATCCAGAGACACAGCATTATCCATCTCCAGCTGACCGGATGTGATGGCACCCACATACCAAATTTCATGAGTGTAACTAAGTAGGGTCCAAGATATTAAAGGCCTAAAGAATGAACAGCTTAAATTTCAGTCACTCAAGCAAACAAATTAGGTCACACCAATCTAGTTTTAGCATGACAGAGTTACTCAACCTAAGATGCATCCACATACAAATTAACATCAGTGTAGGTAAAATAGGGTCCAAGATATTGAGGGTATAATGAGCGAAGAAACAGATGAACGAATGCAAGAATGAACAGGCAAAATGCTATATCCTCTCCCAACTTTGCTGGCAAGGGGATAATAAAGAAAATCAATCTTTGGTTGCTATATCATCTTACTGAACTTGTGATCTGCCATCTCATTGTATGTGTGACCCAAGTCTCTTTAATTATCACTTGTTAACGAGAAAGTGACCTAAATGCTTGGTCTAAAGAAAATTACTGATACATTCAATACTAGTCACACAGACCTACTTTGATGTGATGATGCAGTATTCAACATTTTGGATCAATTTACAAAGCTACATGACTACAGTCAAATCTGTACAAGACACTGACCATTATCCCAACTTAACAGACATCAAGGAAGTGTGAGATGTGGGTCATATTGACTTTATTTTGATGATGCAGTACTCAGCAGGTTGGATTTACGCTCCAAACTACACAAGCCAAATAAGATTGCTTGAGAAACTGACCTAATGTAATGAAAACTTGTCCAAAATGGGAGGACTGATGGATGGAAAGATGGGTGAATATACAAGGGTCAAACTATATGCTCCTTTCAAATTGTTGTGAAGAAAAAAGGAGTGGTATATATCCTCTAAAGGCAAATCAAAAGGTAGGCCTCAGAGCAACTAACGAGTTGGTTTAAACAATTTGTATCTTTCCGTATAAATTGCTGATAGAAAAAAAAAATAGAAAAGTACAGACAATATCAAATAAGTTTAGGCATATACTGATCAACACACACAGAAGTAAACTTTGAATGCATAGTTCCTGCATATGAGCTATAACCAAAACTTTAACTGAAACTTTAACCTGCTGTCTACATCTGTCCAGTCTCACATCTATGCCACTGATGCCATGGTTAGAAACTTACATCGTAACCTCTTCAGTACTCTAAAATTTTCCACCCCACATGAATCATTATCATGTCCCAAATCCTGTAATAAGAACAAAAATTCAAAAACCTCCAAACCATTTCCTGTCTTGCAGCAAGTCTGGTAACTGAGAACAAACTTCAATTACCTTTATGGCCTGAGACTCCTGATCCTTGTCTCTAGTTCGTGGTTCTTCTCCCCTTTCTTTCTCCTTGTCTCTATCACCTCTATCTCCCCTATCCCCCCTATCTTCACGCTCCCTCCTCTCACGATCTCTATCCCTGCGATCCCTTTCTCTTCTGTCTCTGTCTCTGTCTCTTTCTCTGTCTCTGTCTCTGTACATGTCATCTGCAATTACATGAGAAAGACATTAACTGATACAAGTATCAAATGACACGAATCTTTTGATTAGAACCATGAAGAAAGCTGACAGATAAATATTTAGCATGTCATAATGTTTCATATACCACTGTAATACACTTTCAACATTACACATCTGTAATATTTCGTCCTTATATCACAAATGGCATATGCCCAACATCAAAGGCATAAAAATGCTACTCAGAAAAAGGTCTGGTCTGGTTTAGTTTGGTGTTTCATGGAACAGCAACACAAGTAGGTTATTTAGTGTCGAAGCAATTGGAGAAAAGTGCCTTGCCCAAGGTTGGACACCTGTTCAGACAAGCCTCAATGTATCCTTGGGAAAAGCACTTAACTCTCATTTCTTAGGCATGATACAGCTAAATAAAGTGCTGAAAGTGCCCTTAAAACTAACCAACCAACCAACCAACCAACCTATTTATAGAATGCACAAGATTAGGTACTACTGGCACCTTCAGCAATAATTTCATTCATATGGTAATGCTTTAGTAATAAATAAGACACATTAATCAAATATGTCACCATTTTCTATTCGCAGAGTAAACATGTGTAGCTGCTCAGTTTTAGCACTACTAAAACCATGTTTGACAGTCACCAAGAGCTACAAGGTATACATTGATAATCAGGAGTCATTTTTGCTGTTTCATAGACTGCTTTTTAATCTTCAATCACTTTAAAATAAAATTAAAAACTTGGTTCCAATCCAACAATAAGTACAGAACCAGTCTAAAAAGAATGATACTGGAAAAATGGTGACCAAATGCCATTGTAAAACTTCAGAGACTATCAAATGCTATTTTAGAAGCACTAAACTTAGAATCTACACAATTTTACTTTGCAAACAAAAAATGGTAACCTATTTGACTGATTTCTTGTTTATTACTCAAACATTACCATATGAATTAAATTAAAGCAGAAAAATGCCAGTATTAACTAATCTTGAGCGTACTATTGTTAATGTTAGAGAAAGTTTTAAATATATATTATCTTAGGTTTTTTCAGCTATGGACATATATATATATATATATATATATATATATATATATATATATATATATATATATATATATATATATATATATATATATATATATATATACCGTAATCACGGTAAGTCTTGGGACATGAAAAAATAATTATTTTTGTTCGTGTCCCAATACTTATATGCATGTAAAATATATAAAATTTTCAGTGTCCCAAAACTTGTAGACACAAAAAAATGTAAAGACAAAATTGGGAAGATTGCCATACGTCACACAGCAGTGACCAGCTTGTTCAATTACCACGTCATTCGTCAATAAACTCATAAACTACTATGACTGTTTCATGTTATTATTTTGCATGTGCATATTTTCCAATTTCTCCAACATGATTTAAAATAAAGGTAAATAAAGACTTCCTAATTCACAGGCCGCTTATATATAACGGAAGACCTGTACCATAGTGTACAGTACTTAGGCAGTGCAAATCGTACTTGGCGTCACTTATATCCTTGTTTATTCTCAAAAATATTTGATGCAGATATTGCTTTATTCATCGTTTTTACCAAATCGCATTCTTCCAGATTACATTTCAGCTACACATTCATTGCTGTTTCATTTATTTGGATTCATGCGCTCAAAAGTAGCTGTTTTTCAGTGGTATAAGCGATCCAACAATGTGATGTAATCTATATGAAAAGGTACGCGTGTTTAATTATATAAAGCACATAACCAGCATAAATTAAAATAACTGTCATATATTCATGAAAGAATTATCATCATATATGTTACAATTCTGAATATAGATCGATAAAGAGCATCATTTATCCATTTTAGTTTTGTGTTTCGGCTTCACAAAATGATAATTTTCCACGCATTATTCATTCCACTTTTGATTTTGGCAAGCTGGTTGTTTTTGGCGTCTCCTTTGTTTATAATTGGCGGATTTGTCTTTTGTTTTCCGACAGCAATCCAGTCCAGTTAATTGCTAAAACCCAGAAATTGGCTTGGGTAAAGAGGAATTTTGTCCGGCGGCAATGCCGGTACTTTGATGTGTGATGATTGGCTTCTACTGCGTAATATTAGCATGATTACCGTAGCTGAGTAAACAGGAACTTATTTAAGGTCGCTTACATCAAAGCAAACTACCACAGAGTTTTTATTTTAATAGCATTATTTCTTAAACTTCTTTATCGTATTTTAAAGATATTATTTAAGTTTAGTGCAGTGGTGCCTATGATTCGAATCCAATGTATGTACTTCATTCATCACACGTAAAATCTTCAATGTACACGTGGTGACGCCATGCGTACAATAAATGCTAGAGGTGAAATAACCATATTATCGTTGTTCTCATCCTGGTATCACATTGTAATGAATTAGGTATTTCCATTTTCAGGGAAAAAAACTCCCCAATAATGCATAAACTGACAATAGTAAACTAGAGCACAATAAGTAGAAGTTATTGTTGAATGGATATAACATACCGCTAATGCTCAATTCTTGTCATCGTCTGATTAAATTATACATATTTTAATTTGATAGAAATAATAAGAAAACAGAGAAAAATTCAATATATTTATTGACTCTTCAAACAAATTATAATAATTTATAATATTTCCATGTAATAATTCATAATGAGAGTCTCTTAACAACCAAGAAGTCCTGTTTATTTTACATGAGGTTACGATCGACAAAATATGCTGATCAATCAGAAGAAGAAAAAAAATGTTTTAGGTGTCCCAAGACTTATAGCACATGAAAAAATTGCTTTCACTTCATGTCCCAACTTTTATAAATCTTAAAAAAATAACTTTTGAAAATAATTAAGGGTGTCCCAAGACTTATAGTGTCCCAAGACTTACTGTGATTACGGTATGTATATATATATATATAAAGAAGTTGCTAAAATCTATACTGACATAGCCAATAAGAAAACCAGGTACAAATATGTTCTAACTATCTTGGTTAAGTGCTGTTATCTTTAATATGCAATACTTTTAAGAAAAGTGCAATATCTGGGTGACATATTTGGTTGTACTTTATATAACAGTGCTCCTATATAAAGCTGACCTCATTACTGCATTATTAACTTTTTAATTGAAAATTTTTTCAACTAATATGCAACTATGTGCATGCTAGGATGAAAGTATGTCAGAACATAAAATCTGAACCAGAATAAACTATCTGACTTTATTCTTCTAAATCAAACTCACAATGTGCTCTTTACTGAAAGAAACACATATAAACAGAGATCTTTCTTTTATTTTTTCATTATAATATTCCGAGTCATAATTTTGTGCTTCTGTTGCACTACAACTGTGTCATGGAAAGGGAGGTGACTCTAACAATTATTTCCTTTGACTATACTAATACACTAACAAGATCTGTCGATCTGAAATTCCAAACTGATCAGGTAAATTCTCATGCCTGATTTTGTATCTGACCTCTTAATGCATCCCTCCCAGCTTTCAGGAAATCCATCTGCTTTTGCCGCTCCTCTTCCACTTTCTTCCGCTGTTCATCAACTTGCAGTTGACGCCGCTTCAAAGCCTCTGCAGCCCTCTCTTCCTTGGTCAAAAACTTAGGCTGAAACAAATACAGCTCAACCTGTATATGGCAACCATAGCTCATGACAAGAAAATGGGGGGTCTTAAAGCTAGCAGTTTCACATTTATATACAAACCTTCTCTGGACAACTGAATTTACATGTGAGCTGGGTAACCTATCTGATTTTGAACTAGAAATGTTTTCACAGAACACAAATGCCACACCAGAGTACCTGAAAAAAGAACTAAACACAAAACATACCCAAGGTGTGGACGGAGGGATGGACAAGTCACTGCTATGGTGTGGTTTACAAATGTTGGACCCTGAAGTAAATATTTATTTATTTATGTGGACATGAGACCCACTGTACATGAACTTTTTACATAGACGATTGTTAAAGATAGCTGGTCACTATATCAGGTTTTGTTGTAAATGTAAAATTGAAGATTGATAAAAGCACTTTTCAAATTGGGACAATTTTCAATAATTGAATGAAAGATTTTGTACTTCTTTTAAAAAATTCAGAATACAGAGAATATCTTGGAGTGTATATTTTTACAACCACAACCCAATCAAACAAGTCTGTGGCTGAGTACCACATTTACTGTTTGTTTTCAGGTGTCAATAAATAATACATTTTTTTGCTATCCCAAAACATACAAAAATATTTCATTCAGTGTTCATAAACAAATGAAAAAAAGATCAGAGCTAAAGCAACTAATATTGCACATGTGATATTAGGTTTTTCCTTCAGTCAAACATTAAATTAATCACACTTTATACACATGATAATACATGAAAATAGATATTACCTGCCTCGTATCAAATGAAAATAAATAAAACAGATCGAGTGTTGATTATAATTTTCCACATACCGTAGTTAAATTCTGGAAATGGGTAGGAGAGTTAAATTTTGGAAATGGGTAGAAGAGTAAAACAATAAAGTTTATATATTACTAACAAAACTAATGAACTGATGTTGGTTCTTTTTAATTTTTAAATACCGTATATACTCACGTATAATCCGAGTCCAAATGCAAACAACATAGACCCTGATCTGCCGTTATATAATGCACCGGAAGATCAGGGTCTATGTTGTTTGTTCTACTGATTAGTCCTTACAAACTACATAGACCCAGATCTGCCGGCGAATTATGCAATGGCAGATCTGGGTCTATGCAGTTTGCAGTTGGTATTTGCTTATACGCGAGTATGTATGGTAAATTATTCTTCAGTGAAGCTCATTCCTAAATACATGACCTGTATGGTCTGACAAAACTATTATCCACATTGGAGGTGTTATGCATTTCTTGTGTTTTGATGGCTTGAACTTTTTCTCTTTTAACAAAGGATGACACAGTCTTATAATTGTTTGTAAGACTTAGATTTTTTTCTCAACAGGTAAGTAATCTAGTTAAAACAAATGGTCTTTGTTACATTAATATCAGGGTCAGCCATTTAATGAATACAGAAGTGTGGTTCTCCCGATTTTCAACAAGTGTCACTTGCCAAGGCAATTCTGATGAAATGCAAGCCATTCCTCCACCTTCTGAAAATGATATTAGTCATTCCATCTTGTCTCATCATTTAAAAATAAAAATTGTGTTCAAAAACATAACTGCATAAATAAACCTTTAAAACAGTGCACAAAATTACACAAGTAATGTGAATGGCACATTGTTGGTCCTCACTAGGTTCAATAGTCCTCTATGTAGATAACTTAAATTTGTGTGCAGAAACCATTTTCTTCTTTCAGTCACAGCAACCCTGACCATTGGCCTTTTGATCCTAAAATTGATAGGCTTCTTCCTTACCACAAGTGCAAGCCATGCATACAATTTGGTTGAGGTATATCATGAATAACTAATGTTATTGTGCGGAAACCATTTTTATTCTCTCAGTTGTAGTAACCATGAACTTTGATCTTTTGAATCCAAAATCAATAGGGTTCTTCCTTACCCCAAAGTGCAAGCTGTTCACAAAGTATATTAACTGCAGATAATGAAGAACCCAAGTTATTGTGTGGAAACCAATTTTCTTCTTTCAGACACAGTGCCCTTGACCTTTGACCTTAAAATGAACAGGTTTCTTCCTTACCCCAAGTGCAAACTATCCACAAATTTTGGTAACTGTAGATGGTGTAGAACTCAAATTACTGTGCAAAAAAAAAAAAAATCTTTCAGTCACAGTAACCTTGACCTTTGATCTTTTGAGCCCAAAATCGATAGTGTCCTTCCTTACCCTAAGTGCAAACCATCCAGATGTTTGGTAATTGCAGATGATGGAGAACCCAAATTATTGTGCAGAAACCAGTTTTCTTCTTTCAGTCACAGTGATCTTGACCTTTGACCTTAAAATTGACAGGTTTCTTCCTTACCCCAAGTGCAAGTTCTCTGCAAATTTTGGTAACTGAAGATGGTGTAGAACTCGAATTACTGTGCAAAAAAAACATTTTTCTTCTTTCAGTCACAGTAACCTTGACCTTTGAGCTTTTGAACCCAAAATCAAAAGAGTTCTTCCTTAGCCCAAGTGCAAGCCATCCACAAAGTTTGGTAACTGCAGAAGTGAACAAATGAAGTTATTGTGTGGAATGAAATTGGTAACAGACGAGTGGATGGACACTATCATAACATAATATGCTCTGCCTTATATTGTATAACAAGCATGAACAATTATTTGGCAAAATATACAATGTCCAAAAGCAAACAGTCATGCAGTAATTTTTACACAAATAATATTTATTTGAAAGTAAAGTATTAAACATCTAACAAGCAAAATTTAAGGATACATAAATTTCAGAATCAGTTAAGTTTGATTTTTATTTTAATAATGTCTAGAATACCTTGCTCTGTGACACTTCCTCAGCCTTTTTCTTAGCCAGAAGTTCTTCCAGGGACAGGGGCATCTTTTTTCCAGGCTCTTCTTCCTTTATCTCCCCTTCTTCCATCCCATCTTCATTCTGACTGCAAAACAAAGCTGTATATAATAAAATACATGTTGTTTCCCACCCCCATCCATAATTTTTTTTAAAGAAAGTGGTGTAAGAAACAATTTACTATTTGAACCTAGAATGATTATTAACATTCTTTTGAAAGGTCTAGGTCTTTTCATTTTTTTTTTTATTCATCCCCTATGCCATGGTGATAGAGTTAATCATCTATGCATTGTTGGGTCTTGTTTCCTTGACTGAAAAAGAACCCACCCTTTACTGTAACCATGTAAGCACAGATAACCCTATTTGCAATGTCTAGAAAAACATAAAATAGACTTGTGTAAATTCTTCACTTTTAAATAAATTAATCTAAAGTTCAATAATCTGTGAATATGATACTTGCACAAAGCAGATGCACTGAAGAGCTTGCATGTATCCAGTAGATTGTGTGTCTTCGGTCTATTCAAATCAAACTGATATTAACTTTCTTGAACATTTTAAAAGCCTTACATAAATGATGAATTTTCTAGCCCAAGGGTTTGTTTTTGTTGGTTTTCATGGCTCTTTTATTGGCTATATCAGGAAATTGGTGATTTACCCAAGGACACAGAGGCAGCTGAACTGGTCAGGCTTAGGCAGGTATCAAAGCCTCGTCCCGTGAATTATGAGCCTGACGCTCGACCGACTGTGCTATCACAGCTCCCCTAGTCCATGTAATCTCTCTGACTTTCTCTTTTTTCTCCAATTATATAGTAAGAAATATCAACTTTTCAAGTTTTTTTTTTTTTTTCTGAAAAAAACTTGAAGGCATGTACCATTTATACTCGCAAATAAGTTGGGTTCAACTGCAAACAACATAGACCCTGATCTGCTATCACATAATGCACCAGCAGATCAGGGTCTATGTTGTTTATTCTTCTTATTAGTCCAAACAAACTGCATAGACCCAGATCTGCTTGTGCATTATATGACAACAGATCTGGGTCTGTGCAGTTTGCAGCTGGATCCGACTTGTACACGAGTATATACGGTACCAGTAAAAAAAAATTTTCTGTCTCTTCTTGTTTCACTCCTACATACAGTATAGAAAATATTCACTGGAGTTCCACCTCTCCTTGGTAAATTTACATGGAATATTAATGCGCACAAGGATTAAAACTACGTCTATGATGTTTCGTTTTTTAACATGTTTAATATTGTGGCTTTTCCTTTTTGGCTCTGTGAAAGTTAACAGTCTCCCACTGATAATGTAAAATATTTTGCAACTAGTTTCTTCATATACATGTATTTGGATATCTTACACTGAGTAAGAGCTTTTCAAACATATCCATATTCCAACATGTCTGTCTTCAAATATATCCATATTCCAACATGTCTGTCTTCAAATATATCCTTATTCCAACATGTCTGTCTTCAAATATATCTTTATTCCAACATATCCATCTTCAAGCATATCCATATTCCAACATATCCATATTCCAACATATCCATCTTCAAGCATATCCATATTCCAACATATCCACCTTCAAGCATATCCATATTCCAACATATCCATCTTCAAGCATATCCATATTCCAACATATCCACCTTCAAGCATATCCATATTCCAACATATCCATCTTCAAGCATATCCATATTCCAACATATCCATCTTCAAGCATATCCATATTCCAACATATCCATCTTCAAGCATATCCATCTTCAAGCATATCCATATTCCAACATATCCATCTTCAAGCATATCCATATTCCAACATATCCATCTTCAAGCATATCCATAATCAAACATATCTCAGTATAAGCCTTTCAAACAAATCCATCTGATGAGTAAAGCGATTACAAAATGATCACATTATTAACATTATGCATGCAATAATCAAAAGTGGTGATGTTAAAATGTATCGATGATGTTCTAGCAAATTTTTCCAACATGCATGTGTTAACCCATTGTTTGAATATAAACATTACCCCATTCAAAATAAAGCATGCATGTATTAACCAATTGCTGGAATATAAACATTATCCCATTTGAAATAAAGCATGCATGTATTAACCAATTGTTTGAATATGAAGATTACCCCATTTGAAATACACAGAAACTCACTTGGAAAGAACTCCAACGGACCAATGAAATATGTTCCCTAAAACTGAAGGTCATTAAAAGTGGACAAAATACATGAATTTGTAAGCATTCAGACTTACACATATTTATCCGATGATAAACCCATCCCCCCACTTTTAAAAAATTTCTGGCAGATATTTACCCAAGATACCTTTGTCTGTTGATAAGCCCATCTCCTATATTTTGACAAATTTATTAAGCTGACCCCCTGGGCTTATCACAGGAGAAATGCTGTAAGTTAGTACTTTGCTATATCTGAAAATTCATTAAATTGGAAATCAATTTATTATAAAAAGTTTCACTGTATATATTTTTGAAAAACAAAAGAGAAACCATGACTTTATGAAAATAGAGAGTCAATCTAATAATTGACTTTTGTCAGAGGCACTGTCACCTGGTTGTAGGGATTGCAGACTCTGGATCAGAAAGCCTAAGGTCAAGGTTTGGTTTCATTTGGTGTTTTAGGTCAAGGTTTAATTTCATTTAGTGTTTCAAAGAACAGCAACACAAGTAGGTTATTCAGTGCAGGCAATTGAAGAAAAGTCTCTTACCCAAGGACACACCATGGTAGCCAACCCAGGCTGATCCAATGGTAGGATTCGAACCCGCACTCTTGAATGCAAAAATGGTAACCACTGAGCCACAGTGGCTTCTGGTAGGATTAGAACCCGCACTCTTGAATGCAAAAATGGTAACCACTGAGCCACAGTGGCTTCTGGTAGGATTAGAACCCGCACTCTTGAATGCAAAAATGGTAACCACTGAGCCACCATGGCTTCTGCCTTTATTAGTTACCTCTTATGACATGCAAGAGAGTGCATTGGGCCTATTCTGCATCTCTAAGCCCACAGTGGGTTCACAGATTCCAATCCATTCCTGACCATTACTGTTGGACCCTTAAGCAGGACACTTACTTGTATCTTCACTGCTTCAATCAACCTGGGTGAAATTTAACTCTTGGAAAATTGAAGAACATTTATTACTAATTAGTATAACTCTTTGTCAAAGCTTGCCATTTCTCTTTTAAAAAACATCATGGTCAGTGACGGAGGACTTTTCAGTATGTGTTTAAAATTTTATGAAGAGTGGCGAGAAATGATGAAGTACATAGATTTGAAACTGTGTATGTTACAGTACACACATCATGCATTTCAGATTGCCCAGATTGCCCAGATTGAATGTGGACACAGAGGGCAAGGGATTAAGTATCCACTACAAATAATGGGTGTCCACTAAGGGACTGATACTCTACTGACTGAAAAGAATTCCAGGAATTCAAGACAAGACAATTTCTTACTTCTAATTGCAGAGTGTTGAAACCATCTTTGATATTCTTCAGCTATAATAAAGTTTTCAAATTAGCTGCTGTGATTGACATATTGGATGTCAGCTTGGCACCATTTTCATTTAGGACCAACAAGGTATCATAAGAAGTCTGCTGGTGGAAACCCCATGTTGATATGACTTTCCGTTTTGAAGGAGTAACAATGACAAGATTTTCAAGATGGATGCCATTGTGCCCATATTCAATATCAGATTGGCACCATTTCTATTTAGGTAAAAAAAAAATAAGTGTGTTTCCTATTGCACTGGTTTTAAAATTAGGGTAGGCAGGTAGGTATTTTTTTTTTTAAACATTATATATAAATCAAATAATATTTAAAGCGCTTCAAAGTACCAGGCTCAATTAGATGCAAAAATCAATTTCGGCAATGTAAAACGGGGTGGGGGGGGAAGTGGTAGGGTCGGCAATGTGAAACAGGGACGGTCGGCCAACAGGAAACACACATATTTTTTGTTGGCCTTAGTACCAACTAGACATCATAAGAAGTCTTTTGGCGAAAGCACAATGTCGATATGATCAACCATCTGGTGGAAGTAGTGATAAGATTTTCAAGATGGCCATTGTGGCTGTCATATTAGAAATCAGATTGGCACCATTTTCATTTATGACCAACCAGACATCATAAGAAGTCTTTCAGTGAAAACCCCATGCTAATATAATTATTCATTCAGGAGAAATAGTGATAACAAGATTTTTAAGATGGCCACTGTGGCAGGCATATTGAATGTCTGAATGGCACCATTATGACAAACTAGACATCATAAGAAGTTGTTTAGTGAACACCCACATGTTGATATGACAATCCATTCAGGAGAAGCAGTGAAAACAATATATTCAAGATGGTCACTGTGGTGGCCATATCAAACATCAGATCAACACCATTTTCATTGCGGACTAATTATGCACCATAAGATATCTTCTGGTGAAAACCACATGGCAATATTACTTTTCATTCAGGAGGATTAGCAATAACAAGATTTTCAAGATGCCACTCTGGTGGCAATACTGGACATCAGATTGGCACCATTTTTATTTAATACCAACTAGATATCCAATAAGTGTTCTGGTGAAAACCCTATGTCAATATTACTTTTCATTCATGAGTTGTGATAACAACTTTTTCAAGCTGGCCACTGTGGCAGCCATATTAGACATCAGATTGGCACCATTTACATTTAAGATCAACTAGACATCATAAAAATTCTTTTAGTGAAAGTCCCATGTTGATATGACCATCCATTCAGGAGGAGTAGCAATAACATGATTTTCAAAACAAGATTTTCAAGATGGCCACTGTGGCCATCAGATCAGTACCATTTTCATTTAAGACCAACTAGACATTATAAGAAGTCCTCTGGTGAAAACCCCATGTCAATATGACTTTCTGTTCTGGCCCCATTTTCATTTAGAACCAACAGGATATTATAAGAAGTCTTTTAGTTAAAACCTTATGTAGATATGACCATCCATTCACGAGGAGTAGCAATAAGATGCGGCCATCCATTCACGAGGACTAGCGATAAGATAGAACCAATCTGATGTCCAATATGGCCACCACAGTGGCTGTGGTGGCCATATTGGACATCAGATTGGCCCCATTTTCATTGAGGACTAACTGGACATCATAAGAAGTCTTTTAATGAAAAACGGCAGATCAGGGTCTTTGCAATTCAGTGGAGTAATCAGTAGAACAAACAACACAGACCCTGATCTGCTAATGCATTATTCGATGGCAGATCAGGGTCTATGCTGTTTGCAGTTGGACTCGACTTATAAGCAAGTATATACAGTAGGTTCTTAAAATGCAGATACCTGATTTTGTCTTTCTTCTTTTCCTTTGATTTATCACCATCTTTGTCCCTGTCCTTATGTTTACGTTTGTTCCTTTCTTTGTTTTTATCATGAGGTCTTTCTGGACTTCGATTTTTGAGCTTCTTTTCACGGCTGCGAGATCTACTCCTGCGCCTAAAACATGAAGAAATCAATAAAAACATACAAACATAATACATATTACAACTTATCAATTTTAAAATCAATGATACAGAACACATAATAATGATTTCGTTTACTCAGACATCCGCCTCACTAGATTTTGAAAACACTAGCTAAATCTGAGACATACTTGGTTGTAACAACATATAAACTTAAGAATAATCATAACAATGCTGCAAAAGTAGATGACCCAACACAAAAAGTAAATGGCAATATGGCCATCAGAAGCTGAAAATGATAAAAAGACATATTATTAAACCTGGGAAATAGTTCATATGAACTGGGATTAACATACAGAGGGATATGAAACTCTTTAACTACCCCACCAAATAATATCACTACCTCCCTTTTGATATGCAAATGAGGGCATTTAGCACCTATGATAAAAGAAAGAGCAGGATTTCAGGGCTTTCAAGGTCAGAAGATATTATTTACAGTACACATTTTTTAAACCATACTGCTTTACTATTTAATAATTTACAGAGGATAAAACCACCATTTTTTTTGGGGGGGGGGGACAAACAATAGAAGAGTGCATTAGTACATTTTAATCTGACTTTTTGAGCACTATTTTTTAACAAGATTCTCTCAAAGGGACTCATGTTCCTCTCACCAAAAATAATTATCAAAAATCCAAGATAAGACCATTTCTTCTTTTTAACTGCTCAGAGCTGAAACCATCTCTGATACTTTTTGGCACAAACAGGATTTTAAAATAAGATATTGTGGTAGCCATATTGGGTGGAAAATCAGCACCATTTTCATTTAGGGCCAACTAGACATCATTAAAAGTCTTTTGGCAAAAACTCATTATCAATATGACCATCCATTCAGGAGAAGTCACGACAAGGCCTCAGACCACAATTAGCTCCCCTCAAGGTTGAGCAAAATCAGGAAGATATTCCAAAAAAATAGTACCAAGTTCAAAGGTGCATTTCAAAGCTGACTTGTTTTGAAATGTTACAAGCTATGTTGATAATAAAAGGGCAGACTTCAAAGTTTACAAAACTGAATAGATTGTTAAAACTGACTGCTCTGCAATGATGACAGTGATACATACATGGTCACCTAACTGCATGTCAGTCAAGCACATTTTTGTTACTTCCCTTGAGTCAACCAGTTTACCATATTAATACACAAAAATGAACAGGTCAACCCATGATGAAACTTTCAGAATTTCATGCACTAAGGTGAGTTAGTATGTGCAGAAAGTTACAGAGGTCTATCAATTATAGTAACAAATGTACAATAAGGAATGATTAAACATAACAAAGAAGGAAAATAATTGTGGTTTGAGGCCTGTTTATCAAGATTTTCAAGATTGCTGTCATGGCAGCCATATTGGGTGTAAAATTGTTACCATTTTCATTTAGAACATACTAGATATCATAAGAAGTCTTGGCAAAAACCACATGTCAATGTGGCCATCCTTTGAGGAATAGTGATAACAAGATAATCAAGATGGCTACCATGGTGGCCATATTGGATGTCAGATTGGCATCCTTTTCATACAGGACCAACTAGACACCATAAGAAGTTATCTAGTAAATGCCCCATGTTGATATAACTTTCTATTTTGGAGGAGTAGCAATAACAAGATTTTCATGATGGCTGCTATGATGAACATACTGGATGTCAGATTGGCACCATTTTCATTTTGGACCAAGTATAAGAAGCCTTTTGATTGAAACCCCATGTCGATATGACCATGTAGGATTAGTAGTGATAACAAGATTTTCAAGCTGGCCACCATATTGGAGATCAGATTGGCACCATTTTCATTCAGGCCCCACTAGACATCATACAAGAATCCCTCGAAGAGACTGACAGCCAAAAAGAATGTCCACGAATTCAAAATAAGACCATTTCTTCCTTTTATCTGCTAAGTGTTGAAAGTATCTCTGATATTCTTCAGCAATATCAAGATTTTCAAATTAGCTGCTGTGGTGGCCATATTGGATGTCATATTGTCATCAATTTCATTTAGGACCAAGTAGAGATCATTATAAGTCTTTTTGGTGAAAACCCCATGTCAATATAACCATCCATTCAGGAGGAGTAGTGACAACAAGATGGCAGCCATATTGGATATATGATTGGCACCATTTTCATTCAGGACCAACTAGGTATCATAAGAAGCCTATTGGCGAAAACCACATGCTGATATGGCCATCCATTTGAAAGGAGCAGAGATGACATTTTCAAGATGACCACCATGGTGACCATACTGAGGTTCAGTTTGCATCATAATTAGGACTCTTCTGATAAAAAACCCATGTCAAAATGACTTTCCATTTATTATGAGTAGTGATAACACAATTTTCAAGATCGCCACCATGGTGGTCATATTGGACACTAGATCAGCACCATTTAATTTAGGACCAACACGACATCTTAAGAAGTCATCTGGTGAATACCCTATGCTGATATGACCAGCCATCTAGGTGAAGTAGCGATAAAATGATTTACAAGATGGTCATAGTCAGATCAGCACCATTTTCATTTACGACCAACTAGATGTCATAAGAAGTCTTTCAGTGAAAAACCCATGCTGATATGACCATTCATTCAGGAGTAGTGATAACAAGATTTTCAAAATGGCCACTGTGGCAGCCATACTGTATGTCTGAGCGGCACCATTTTGATTTAGGACCAACAAGACATCATAAGAAGTCTTACAGTAAAAATCCCATTTTGGCAGTCATATTGGATATCAGATCAGAACCCTTTTCATTTAAGACCAACGACACTTCATAAGAAGTCTTCCAGTGAAAACCTCATGTCAACATGGGGACCGTGGGTGGCAGAGTAGTCTAAGGCACTCGCCTTTACAGATAACTCACACATCTCACCTCTGTCCAAATGAGTTCAAGTCTTGGCTCGACCAACATGGGTATGTGAGAAAGATTGCCAGTAGCTTCCTGTGGTCAGAGGTTCTTCACGGGTTCTTCCCAGGTCCTTCGTCCACTAAATATATTGAGCGCCATATATGGCCTATCATGTGCTGGGGCCCTGTGTGGCAGAGTGGCGTAATTCACTCGCCTTTACAGATAACTGACATCTCACCTCTGTCTACATGGGTTCAAGTCTTGGCTTTGCCAATGTGGGTATGTGAGAAAGCTTCCCAGTAGCTTCCCGTTGGTCAGAGGTTCTTCCCATGGTTGTACCAGGTTCTTCCTCCAACAAATATACTGGCTGCCATGAATAGCTGATCATGTGCTGAAAAATCGCATTAAACCCCACAAAACCAAATCAAACCATGCCAACGTGACTTTCTATTCATAAGAAGCAATAACAAGATTTTCAAGCTGGCTGCTGTGGTGGCCATACTGAACATCAGATCAGCACCATTCTCATTTAGGAACAACTAGACCATATGATGAATGTGTGTGTAAAGTTTCAAGATAATACTCCAAGTAGTTTAGGAGGTGTAGCAATAACAAACTTGTGCTAACAGATGCATGGACTACAGACAACTGATGAAAGACCATCCCATAAGCTCTCCTGGTTTATGACCAGTAGAGCTAAAAAAGAAAGTCTTCTGGTGAAAAAACCATGCTCATGTGACTTTCCATTCCAGAGAAGTAGAAATAACAGGATTTTCAAGATGGCTGCCATGACAACCATATTAGATTTCAGATCATCACCATTTTCAGGTTAGGACCAACTAGACATCATAAGAAGTCTTTTAGCGAAAACATATGTTGATATAACCATCCATTCAGGAGGAGAAGCAATAACAAGATTTTCAAGATGGCCACTGTGGTTAGTGAAACTGGATGTCCGAGTGACACCATTATCATTTAGGAACAACTAAACCTTGAGATAAATGTGTGTGTACAGTTTCAAGGCAATCCTCTTAGAATTTAGGGGGAGTAGGGATAACAAACTTGTGCTAACAGATGGATGGACAACTGACAACAGGCCATCCCATGGGTTCTTCTGGTGTAGGACCAAGGGTCGTAAAACAAGGGCATAATAGCCCTGTGGGTTACTATTTATTATGACTACTTATTATTATTATTATTATTATTATTATTATTGGCTCTCCATACTTAGACAGCAATGCACACAAAACTACAGTTCAGTACTGTAAATTCGTTGAATTTAGTGGGAATACATTTTTGTGGTTCTGCTACAATGACCTTTTGTTGGTAATTAAATTTATGGATTGGGTAAGAGGTCCTGCTGTTTCCATAGAATGAACTTTGTTCACAGGGTCTTTAAATTTGTGCTCGGTAGCAACCATGAAATGAAAAAAAAATTGGTACCCCACGTAAAGTAGTAATCTCACAGTATTCTGCATGTTGACCAATCAGTTTTGCCCATGGGAATTCACATCAGCAAGGGTCATAAGAACTAGGTGCCAGTACAGAGGAACCCCACTATAACACGCTTCATTATAGCATGAATTTAGATATAACACGGTTGTGTCATTGCTCAATGTTTATTGTCTTAGATATCCCTTATTTCTTGACACTAATCAAAACATCAGCCAAGCTGACAAATAGATAAAACTAATTAAGTTAAGTTTCAGAAACATATAGCTTACAGATCCTAATTTATGTTCTTACAAAGCAATGATTAACTTTCACCGAGCATGGTGATATCTTAGTCCTGATTTTCTGTATAACTTGGAAGGTAGTAAAATTATTATGATATATTTGACCAGGGCCATCGCAAGTTTACTCTGGACAAAAAGGTGCTCCAGGCTAAAAGTTTACGCTGGACAAAATGGTGCTCCAGGCTAGTGGCACCTTCGACACCCTCCACCCTTGGGAAAAACACAGCAAATTGTTTATTTTTTAAATGTATTAATAGTCATGAGAATAGTAACTAAACGTAGGTATTTTGATGAAAAGGCTGTATGTTTATTTAAGTAAAATACAGAATAAAAGAACATGATCTGTGAAATGGTGACCCCCCCCCCCCGGGCAGTTGCCTGTATTGCCCAACCCTTATGACAGCCTGCATTTGACTGGCATTATGTGTATCCCCCATGCTGACACTCATACCCACATTGATAAAAAATTGTATCCATCTCGTTATACTGCAGTTTTGTACATAATGTGGTCATCAGTTATGGACCCCAATTACCAAGCTATTGCTGAGTTCCCCTGTAGATATACATGTATACAGTGGTCTGTCACCATAATTCTATTCATGGCAGCCATTAAACTGTACCATGATATAGGCGGGGTCACATTATACTGTACCATGATATAGGTCGTGTCACATTATCCTGTACCATGATATAGGTGGGGTCACATTATATTGTACCATGATACAGGTGGAGTCACATTATACTGGGGCACATCATATCAAAACTGTACCATGATATAGGTGGGGTCACATTATACTAGGGTACATCATCACAAAACTGTACCATGATATAGGTGGGGTCACATTACACTGGGGTACATCATATCAAATAGATAATTTTTTACAATTGCCATATATCAAGTAACGCTGGTTACTGCATCAGCTTGTTAATTAAAAAGGTGTAAAAGTTCATGTCAATATACCTAAAAGGAAGGTGGACTATCATAGCCGAACAACCTATTTAGATCTGTTATTGGACATAAAATTGTTCCAAAATTGAGAAACCCTCTAAAAAATGAATGAATGAATAAAATAACAAGAAGGTCACATGATAAGCACATTCTATTAGCTAAATAATATTATGCCCCTTATCCTATTCTTGAAATTAATTGCAACAAAGCTAGTGAGTTTAACATGAATCATTAAAACACACCAAGCCAGTTAGATTTTATAAAAAATAACCTATAGTGATATTTTTCTGAGAAAAAATGCAAATAATTACATATTCACCCTAAATTTTGTCCTTGATATAACTTTCATCAGCTGTTTGACTATTTAGTGGTAAGGATACTGGTATGTGCTTAAGGAAAAAGATAAATAGTTTGGCTTCAAGAAATTCAGATTCGACCCAATTAAGGATGATACACACTGTAAACTAGTATGGAATGAAGGAGTTAGAAATAAAATTTGTGAAAGGAAAAGTGACGTCACATCAAAAAAACATAAGCAATACAAAGCCATTTGATGTAACTGACTATATTTTGTGTGGACCTGTCCTCCCATTTGACTGATGGTCACACAAAGTATTCATGGGCATAACAACATGGTGACCACACAAATGTTGTCAAAAAAAATCCATACTTTATTCACATTTAAGGAAGACAGTCCTCATTTAAATCAAAGCGAAGAAACTAGGAAGAAATCATGAGAAATTGAACTACCTCTCATTTGTATTCTGTCATAATTCATTCCACAGTTTACAATATTTTGAATTGCTAGAGATGTCTTAACACAAAGTTCCAGCAGTAGATGCAGGAATTCTAACAAAATGGTTACATTTGCAATTTAACTCTGATCATGATAAAGGTTTGCACTTTGCAATTATCTATCTGTATTTCTGCAACTATTACCAAATATCCATACAGCGGAAAATTCTGTCCATGTGATCAGCCTGAATAAATGAAGTAAAATATACAGTGCATAAACTAACGGCTTTATTCCCAATTTATAAAATCTCTTAAGGAATAAATAAATAAATAAATAAATAAATAATGAAAATAAATAAATATGCAATAAATACATATATCTGATGTGATACAGTGATTTGGGTGAGTGGGGGATCACTTGGTATAGAGAACAAATTTGTTGGCAAACACATATATTTAATAAAGGACAAATACAAATATGGCTAAATTAACTAAGACAACCTATAATGTGTTTCTGTATTATTTGCATCGCACTGCTGCCAGGTATTAATTTTTACACCTTTAGCCTTGTTCTCATTACTCTCCAAGCACAGGAGACAATGCTTACATAAGATTGTTAAAAGGATCTATTTGTCCAGTATAAGTAACACAGGGACTCCTGATAAATGCCTTAGTACTAAAATCAAAAGCAATAACCTATCAATTCATTTTGAAGAAATCTTGATGTAAGTTTCAGAGATGTACTTCAGTGACATCAAATATATCATTAGACAGACTGCATAGCACAACATGTATATGTTGCACCTTTGCTGTACACATTGGATCTTTTCTGTACACACTGATCCTTTGCTGTACACACTGCATCTTTGCTGTACACACTACATCTTTGCTGCACACCTTGCACCTTTGCTGTACACATTGCACCTTTGCTGTACACATTGCATCTTTGCTGTACACATTGCATCTTTTCTGTCCTAGGTTCAATCCACAGTTTTGGTATGTGATTTTGAAAATGATCACCTATCTAATGTGGGTTCAGCTGATCCAAGTTCTCTACTTTTCTCCACTTAAATAATTTTTATATGGCAACATGTGAACTGTGGTTTAAACCTGGGACAAAAGAGGAGCAAGCCAAGTGCCACTTAGCCATACAGGTCAGTGTTTCCTTACCTGTGTTTTTTCTTTTCTCTTGGGTCTCTTGATTTAGCTCTATCTACGTCTTCATTTTCTACAGATTTCTCCTTTTCCTTTTTCGATTCTGAACTGCCATCAATCTCCATCTTTTCTTGTCTAATGGGAGAACGAGATCTTGATCGGCTTACTGGTGGCATAGTTACTATGTTACCTAAAATATAAAATAACTGCAGTGAATTCATAAGTTTTTGGGGAAAATGTTAAAAATCAAATTTTTAATAGCAATCAACTCTAAAAAGGAATTAGATATTTGAGATACTTTAAAATTGCATACAAAATCAAATTATGTATTACAGGAATTAAACAAGGAAACTTAGGAAGACTCCTCTTTTGACCAAACATGCACATATAATACTTTACAGGGTCTGAAAAATCTTGTGCCTGGTACCCAGCATCTTCCTTACCCAAGCATCATCAATCCACTTAATTCCACATTGACCCATATCATATGTAGATAGCCAAAATAGTGTTTTAACAAGTAGCCTCTTGCAGATGCAAGTGTTACTGCTTGTAGCAAGCAAAATCAATTGACCAGTGAGAGAGATCATTAAGTGACCTGTTCTGTATTCAGTATAGTGACCTCACTCAGTGTTTCCCCTAGGAATGCAAGATTGAGAGTCAAAAATCCCTTTGGTGTCAGAACTGGGGGTCAGATAACAAATTTGGGGGTCTCTGACACAGAAATGAGGTTAAAGAGAAACACTGTTCACTGATGCACGATGCCTCAACTGGAAAGAAAAAAAAATCTGTGAAAAATTTAAATTCAAGAAACTGCAGACAGTTTCAATTAGTTAAGTATGTAAAGGGTCAATGTAAACCAAAGTGGACTGGTAACCCTTAGCTAGTAAAGATGGGTGCCCAGAACCAGAAGGAATGTAGGAACTATATCGAATTTAGGTTGCCCAGTAGACTACTACATGATATCATAAAAACTTCCACATTTATTTCAAACATAATACAATATTTTACAAAGGCGAATAATTATTAATGCCTAAAGACAAGGGAAAAGAAAATCTTAAATCTTAAAGTACCTTATATGGGCTACTTCATTTATGCCAGGCGAAAAGATTCTTTTCAAATAGCCAAGTAGCATATCATCGGATTCTGAAATGTATCGCCCTCTTTTTAATCTTCAACGAGATCATATGGTTTCAAAAGGTGTACTATTGTGGGCAAATTATGATTTTTAAAAAGAGTACCTCGAAGGGATTGATGATCTATTGGCCAAAAAGAATTTCCAGGAATTCAAAATAAGACCATTTCTTCCATTTAACTGCTGAGTGTCGAAACCATCTCTGATATTCTTCAGCAAGGAAAAGATTTTCAAATTAGCTGCTGTGGTGGCCATGGCCATATTGGCTGTTAGATTGGCATCATTTTCATTTAGGACCAACTAGACATCATAAGAAGTCTTCTGGTGAAAACCCCAAGGCAATATTACTTTTCGATCAAGAGGAGTAGCAATAACAAGATTTGCAAGATGGCCATTGGACATCAGATCAGCACCATTTTCATTTAGGACCAACTAGACTTCATAAGAAATCTTTTAGTGAAAATCCTATGTTGATTTTCAAAATGGCCACTGTGATGGCCATATTGGACATTAGATTGGCATTATTTTCATTTATGACAACTAGACATGATAAGAAGTCTTTCAGTGAAAACCCATTATCAATATGACCATCCATTCAGGAGTAGTAGTGATAACAAGATTTTCAAGATAATCACTATGACAGCCATATTTGACATCAAATCAGCACCATTTTCAGTTAGGATCAACCAGACATTATAACAAGTCTTCAGGAGAAGTAGCGATAACAAAAATTTTCAAGATGGCCAATGCGGTGGCCAAACTGTATGTCTGAGTGGCACCATTTTCATTTATGACCAACTAGACCATGGGATGAATGTGTGTGTAAAGTTACATGGCAATCCTCCAAGTAGTTTAAGAGAAGTAGCAATAACAAACTCATCCTAATGGACTGACAAACAACGGACAACAGACCATTCCATAAGTTCTTCTATGACAAGTAGAGCTAAAAACAGTTACTTCCTTGACTTGACATGACAGATCCTCATGCTTTTTCATCACTTATTTACAGCCCCTCTCCAATCCCAACCCTAACCTTCTGGATCATAATCCAGGGGTTTTGACACAAAATTCATTACAAAGATCAGCATTACAACCAAATAAGGTTTTTAAAAAGATGGGCATGGGCCTATTTCTGAGACCAAGATATAAACATACTTAGTAAATACAGTGAAACACCGCTATAACATGATCACAGAAGTCCACAAAGTGCCATAAAGTTATGTAACATATCATGTAATATCAAGATAAGTCAGTTAACTGAATAAAATATTGCATGTGTATCCTTTCGACTATACAAGATGGGAGGGCGGTTTGCAAAACAGGCTTCAGTGACACAGTTACCAACTTAGTGAATTCATATTTAATATTTAATTTCTTCCATAGAACCATGCATTGGTACATACATGTACATGAGAACTGGCAGCTGAATAGTGTAAATAGTTAAAGTGCATGTGTACTCACCAACCTCTTCTCATTGTATTCATAATAGTAATTCCATCAAAAATGTGCACAAAGTAAAATAATTTCAAGATCTTTCTCTGCTAGATTCCATTAGAATCTGAATACTTCATTTCTTCCTAATAAACTCGCACTAACTTACGAAACATTATAGTTTATTTTCAGAAATATTCATGCTCTACGTGTTCAACAGGACATACTTTTTACCAGCAATAAAATGCCAAAATTGCACATCGGGAGTTTCTAAAATTAACTGAAACTTGTATACAGGTATCTGACCATGTAATGTACTTGAGAAGAACATAACAGGTGTGAAACTGCCTCAGAGATTCTCCATAAATACATATACCATAGTACAATGTGGAATATAACTAGCTTTAACCAAGTTTGGAAGTAACAATTAAATTTCATGGGTAAAGAGCAATCTTCAACAAACAGTCTAAAAAACAGAAGAAAGAATAAAAAATGAAATAAGCCCTATATGGTTTTAAATATAATACTCTGACTATGCACTATTGCACAGCAAAACTGGAAGCAGCATGTCTGATTTACAGCAAAAACCCCTACCCCTGAACTGATATGGTTCTGTTCCAGTGTCCAACTACAGTAGTAGTACATGTAACACCCTAACATTTAATGACAAGTGGCCTATGTATATCTGTGATCTGAAGCTGATGTCTGCATTTCTGACTTAATTTTAGGGGGTGTCGCGATAACAAGATTTTCATGACAGATACCGTGGTGGCTATATTTAAAGTCAGATCGGCACCATTTTCATTTTGAACAAACTAGAACAAACATGAAAGCCTTTTTGAAGAAGTCTTGTGGTGACAAAACCCTATGTCGATATGACTTTCCATTTAGGAGATAGAGATGGCAAGATTTTCAAGATGGCTGCCATGGTGGACATACTGGATGTCAGATCAGCACCATTTTCATTTAGGACCAACTCGACATCTTAAGAAGTCTCCTGGTGAAAATTCCATGTCGATTGGACATCCCATTCAGAATTAGTAGCAACAAGATTTTCAAGATGGCCATCATTGCAGTCATATTGGATGTAAGATTCACAAAGTTTTAATTAGGACCAAAACTAGACATCATATGAAGTCTTTTGGTGAAAACTTGGTGTCTACATGGCCATCCATTTAGGAGAAGTATCGATAACAAGATTTTCATGGTGGCCATACTTGAGGTTACCATTGGCAACATTTTCATTTAGGACCAACTAGACCCCATGTTGATACCACTTTCCATTTAGGAGGAGTACTGATAACAAGATTTTCAAGATGGCTGCCATGGCAGCTGTACAATTTGTCAGATTAGCATAATTTTCATTTAGGACTAACTAAACATCATAAGAAGTCTTCTGGTGAAAACCCCATCTGATCTGACTTTCCATTCAGGAGCAGCAGTTGTAAGATTCTGAAGATGGCTGCCATGGCATCAATTTCAGATGTCAGATCTGCACCACTTTCATTTAGGACCAACTAGACCTTGGGATGAATGTGTATGCAGAATGTTTGTGTATGCAGAATTTTTGCAATCATTTAAGTAGTTTAGGAGAAGTAACAAACTTGTGCTAATGCACGGATGATGATCAACAGGCCATAAGATTTATTTATAGTCAACATCATTACAAAAACAAACTAACATACAATTGTAAGCTCTACATTACATACAAACAATAAAGAAATTAAATAAACATGATTTGCAAGACATACAAACATAGCATAGTACATAAATACAATGAGACAACTCGCATAGCACATAATTTAACATGTAAGCAAGCAAAGTACTTTAAAAAGGCTTTCATGTTTTCCTGCTATCCTTTAAAAGTTATGATGTTAAATAAGGCAGTAGTGTTTAGTGTTTTAATCATCCATGGACCTACATCTTGATGTGATTATGTTTAACTTTGCAAGTTCAGTGTTCCTTGGGTTGCCATTGCATTATTCCTACAGTCACAACACCATGTGCATAAAGTTAATAATGTTCCATTGTTTTCCCATTTTTCGGCCCATGGGAATGTACTATTTCATGATTTGTTCCACAAATATCTCAGTCTCTTTGGTGTTCTGTTTTCTTTATCTATAGGAGATGCATTTACTAATTTCTGCTGGCTAGTCTCAAGAGAATCATGCTCATCTACAGCCTTACGCTTGGCACCAAAGAAATGATGTAAAGTTACCATCAGAATAGTACACATATGATAATCACTTGAAAATGAAGGTATACATGATGCCAAAAACAGCTGATTTTATGACGATTAACCCGAGAATTCATATTCATCCAATGCACACAAAAAATAAAAATTGTCAGTTTGTTGAGTCTTGTTAACTTTTGACCAAGATGGTTTAAGGTAGCTAGTTGTCTTGAAGCTTTCCCAAAAAGATTTTTTTACAAGTGTATCGAACTGGAGTTGGTAGTCAATCATCAATTCTAAGCAGTTTGACAATTTCTTCACAGTTTATAATGGCACTGCTAATGCAAGTACAGGTTTCGTACCAAAAATCTTTTTACCCACAGTTAGTGCTTGAAACTTTTCTGGGTTGGCTTGCATTCTGTTCACAATGAACTAGTCAATCAGAACACTGGACTCTTTTTCAAGTGTGTCAACCAGAGTGTTAAAGTCAGAGGAGGAAAATGTACATATGTAGTAGCATTGTACAGCACCTCATCACAATAGTAGCTATATGGAAAGGACAGTGAAGTATTCAACAAGGTAATATTGAGAACCATGTTAAATAAAATACAAAGTATTTTTTTTGAAAACATTAACAAGTAAACGTCCAAGGTTCACCCATGTGGAACCTCTTTTTGAATTTCAGTCCAGTTACCAGTACTCAATACACCCTGCATCTTAATTTACTGTTAACAATTTGACAGGTAGCTACATAAGAGACTTACTGGGCCATCTGACATAGCCATGTAAGAGACTTACTGGGCCATCTGACATAGCCATGTAAGAGACTTACTGGGCCATCTGACATAGCCATGTAAGAGACTTACTGGGCCATCTGACATAGCCATGTAAGAGACTTACTGGGCCATCTGACATAGCTATGTAAGAGACTTACTGGGCCATCTGACATAGCCACGTAAGAGACTTACTGAGCCATCTGACATGTAAGAGACTTGCTCACATAAGCCCTTCGTTTACAAATGAGAATATCATGAAGGAGAGAATCAAAAGTTGTAGATAAATCCATTAGAATTGCAGTTACATATTGTTTTTTGTCGAGAGCCATCTTCAAGTCATTGAGTAAATGTGAAAGAGTGGTCTGGCATCCATGACCATTTTGAAAAGCACTCAAATATTTATTAAAATTGTTCTAAAAAAATTATGCCAACTGGGTCTCAGTTTATTTCCATCCCATAAGCTTGTCTGGTGTATGACCTATAGAGCTAATAATAACAACCACCACCACCCATGGACCAAAAATCTGGGGTAAGTAATCATTATTGCATTTATTCATAGTATTAACAGATTTAAGAACAAAAGTAATATGTATTGTCCTCTTGTTTATTACAATATATACTCACTTATAAGTCGAGTCCAACTGCAAACAACATAGATCCTGATCTGCCTTTGCATAATGCACCAGCAGATCAGGGTCTCTGTTGTTTGTTCTACTGATTACTCCCAACAAACTGCATAGGTCCCGATCTGCCAGCACATTATATGACAGCAGATCTGGGTCTGTGCAGTTTGCAGTTGAACTCGATTTATAAGTGAGTACAAACAGTACACCTAAACAGTTGCCCCAGAGCAGATAAGCTTTCATGTTTTCCTGCTGTCCTTTAAAAATTATAATGTTAAATAAACATCCTGTCACCTAATTCCAAGCCCCATCACTCAAATTAGATCTTTTCTTACTGCTTCTTGGGTATGTAATTCAGATAATCCTGGATGATTTGCTACTTGCTTAGCCATTTTCTTTTGTACTTGGCTTGACCCAACTGCCAGCATGGGATTTTTCATGCTGGTTTTGATTTTGCACTGACAGTCACATGATTGGCCTGTGATAATGGAGTTTACTAGATGGTTATATTTCAGTCATTTTCACTACCAGCTAAGTAGGTGTAGCACATTATACTTTTCAAGTTAGTAAAATCCTTACTGCTTTTTCAGTAAAACTGACACAACACTGTCAAAAAGAACATAAAATTATGCAGCAACCAGCTAGCTCCATGTTGACCTGGCTTGGAATGTTAACTGCTGAGTTTGCAGATTCTGATAGTGGGATTTCACCCATGAAGGAAAAGAAAGTTCCAAAGATATGAAAGTAATGGTTCAACACTAAATGGAAGATTTCCTATCCTTGGATTGAAATTGTTGGATTGGATAACAAGTCTTCCCTATGGATAAACTTTTGGTTTACATCTATTTAGCAATGAGCGAGGTAACAGGTGGGATTGCCTAAAATCCTTAGGGCACTGTTACAATGTATTATTTTGCTTTTATACACGTAGTTATAGCAGTAGTAGTAGTAGTATTGTTGTTGCTGTAGTTGGTGTGATTGTTGTCAATGTTGTTATTTTCTGGAAGATGCATAAGACGAGTAAAATTTCATGAATGAAAATTGCACAAGTTGCTCTTATATTTACATAGTGTACTCTAAGCAAGAAAAAAAATGTTTGGTCAACAAAATAATTAACAAATAAAATCTTAAGTGGGTGCTGCCCTGGGAATGTTCCTTTTATCTATCTTTCCAAATAAGAAAAGGAGCAATTTTTATTTTCAAGTTTTACCTGTCTTGAAAACACATACAGAAATCATTTTGGATTATTCCTTCCTTTACATTTGAAATATTTCTCCAACAATAAGCAACTAGTGCTTACTGTGTCTACAGCAGGTAAATAAAACACCATGAACAATATTTTAGAACTCAGATTTTGAAGGAATTAAACCATTATAAACATACTGCAGGATTCTCAATAGCCACGCACCCTCAGGTTTTAACGCATGGAATTTGAATTGTACCCATTTCTGACGCATGGAAATTCCAACCTGTGCGTTTTATGACGCATGTTGATTTAGGCTAGAGCATCAGTTTTAATTACACTTCATTTGCCTCAGGCATAATTTCCAACTGAGCGTGCGCTGTCCATAACAAATTGAGTGTATGTGCCAGTGATTGACATTAGCTAGACTCCTGTTTACACCTTATTGGCCCCTATGCAAAATCAATATCAACTGGACAGAGCTAACAGGTCACTGATGTCATGCTTATGTGGACATAACTGAATCAAGGTTAGATTGTTTGGGGATTATCTTTGATGCTTATGACAGAGGAAGAGGGAATCAGTTATGACTTGATTGGATTAAGTTTTGAATCAAATATGAGTGTTTGTTTGATTGCCCATCAACATACATGTGATTCCCCTGAGGTAGGACAAAAATACCGCTTTAAAGCCATCTACTGTATATACCAGTTTATAGTTGAAATCTATCGATTTTGAAAAATAAAAGATTAGGGTTGTTCCAGTAAAACATAACCCCCCGGGGAGGCACTTTCAAATTCAACCAACCCACAACAGAAGCAATTTTTAAAAATTATGATCCACTGCCTGATGTGTTTTAATAAAAAAACATTGCCCCCTACAGAAGCATATTATTTTACAGTTGGTGGGCGTTAGAAGCGATTTTAATTTTGGGTTGGGGACAAAAGCAATTTAAATGACAGCTGACCCGAGGTAACCTATACTGAATTCTTATATATTATATAATCCACTGCATATTTAAATGTATTCATACTTTATAATCAATCATCCTTTGTTCTTTTGTTTGTTTGTATGTCAGGCATGTATGTTTCTGCTACTGTAAAATCAAAAAAATTCTTGGTGTCTTATTATTTGTAGATGTGGTGGTTCAGTCACTTAATACCTACTAATTTAATGTCCATGAATCTAGATTTGGCAATAGGGATTTTTCTTATAAAGCAGAAATCATGAATGTGCATCCTTACTAAACTGTCATTCGGTATCACTATGTATGTGTACTTATTTCAGTGATCGCTATGTTTCGCTTACATTTCTTTGTTCTTAGGCATACTGCTTTTGATTTGCATGATAGTTAAATCTTGTATTGCTTTAAATGTACTTTCAGATGCTGTGATTTCTTTTAAAAAAAAAAACTTTACAACCCGCCCTGAATTACATTAAAAAATGGATGAAAATCTAGGAATAATTTTCTTGACCCCAGTGTACTCTTAAAATCAACATCATTGCAGTTCTCTGTCTCTGGTGAACAGCAGCATCAGTGTTGCTTCTACGATTATTCAAAAGAGGGCCAACTCCCCCATCCCTTTTCCAAAAGTGGGCCAATTCTAAATTCAATGGGACAAATTCATCCTCTTCTTCGAGAAATATGGGTCACACAGAAGAACATATTTCAAGTGATTGCAGCATCTTCAAAACAGACAAGCACAAGGTTATTGTGTGATTTATTGTATCTGTTTTTTGCTTGTATACTTGATCCACGATTTAAAAAATATTTACCAATTGCAAATGTGTTCCTTTTTGATGGTGTTCATGTAAGTCAAGCATGGGTATAATAAAGTGTACAGGTTAGAATGGCAAGTAGAAAAGAGTTATAAAGAAAAAATGATTGAATTTTTAAAATAATTAAAATAAGAAAAATGGAAAAACAAGAATACAACTTTTTAAAAGAACTTTATAAACGATTCAAATTGGTGTGGACTTTAACAATACCATTACAGAATAAAAGCGCAAAAGAAGCAAGATTTAGTCAGGCCATTAATTACCTGCTCAAAAATCTTTTTCACAGCTTCTGCCTATACAGCTGCCACATGATCAGCTGAATTTACATGCCTGTCTATTGTACTGGTCCTATAGTTTGTGCATCCTTCAGTAAAAGTGATTGTTTTTCCGTGTTTCAAAGTTTACACAGCATCCCCATCTCTGACTTTTCTAACCACAACCATTCCCCATGCCAGTTTGACTGGAAGTTGTGCATGAAGTTTTGCTTTGTTGCTTGCACTTGCTGCACTGCTATATTTAAATTATTTGATTATGTTTCAACAAGCGATTCTCCCTCACTGTTTCTTCGTTTAAAATAATCATGCAAAATTCTTTTTGATATTTCTGTGCGAACTTGAGTGTTCCTCCTGACTTAGCACATGCCAAAGCTGCTGGCTACCATTTACAATACGGTGCAACTGTAAAATATTTCCCCATTTCATTTTCACCTAGGTAATGAGCTTCTAAGCAAAAAATACGTAACAGGAGATGTATCTTTTAATCTTAGGCTTGAAAATAAAGTGGAGAACATGAGAACAGAATTCTGCTCAAGATCATAGTATGTCAAGCTTGTCATAGACAAAAAACATACAAGAATTAAATATCTTTTACACCGTTCCAATCATACCGTGCATGTGACTGCAAGAAAGACGTCTGCACTCTGTACATTTTTCAGCCTGTAGGAGTGTAATATGGGCATAAGTTTGTTTGGGGAAAGGTTTAAATAGTTTCAAGTTTGAAATGATCACAAAATTTATGTCTGAAAGGCCCTGATGAGCTGATATTTTGGTAATAATTATTACAGGAAAGGGAGGGATGTTCTTGTTGAAAGACTTCACTACATGATATGAGAACAGAAATATATCTGCTTTTGTATGCCATTTTGTCCAAACTCGTTTTCTTCGTTTCTTTTAAAAAAACAATAGTCCAGATCCAATCACACAATCTGTGCCAGTGCAAATCGAACTGTGGGGCTTTTGGCGCATAGGTTCGTTCAATTTGGGCCAGCTTGTGATAAATCACGGTATTCCCACCATCCCGTGTCCTAGAAGCAACACTGTTGAAGCATCATCATCACTGATGGCCTAGTAGTAACATGCTGGACTTTGAATCCAGGAGTCATGGGTTCCATATACCGCTTCCTGTCTTTCATACGAAACTTCTACCCAAGGTCCGAGAAGCCTCCATGGCAGAGTGGTATAAGATGCTTATCTTGTGATCACTTGCCTCTCGTCACATAGGTTCAAATCCCATTCAGGCCTTGTATGTGAGAATGTTGCCAGTTACTTGAGGAAGTTCAGTGGTTCTACCCTGGTGGTCTTTGATGCCTGGGGTCTTCTTCAGCAGTAAAACTGGCTGCCATATATAAATTTTCTTGTGCTGAAAATGGTGTAAAACTCATAATGATCTACCAACCACTTGAGGTCTCATCTCTATGTGACCTCAGGTGTTAGAGAGACCTAAAACACCATATCAACCAACTAATCAATAGCAACACCAGCAGCAGAAGTGCTGGTTTATCATTTTTGCCACAGCTGTATGTGTACAAAATTTTACCATAGTAATTATCTTTAAACCTATGAATATCGTTGATTACGTTTTCTGACATTTATCTAATAAACAGTCATCATCAGACTGCGCAAACAGACTTATGTGGTAGTAGTGCCGAAAATTTTACATTCTCAGCTCACATAAGTTTAAATTCTCTATGGCAAAATCTATTGTTCTGACTAGACATATTTATTATAGCTTATTCAAGCTCTTTTTAGCCCTATCTGGACATGTGCATAGTCTGATAAATATTTTTAACAAACAATCTGAAGATGCATGAATGTTTTTTTGGTGATGCATTTGGACTGAGTAACTATTGGAATCAATAAACCAATATATCAAATTAATCAGGTCTGTCAGGCAGAAGCATAACTATAATCTGCCAATTGATTTTCTGATCTATAAATTTGCAATCACCAGAATGGACAGAACAGGCCAGAACAGAGGTAATCACCGGAACGGACAGTTAAATTGATTTAATTCATCTTTTAAGTAGCTTAATTCACTATTTTTTTTAATTAACTGCACACCCTTTATTTTCCTTCCTTTAATAATTCTTCTTCAAGATGAAGAAACAATGTCGTGCACATTAAAGAATAGGAACACTTATGCTCATCTTTATCATTATTATATACTTCAGCTTAGCTTAATTAGCTGAACGATGTTACTACAGGTTCCTACCCAGCGGTATTGACTGTAGTTAAGTAAAAATATTCACTGCTTCTTTATATGTTAAATACGTGCTGGCATTTGTAAAATTCCAAGCCCATTCCAGTGATTATCTCTGTTCTGGTCTGTCTGGTGATTCTGTCCACCCGTACTCTTTGTCTTGTTTGATAAATTTGTCACACATGATTATCCAATTACTATGCTAATTGTTTGTCAACCTGAGAATGTGTATACCAATGTGAAATGGAACTGGAAGACTGAATTCCAAGATGGTAAACCTCTACATTTTTGGATGTATTCCACTTGGATTCCATGTTTCTGTAGAAAACTAGGGAGTTCATCAACTCCCAATGCTGATTGAACACGCTGTATGATAATGTCAAAGTAAAACAAATACCAATGAAATCCTATAACCCGGTCAAGTTCTCTCACCTGCAGAGATGCTGCCAGGATTTTATTTTAAAAGGGGAGAGGGGGTCTCCCCCCTCGTCACCAAAATAGGGGGGGGGGGAAATGGCCATAGTTCAGTATTCACCCAACACTTAAATATCCCCAGCTCTCTTTCTTACTGCTCCACTCTGTTAGGGCTCCATTGAAATCAAAATCCTCAAAAGATGTCCCCTCAAGTTGTATAAACATTAATCTGTTGATCGTTTCTGAACTTGATGTGTTCCTTATCTGTGTATGAATATTTGTTCTGTGCTGGGAATCCCCTTTCAGAGTCTGCTGTCTGAAGGGGCATACCCATAGCTACATGTAGCTTAGCCAGCTTGAACAAGCTGTTAAACTGTTCTTTGTGGTTGTTATGTACAATTTTCCACATCTCATAGATATTGTCTCTTGGATATCTCTGTTCCAAAATAAGATTTTTCACTAGCATGAACTCTGCCAAAGTTTCACTTTCTTGAATCAGTGCTTTGCTGCCTACTATGCCAGATTTCTTATATGTTCCATAATGCTGTATTAGGGTTTTGAGTCCATCAATGCCATAGTCTGCATGTTCAGACAGAGGTATTTTGATCAAATTAATATCCTGACATTTTAATTCTTTTTAGATTCTTATTTTATTCAATTTATCTTAACTCTTAAAGTGATATACTCAATATAGTTTTATAGCACATGATCCCTGAGTGCAGAATTGTTTCTACATTTAAATTGCCTCTATTTTAATTAGGCTTGTATTGTCCATTTAATTTCAATATACCGTTGAAAGCGGGTTGACTGGGAATAATATTTTATTCCTTTGCACAAAAGCTTCCATGACTTACTCAAAACCTTGGCTGCAGCTTAAATACATTGATACCATATTGAGTGGATTCTTTAACTATGAGTATGAAGATCAAACAAGCTACCTGACTGTAATTAAGCCCAAATAACATTATGAAATAAAATCTGAATGGTCTGAAACATCCAGTAAAGTGGGGACAATGGTGTAAAGGTGATGAATTTCTATATATGTCCGAAATTTCCATTGAAGTGGGGCGAAATGTCCTGGATATCATAATTTAGTGTATCTAGTGTCCCTTTCTTATAATAATTTAGTGTATCTAATGTCCCTAGAAACGTCCAGATACCAGGTGGAGCGAAATATCCACTGTCATAGGCCGAAATGTCCATTGAAGTGGGGTGAAATGTCTTTGGGCGAAACGTCCATGGGGCGAAACTTCCAGGTACCGTTGACCGGCATGCTGTCTGCAATCCAGCATGTATAGAACTTGTATTCAACATCATTTTTGGACTCAAAAGCACTCACTGGTATTTCCAGTAACACTTTCGCGGCTCCAGTAGACTGATATACATCAAAACTTAATGTTCAGTGTCATCATTGCTGTCATCAGCCAGTATTTGCCAAATTAAAACATCATCTGAAAATGAACCACGTTGGTAGTCGGCGATTTTGGGTTTTCTGGGTGACCAGTATTTTAAACATTGCATTTGTAACACTTTCTTGATCACTGTAAGGTCAAAACTACGACAGAATGCATGTTCCAGGGCCCAATGTACAAATCAAATTTAGTTTAACAACCATTCACGTCAATCTGAAGTCTCCAGCTGTGTCAAACTTTTGACTACCTGAAAAATTATATCACGACAAGCACTTCGAGACCTCTACCGGCAGCAGGACTTATGTCGCGACAAGCATTTTAAGGGTTAACAGTTAAATAAAACATGTATACTGTGCAGGGTACATTTTTAATATGCGCGACTTTAAACTAATTTGCAGGAGTTCTCGCGCAACACTGCTTTCCAATATCGTGAATTCGCACAAACTTTGAACGATTAGTGCACTCGCGCGCCCTGGCAGCATCTCTGCAGACCGCTAAGAAGGGGTTAGATGTCATTTTAAATATATATGCATTTTTACCGACAACCCCACCCGTGATTTGTAATTTTGTTGACACAACCCACACCAGAAGTGATTTTCCTAACCAACCCTCCACTATCAGAATAAAAATAGTTTGAAACACAACCACCTACAGAAGTTTTTTTTTAAGTGTTGTCCCCGGGGGGATATATGTTTTACTGGAACAGCCCTTATTATTATTATTATTATAATTATTATTATTATTATTATTATTATTATTATTATTATATTTTTTAAGAGAAAAGAAACAGTATATTTGTGCTTTCTATCCCCACATTACAGAAACCAGTGTGAACCAGTCAACTGGGAACGGAAATGTTATACCAGTAATCAGATTATGAAAACTAACATGTGTACACAGCAAACTGTTAATTGATTACCTTACTGTTATAATCTGGAGAGTTTAAGACAAAATGCGGAATGTTTTATGAGGTGTTATAAGTAATAAAGGGATCAAAGGTGGTCCATTATGGCTTTCAAGCCTTTTAATAAAAATCAGCTGATCTTTGGAAGAGGTGAGATAAAGGAGAGACCGACCAAAAAATGATTTAGGCAGAAACTATTGAGTAGGTATTTTGATTTTATGTATTTTTTAATTGTTCTTGCATTGCAGAAGATGTTTTTAGAGGAATATTTAAAGGCAGTTGATATATGTTTAAGTTTAATTCATTTCAAAATGCCGAAACATAAGCTTTCTCTCAATGCTAAAAAAAACAACAAAACTGGCTAAGAAATATGAAACTCGGGAATACATCTCATGTCCAGCTGAGAAACTTTCTTCTTAGGATGAACTTAGCTTGGATGAGTATTGGAAAGTAGTCAGCAACCTTAAAACCTAGCCACAGGAAAATTGAAGTTTGAACTTTCTTGCAGGCTGTGTGTGGTTCTTTTGTCAGGGTCACATTCAAATGCTGAGACAGAGAAGACATTCTTTATTCTTCACAAAATAAAATGATTCAAGTGGAAATCTGGACCTGAAAACTATTGAGAGCCTGACAAGTGTGAAATTTAATAGTCATCAGTGGTAACCAGTCAGTGATCTTGTGAATTAAACTATATATGCTCTTGGAATTTAATTTTTTCTAAAATCTTTGCAGTGAACTACGAGATATACACCTCTTCCTTCTTCACTGAATTGTCATACACTGGCTTGTACTAATTATCATAATCACAATGGCTCAAAGAAGTATATTTTATTTCCTGTCTCAGTCTCAGAAACGTCCTGCCAGTGATGATCCTTCTGAACCTCAGACTCCAAAGAAACAGAAAGTTAGTAACAATTCTTAGGAGAAGGAGAATAAATCTCCTAAAGTTGTAAGAAATCTTAAGCATCAGTTTGCTCCACGAATAACGAACAATACCAGCTGAGATCATGACTCAAAAAAAAAAGGACTCTTGAGATTTAAGTTTTGACTCTTGAGATTTTCATTTTGACTCGAGATTTTGGTGTCAAGGGTCAAATGACTCTTCAGTTTTGAAATCTATTGAGAACCCTGTACTGATACATTGTTCTTAATGGAATGGAGAATGTGTTATGTTAGTTATTCAGTCATTATTATTTAAAAACATGTTACTGTGTTGACTCTTGAAGAATTTGTCCTTGGTAGTTCACTTATGAATTGGGTAATTTTTTTATTTTTTTCACACTTTTGTTTTTTGTTTTTTTTCCCACTGTGAAAGGTCCTTTTAAACCATGGACAGGATCAAGAGTGTGTTGAGGAACAAGCTGTTACAGCAGGTGCTCAGTTACCTTGTAACCATCAATACTGTATGACTTTTCCTTAAAGACACTGACATATTTAATGCGAGTCAAGAGATATAAGGTAGTGAAGAAAAGAATGACCATCTACTATTTAAACTGAACGACTATAATGATCTTTGGGATGAAAACATAAATTAGGAAAGAAAAAAACACTATGTAAATATATATACTTGCTTGTATATTTCATTCTTTTAACTTTTATGATAACAATGTACATTTTTAAAAACATTTTATGACGCTACCATCTGCTTACCTTTGATGCTATAAAATTCCTGGGGAAATCACTGTGAAGTCTCAAAAAACTTACTCAACATTTGAAGTTGGTATTTTAAAAACAGGGTCGATATAAGGATAATTCTGTTATTATTGCAAGGCAAAGAGCCCTTATGGAAAGACTTTTTACTTATGGTCAAGTTGATTTGTTGCTTGGCAAGTAGAAATTTTTTTTTACTTGTCCAGTGATTTGTTGCTTGGCAAGCAGAAATTTCTTTTACGTGGGAAAAATTTAAATTTTTCCGGCCTTGAAACTGAAGTTGGATGGATGTATTCTTGGAATGTCGAGTTCAAAACATGTGCATTCAATAAAATTTTGCAAAATCACAAAGCTTTAATAATCTCTAACATAAATGTATTCTCGAATGCACAGTTAATACACAAGTTGCTGAATTATGGAATTACCCATTGCCAATTTCAGTAACCACCATTATAAAAAATCAGTTATTTAAAAGCACAGGCTTTAAATACGAAATGATTTTTATAAAAAAAACGTTAAGTTAAAAATGTGTTATTCACTGATATTTATGCAACAACAAAAAACATAATTAAGGCCAAGCTTTTCATGCCTAGCCAAAGTCAGCAACGTTTTTATGATTTCGGGCAAAGTTGCCGAATTTCGAGTTTTCCATAACTTAAATATTACAAGTTCCACTTAGTTCCAATAAGAACTCGGTGTTTCTCAATCTGATCATAAATCCTTTAAGAAAAAAAAATGGTTCTGTGGAGTACAGGAACAATAATTTTAAGTGCCAAAACAAATGAATACCTTGTAATGGAAAACACGTTCTGAATTCGTTGCAAAGAGAGGTTTTGCTTTTCTCCTCAGGAAGTGTATCAATCGTTTTGAGTCATACTATATCACGCATAAGAAAACACGCACACATTACAGAGCGGAAATCTATGTGTCTATGAAATAAGTCTCTAAATTCTAAAATGATTTTTTTTTTAAATTTAGGGTAATGATTTGATGCAGCATAGTTGATAGGTTAATTTAGGAAGGTAGTAGTGGAGGCTCGTTAGTATAGTGCTAACAATAAAGCAACCTATGTATGTACATGTGTCGTCATGTCTACATAATCATATCAACAATTACAATCGGTAACTCGTTTTGTTGACATAAATGACAGTCTAGATCACATATGCAATAGAAATATCTCGCCATGTATATGTCAACTTAATACTTCTATAATCTTGAAATAATGGAAAAGATATCCTCGGTGGAAAATTTACCCCAGGACCCTCGACCCCCTCTCCACCCACCCCGTGTTACTTAAAATGGTAATACATATATGGATAATTTCTAGATCACTCATAAAATGATAGACTGGAGTAGCCTTCTACTCTTTGCAGATGGGGTATTTATCTTTGAAGTTAAGTAAATAATTGCGCGGAAGATTGAGAGAGAGAGAGAGAGTGTGTGTGTGTGTGTGTGTGTGTGTGTGTGTGTGTGTGTGTGTGTGTGTGTTTTCTCAGCTTACCATATATCACTGAACAAATAACCAACCTTGAAGTCATAGACAATATAAAGAAGAAAAAAAACAACTCCAAGTCTGAGAAAAGTTTCTTTTCTCCCGCCACTGTAGACCTGATTTTTTTTTATTTTTTATTTTTATTTATTTATTTATTTTTTTTTTTTTTTCCAAGTCGGAAGTCGTGGCAATTGTGTGTTTGAAATGTGGCTACATTGCACATTTTATATCTTACAGCTAAATTCGCAAAGAACGTATTCCGCACATTTATAAGTCGTCTTATTACATAGTGTTACGTGTTGATGTACGTGTCTCCATTGCATATAATCTATAAGTATTTAAAATCTTAAGGAAGTTCGGAAATAATGGCAATAGACCAAATCATAAACTCCAAAAAGAATTAAAATAATCAAGACCGATTCCACACTCTTCGAATGATTTATCTGCAGTTGTGCTTCAGAACCATTAGACACAGCATAATTTTGCCTTTTAGAGCAAAACCTGTGCGCATTTTTGTACATAGTAGACTATAACTCCTTCAGCAACTAAAATCCACAAACCCAATACGAAAAGATAGTGTGACTAAGTTGAAAATAGCTTAATTAGATGAAGTGGTGTGATAAAGAACTGCAAAACGTGTTGAAACAAATAAAGTAAATTATTTTGACATTATTGCGTTTCACGACATTTCAGCACAATAGAGGCTATATGGTGCCAACTAAATTTCAAGTTCGAAAGATGTAAAACGAATTGCACAAAAATGTAGGAAGATAAACACTTCCAAATAAACGTACACACGAAGAACAACAATAAAACGTAAAGATGTTAAAATTCTGTAAAATGTGTGTAAAATAAAAGATACAGGTAGCACATGTAAAAACCTTAAAACACATGGTAAATTTTCTTTTATATACAGTAAACCGCAATCCATAAATTAAATAAAGTCCATGATTTGTTTCGGGTGGTACATCGTCATATCGTTTTTTCATACCGTTCACGTCAAAATACTTCTTTCTCACTTGGTAGAAATGGACACACTCCACAAAAATGTGTTCCGCTGTCAGTGGACACGGGCAGTGTGTGTACTATGGTCGAGGTTCACCCTTCAGGAGGTGTGCACGAGTCAGGTATGTGTGTCCGATACGCTATAGGCACAATACCACTGCACCTCTGCGATTTGTTCCAATCAAGGGACGCCACTGTCCAATAGTAGGTTTGATGTTCTGAAGTTTGTTTGTGGAGTTTTCATTCCACGTATTTTGCTAAGTATGACGAACATGTTAATTTAAACAATATTTGATGTAATTATATGGAAGCTTCCATATGGAAACGGGTGACTGCAGGGCAGCTTTGACTGCTTTATTTGTCCTTTCATTACCCTTGATACCAATGTGACTAGGTTGCCAACAGTACAGAATCCTTTTCACAGACTGTATGAAAACATCATGCTTCTGTAATATCTGGGATATTAAAGGGTTGTCAGATTTAAGATTCTGCAACACTTTCTATGTGGAGAGTGAGTAGTATAATGGGAGGATATGGGGACAGTGGGAATTCAGCATTAGCCCATATGTTTAGCATTAGCCTATATGATTAATTTTATGGATCGTTATAGGGAAAAAAGGAATTTAACATTACTCCGTTAAGTTCTACTATGTATGGGGACAAGGGAAAACATCATGTTAAAACTGTCCATATGTTTAACATTATGGGTCGATATGGGGCATAAGGGAAATTTAACATGAGTGGGTCTCTACGTGGCATAATGGGAATTTAACATAAATATACTGACCAGCACCACTACCTACTGACCAATACCCAGTGATTTACTATTCAAATTCAACACCCAACACGTACTATCCAACAAGCCATTTTTAGTGACCAACACCCAGTAATCTATTATCCAACACCCACAATATACCATCAACACGCCTTTGGAGTAACCAGTACCTAGTGATATACTATTCAACACCCCACACCTACTATCCAACACGTCGTTTTGAGTGACCAATACCCAGTGATCTACTATCCAACACCCATACTATACCATCAACACACAATTTGAGTGACCAACACCCAGTTATGTAATATCCAACACCAACACTATACCATGAACATGGCGTAATGTTAATTTCCCATTGTCATTATGTCTTCCCTTATCCCCATACAGACCCACAATGTTAAACCTCTGGACTTTTTTAACATTAACTTTCCTCTTGTCGTCATACAGTCTCATCATGTTAAACCATAGACTTATGTTAAATCTATGGGCTAATGTTAAATTCCCATTATCGCCATACAGTCCAAAAAATGTCCATGTTAAATTCCTATTGTTGCCATATCGTCCCCCATTACTATTAACTTTGTGGGTAGCTCGAATGTGAAAATAATCTTCAGGGGCTACCAAATGAATTTCTTTCTTGGCTGATCTTGACTCTCTCGGTCTTGTGGAAGAAGATGTTGATGGTGTTGGATCAGAATCACTCATCTCGTCTTGAAAATTTCTTGGGTCAACTTCTCCCAATACTTCTCTTGGGGTATGAGGCGACACAGAACGTCGTCGTCGCTTGGCTTCTGGTTTCTCCTTGGAAAGGTTAATTTATCGTTTCATGACGGCAGGCGATTTAAGTCTGATTTGACTTGGGTTCAATCTATTGTCCCAGAGAGACAAAAGTAAAGATATCTGTTATCAATGTCTAGAAAAGGGACATTAGTCTACAGAGTATCCCAAGAAAGTGAAAAAAGAGAACAAACAGTAGCATAAGCAAAGCAGTGAAGAAATTAAAAAGGCAAGACGCAGCAGAGGAAGAACCCGTGCCAATGAAGAAATTCAATAATGGAAGACTGTAAAACAGAAGGAAAAAAAAAAAGAACTTTGCAATGTGTTTTGAAATTTCATTGTGGTTCTTGGTCACGAGAATATCCACACACACACACACAAAATAAAAGTAAGTGTATCTATGTATTGATTTAAATAAAAAAGTATTCATAGGATAAGACACACATTTTATAATGGAGGGATTTTAATTTTATTTCATTTGGCAATGGTAAGTAGAGATATGGGTGAATCTGAGAAAAAGGCCGTTGGGTTTCGAAATATTTATGAACTTGGTAACATTGGCTGTATCTGCCTTAAACATTTGTCACATCCAAGTTGCTGTAGTGGTAGTAATAGTTGCTGCCGCTGCTGACAGTGATATGAAGCTAACATGTCTGGCACACACACACAAAAGTGTATCCAAAGATTAAAACATGAAAGCCGCATATTATGGAAATCATGTAAGCAATCAGTAGGAATAGGAAAAAAATGGTTGAGCGACAAAAACAATATTCGATAAGCTCGTCCAAGAAAGTTTCTGTTTTAATCTTTTCGGTTTAAGTATTGTAAAGGTAAAAAAAAAAAATCACAACTATTCAACTATTGCTATACAAAATCTCACTTATAATTTTTTTTTTTTTTTTTTTTTTGGTCACAGGAATAGATAGAGTTACATTGTGCATTTTTACGGACAGAAACAAATTATTTTCTTAACAAGTACAAACACTGCATGTACAATGCTCGACTCTCATGTACTAAGTTATGAAGTTGTGAGAAAAAAAAACAACAAAAAAAAAAAAAAAAAAAAAAAACCCAGACAAACAGAAACTGTCACAAACTTACAGTACAAAAAACCTTAGCTTCGCGTCAAATTCTAACTTAGTTTGACAATGTGGCAAATCTAACTTTTACCTTTCTTCATAGGTAACATTTCACTCAGCATGTGAAATATAGGAAGAAAGAAACAAAAACCCATTGGTAAGGATGGGAACTGACATTGGGTAAGAAAGATAAGTCAGTGTACTAAATCTAGGGTGACAGAAAACCCAAACCGTAAATTTGTTACAAACCGAAGAACGAAATCTGCCTCGCTTGGCATTGGATACTTTGCAACAAAACTTTCTGCCTGCCTGTATTTATCAAGCGACAATTGGTAGCCGTTTAGTGAGAGAATTAAATCTAGGACGCTAAAAACGAAAACAGTATTACAAATTGTAAACCTTACTCGGCTCCATACAACATTTGACAACATATGTGTTTTAACACACTTCTTTGATTGTAAAGGTAAGTCAATTTCTGTCCTTAAGCGTGTGCTAGTTCTTCTCTCTACCCTGTTTAATGCCTATAGAAGGCGATGTTTGTGTGTGTACACGCCTACTCTTTTATCTTCTTTCCCTCCGTGTATGACAGTGTATAAGTATGTTTGTCTATGTGTGAGCACCCCTACCCTTTTCTCTCCTTTTCACTCCATGTGTAATAGTGTTTACGTATATTTGTCTATGTGTGAGCACTCCAACCTGTTGGTTAGTAGATGAGTGGGTGTTGGTCACTACAAACAGCGTGTTGGATAGCAAATGTAGGGTGTTGGATAATACGTGTGTGGGGCGTTCGATGGTACATAACTCGGTGTTGGTCACTACAACGGCTTGTTGATGGTATAGTGTGGGTGTTGGATTGTAAGTGTGAAGTGTATATTCCCCCTTCTCGCCATTTAGTCCCATAATGTTAAACCTATGGTCTAACGGCGTAATGTTAAATTCCCGTTTGACCATAAATGTTAACCTTCGGCGTAATGTTATTTCCCGTTGGCCCCATATAGTCCCCCACTACTACTTCCGTTACGTAATCCGCACCCCATTTTTTGTTACACTCGAACACGAGTTTACCTCAACTTCGTAGAGGAGATCTAAAACTAATGTGCATGCAAATTTTAGTTTTTAGCATTCAAGATATAACGACACGTAAAGTAAAATCTGTTACTTGATATGTTAACTAAATCTTCATGGTCTCAACCTTCATGCATGAATAGTCAGTAATTGAATGAGGCACACAAATGGTATTAAGAAAATACTTTCAGTTACTATCAATAGGTGATGGGATAAGATTCAATTGTCTGCATCTTCACTTGCCAAGTTGTCTGCTTTATCTTGATTTCATTAAATAAATATATATTTTGGAAACAGCCTTGACCTATGTACACAGTTTTCAAATTATACAAATTGTGTTTGCTTTAAGGCCTGCATGAAAGGCACATCCTCAGAAATAGGTGATCATATGAAACATGTTACTGCTCGTTTGCTAAAACACAGATTGGGGAAACTTAGAGGAAATGCTTAAAAAAGACAATGAATTGCAATATAATGTTTTGCTCCCTTCAATGTATTGATTTTTCAAACTGCATTAAACTTTTAGATTTTTAGAAAGGGGCCCCCATAATGATGCTGTACAAGCAGTAAGTATTAATGATCAAATAAATAGGTAAAATGATATTGTTCAAGATATGTGCCAGTGAATCCTGCTGAAGATTGCCAAGGTGCAGTGATTATAGTACTTTCCGCTTTAACTGTTTAACCCACACTTATTCGTAACTATCTTGAGAATTTAAGCTGGTGGTGGTGCAATCGGAACATTATCGGCCTTTTCCGTCAAGTTGAGAAAGAGACCTCGGATGTAATTCTTCGCCATTGAGAACTACTTTCGTTCACATGGCACAACATGACGGAAGAAGGAGACGAAGTCACAATCAGAACATTGTCGGCCTTTTCTGTTGCAACATATGTGGTGCACTCCACCAGAGGCGAATCACCAAACATATCAAATTTACCTCTATTCCTACAGCTATATCCGAGGTTATTTCTCGACATGACGGAACGGCCGAGCGATGTTCCGATTGCGTAACGGTACTCAGCCATAACTACGTTACCAGAAAATCCATTTTCAGCTTCGTGTTCAATCCTACGGATCATACCCCTGAGCCAAATAGCAGAAATAGCAGAGGTGGTCCGAATGTAGGAAATCGCACTAACTGGAGTATTCTCAGCCTTTTCATGTAAAAGAGGCAGTATAATATTAAACAAATTTCAACACCAATCAATTTTCCCGATTATTGACGGAAAGGCCCAAGATTGCTCGGATTATGACCTTTCATTTGCATTGACACGGCATCCAATGCAAGAACTATTTTGTAATTAGCAAGTTTTCGGTAATTCCTACTGTCAACCAATCGTCGAAATGGGCGAGGTAGTCCGAATATATTGGGGGGGGGGGGGGGGAGGCAATAGGAACATCCTCGGCTATTTCCATCGCATTCTAGAAAAAAACCTCGGATGTAAATAATGTTCATTCTAAACTGCCCTCAAGCCCATGGTTGCTATTACGTCATAATAACTTTAAAACGTCACAATGAATAGATGGTGTGTAATCACTAACAGCAACGCAAGCAAAAGTTGCAGACAGTTGAAATCAAATGATTTCTTCAATTTTTTCATTACAAAGTTGCAGGAATAACATTACAAATTAAAAGTGCAGGTATTTCATTGATTGTTGAAATGTCGAGGTTTTTTTCTTCAAGATTAATCATGCTATAAGACTCTGTTCTTCGCAAATCCAGCCGAATGTTCGTCCGCCAAAAACTTACCAATTTGGGAAGTACAACTATGCTCATCTCTGAGTCTCTTTCAGAGAGTCGGAGTTATTCAACTCGCATCGAAAAGAGACGAGGATGTTTCAAATGCGGGGGTATGGGTCTTTTTGCGACGAAATTCTTGGTGAACACAATGTGTGATCTTTCTGTACATTACTCCGCCGACATAGATCCGAGAGATTCGGAACATTAGAGTCATTGTGACATTTTTGAAGATATTATGACGTAATGACAACAACCGGCTTGAGGGCAGTTAAAAATGGCAATTATTTACATTATTTTTTCTAGCATACAATGGAAAGGACCGAGGATATTCCGATTGATATCCGAGGCCACAATGGTCCCCTCTCATACTTTTGACTATGTGCTGTAGGATGGGCCTGGAAACCAATCTAATCCGATGCATATTTTTGTCTCGCAGAAATAACCAAGATCTTCCGAATTGACCAATGTCGTCAAGTATTCAGCGTCAAAATGGCGTCCGAAGGGCTTTGGGAAGATCGTGATGTTCGGTTTGATATTAGTCCTAGGCAAGAAAAAAGAAACTTAAATGTCCATATTATAGACTCATACTGAGTTTTCACAACTAAAGACAATCTTCTACACTTTCTCCTTCACATTCCTTTCCCGTATCTCTTTATCTTTTAAAAACATTCTCAAATTTCACCCGCCGTTTTTTTTTTTTTTTCTTTTTTCTTTTCCTAAAATCTATTTATAATTTTTATTTTGCTGTCTCAAACTTACTTTGCGTCAGGGAACATTTCGGGATTTTGATTGGCTAGACTGAAGAACTGAAAATGCAATTTGAATCTTGCTTTTATATCATTCCTTTCACACAAGCACTTGTTTCTATCAGTGAAAAGGGGAAAACTAATGATAACACCCTGCCCTACTCCCAGTTCATTGGGAGTAGTGGAGGGTGTTATTAGTTTCCGCCTTTTTACTTCATAGAAACAAGTACATGTGCCTTTCTTACATGATCTTTTTCTTATTATTTTATTTTTTGCTTTTGCTTTCTCTGCATCAGTGAAACATAATAGTCAGGTAAGACCGAAGTAGATGCAGATGCTTTTGTTTCATCAAATCTCTCTCTCTCTCTGTCAGAGCCATACAATTCTGCAGTAAAGCAGCGTGTTTGTGCACTTCCTTCAGTCCAGTCAACAACCCAATCCTTAGTCTAGACCCAAAGGAATGTATCCAATTTAATCATTGAATAAGTGTATACAATTTTTCTATTTATTCAGCATCATAAATTTTGAGGTTACTGATACAAAAAGTTTTAAAGCAGCTTGAAAAGACGTGCTGACAAATGAGTGCATTATTGTACACCTGAAGAGAAGCTCAAAAATAAACTGTGGCTTACATTCATCATTTATAATTTTTGCTTGACTTATTTTCATGAATGATTTACTTTTGAGGTAGGCTTATTTCAGAGTGAAAATATTGGTAGACACTAAGAAAATGGTTGTTGTGTATTGAAAATTACTCACATACATAAACAAGATTATCAAAGATTTATTTTAGATTTATTCTTTTAAATTCAGGATTAATGAACATTATGTTATACTGTCTTATATGATACAAGATTTTACAATTAGATTTTTACATGTAGTCCACGCCAGGGGGTGATTCAGGGGAAATAGTTTTCCCAGTGACTGTATATTTGCCCAGAAGTGACTTCACCTTTTCTCAAGTTAATGTTACCCCCCCCCCTCATTTTAGGCCATTGAAAGATTTCATATTCAGAGTATGCTATCAACTCTTCTGTCTGCTTTTTCATCAATCAACTTTTATGTCTGTTTAACAATTGTTTATGTTTGCAGTTATATTTCAGTTGATGAGATTCTGATTGAAAATTCATGAAGCTTGAAGAAGCGAGTGAAATTTCATGCATTTGTAGCCCAGTCACATGAAAATTAATACTCTGTTGAGGTTTTTAGACTGATTGCTTGTAAAGTGAAACAAATTTATTTCATATATCATCCTGTAAAAGTAAGAAAACAGGACTTATATAGCATGAGATCTGTCATCCATATTTGATATTAACCTATTTTTGAAGTTACCATCTTTGCAAAACAATGTTAAACAGCAATTTTGCTGGATCAAACAAAAATTGTATCATATTTTCATAAATTTGTTTTTATGTTATTTTGCCTTAAATGTATAAGTAAAACATCTGTTTTGAACATTGCAAATGTTGACCACTCATCAATCACATCTCCCTATTTTCCCATCACTTCTGCCTTATTCTGGCAGGGGAGAGAATTCTCTTTGCCCAAAAATTTGGGTCCAGAATGGACTCTGACAGTATGTATGTAATAGGGTTTAATGGCACATTAGCACAATACTGGCTGTATGATGAGACCCTGACAGTATTGTTAAGAATGTCTGTGTATCAGCTATGAAGACATTAGTTTCTATCTTGACCTCTCAACTTACCTGTATACAAGATTTGCATTAGATGACTTTTTTTAGAGGTTTGGCTTTTGAGCTTGGACAAAACTTTGTAGGAATTGGAAAGTCTATTTTGAAGTAAGGTTATATTCAAAATCAGATTAATTTAGAATTTTTAGAGTGTTCAATTCTTTAAAAAGAGAGCAGGAGCAAAACACATTCAATAGTTTCTAATTGTTGGCAGTTTAAAGAATTTAAATATCCTAAGTTTTTGGAAACCTAGTGGTTGTTTTGCCAGTTATTTTCAGTTTCAGTGTCTAATAATTGATGGATTACTTTGAATCAGGCAAGTATATGGTGGGGTGTGGGTGGCTAAGTCCTGCAATATTAATAAAATATTCCTCAAAAATATAGTGGGGATGGTATACTGATGTCAGCTGTGATTATTCTGCATTTCATGTGGAAGAGTTATTAAACTTCTCTACTTATTGAGTGTTTATGCTTATTCTTAGATTTAGAAATGTATTGGGAACCTACAAATCAATAATGTATCACTCTTTAGTGGAGGGGAGCTATTATACTACCCCTGGCATCAGCATTGGTGTCTGCACATATAAAAGCATATGTACATATTTACAACCTTACTGCATCGCAACCTTTCTTCCTAGGTCTTAAGCAGCAATTTGGAGTGGGTTCAGGGCTGGACAAATTTGATAAAATTCAGCTTGCTCCAGACAAGCTGAAATAGAAAATTGAACTTGTTTCTGGACATTTAAGCATGCCCACAATTATGACAATATCACAACAAAATTTTAAAAAATAACTTCAAATAATGTTTTCCAGAAATTAAGTTATATTTATTTTACAAATAAACAGCTTATTTTGTTTTCCTTTTATCTTTTTTGCACATTAAAGACTTATTTCAGTAATTAAAGTTATAAGAAAAGACATCTAATAGTAGTGCTGGCCATTGAAACCTACATTCTTACAACCATAGAAGGTGACTGTGACCAACAATTTTATTATCTTTACAAACATAGGTTAAATATTTGTGTTTAGCTCATGGCCACATCGATTTTTCCCTGCTATATACATCTTAGCCTTCATGGAAGGCCCTTTATGGCTAGTGCAGTTGGTTGTTGAAGTATATATGTTTATTCAGCGGTAAACTTTCCATATTAATGAATATACACTGCATTCCGTGATAGGTTGCCTCAGCAGGTTAACTGAGTGTTGTACATGTGAATCAGCATCGGAATTAGATAAGTGGACTGCATGCATTTTAAGTGAGGCATCAGCTGTAGTGGTTAAAATTACTGATGCATGAACAATGCTTCTAATAGTTGTTATATTGGCTGTCATGCCAAGGTTACTCAAAGTCTAAGATTTTCACCCTGTAAAATCTGGCCTCTAGGGGGTGGACAATTATAATACTTCTGAAGCAAATTTTAAGAAGAATGATTTGTTTAAAAAACCCAAATCAATTCATTTCTGGTTTTTATCCACTCATTATAGTACCTCTACTTTGATATCATAGAAAAGAATGTTCTTTTTTATTGTTTTATGTTTGTTATGCCCTTTCACTGGTCCTGACATTTCATTGTCAAGATCACTTTAGTCTGAATATGATAATTCATGTTTACAATGGCTACTGGAGACTATTAAATGCACTGAGCTATGTACATTCCGGTTTCTTTCCTTCTAAGCAACTGACAAGTCCAACAACAAACTTTTAACATTTCTTGATTTTGTCTGCTAAACAATTTATTTAATAGTAGAAGTTTTTTTTTTAGAGGTGTAACAAGTCTAATAAAATGAATGTTGATTCTTTACATCATACCTATACTGTGTAGTGGATTATTTAAGTGGTGGAGTTTGTTTGCAATTTAGTGGTCTTAGATTGAGATCATAAAAATACATCCTGTCAAAATTTATTATCAGCTATATTAATTGTGGCCACATTGTTTTCTCATATCATGAAACTTTAAAGAAAAATGCAATGGAACATGCCATATTTTGTTTCATCAAAAGGCTTTATTAGTCGTTCGTTCGTTCGTTCGTTGGATTAGCGACGCGTTCGGCCATAGTCTCAGTTTTTAGTATATGGATATATATATATATATATTAAAAATACAAATTTGGTACTGTTACATAAACTGAATAATAAATAAATGAATCACTATAATTGATTATGTGAATAAAGAGTTCCAAGACCTCAGACACGATTATTTACTGTATATACTCGTGTATAATCCGGGTACAAATGCAAACAACATAGACCTTGATCTGCTGTTGCATAATGCCGGCAGATCAGGGTCTATGTTGTTTGTTCAACTGATTAGTCCTTACAAACTGCACAGACTCAGATCTACTGGCGCATTATGCGGCGGCAGATCTGGGTCTATGCAGTTTGCAGTTGGTATGGGATTATACACGAGTATATACAGTATACACTGCTGTGGACAATGTAAAGGTCTGTTTACGCAAGCTCACAATAGAAAAGGCAGGGAGCATTCTTGTTTTTAATCCCAGCCTACATCTCGGGTCAACTTGACATAATTGTACTATTTTTTTTTCTGTACTAGTGTGTTAGTTAAATGACATAATATGACAGCATGATTTGTCTCTCTTGATTTCTTTCCTTGTTCAAAGATAAATAAGTCATTTTGACCAGTTTTGGTTTGGTGTTTTACAGTGCAGCAGCACTTTTAAGGTTATATCATGTTGAGGCAAGTAGAGCAAAGTGATTTGCCCATGGACTCACCATGGTAGCTGATATGAGCAGATCCAATGGTGGGAATTGAAGCTACAACCTTCTGGTCACAAGTCTAGTGCCCTTCACGATGTAGCCACTATGGGTCCTCATTTCGATGTAGCCACTATGGGTCCTCGTTTCGATGTAACCATTATGGGTTCTCATTTTGATCTTTCCTCAGTTCTTCAGTGGAGTATTGTGTAGTTGAGAGTAATTCAGCATATGCTAAAAAGACAATTATTGCTAGGGGTAGAAGTTTTCTGGATTGGGGGATCATATATGTGAGTAGAGATATGATTGTTTAAACTACAAAAGGAAAGTCAATCATATGATTCTGCCCTACTTTTTCTATCTGATTTTTCCTACTATTTCCCTACTTTTTAAAATAAAATAGCCCCTACCTTATCCCAGCTTTTTCACAAAAGGGTGCTTAAAAGCCTGTAAATATAAATTGTCTAAATTTAAAACCACTTTGTGTTGAACACATGTTGGGGAAAAATGAAATCACTACATTTTTCATTCATGAAAATAACCTCCTACATGGTATATTTTGATATCTAGGGTTTGTTCGTGTGAAAATTTTTATGTTATGCTTGTGTCTGCATTATCAATATGTATTATACAGTATTAAGCAATAATGTCTTTATATTTCAGTCAAATGAGCCTCAGGCCTGGTGAAAAGTTGATAGATAAGTTGGATGCAGTAGAGGATACCAAGGGAAACAATGGAGAAAGAGGTTCGATAATAGTATTGTTTCTCCTTTAATAAGTCCAGGGCCTAAGATTTTTTTTAAGTGAGGGAAGGTCTAATCTTTGGATAATGTCTCCCATCAAATTAAAGTTTGCTAAACCTAAAGTATATACTCGCGTATAATCCAATACCAACTGCAAACTGCATAGACCCAGATCTGCCGTCGCATAATGCGCCGGCAGATCTGGGTCTATGCAGTCTGTAAAGACTAACCAGTAGAACAAACAACATAGACTCTGATCTGCCATTGCATTATGTGACAGCAGATCAGGGTCTATGATGCTTGCATTTGGACCCAGATTATACACGAGTATATACGGTAACCTTTTTAAACTGGGGGATTGGGTTATAATTAGGCATGGGCCTATTATAGATGAATGGAGATTGGAGTACAGCAAGAGGCAGGGTATGTGTTGGTGAGTTGGGCTTATATTTACTAAAAAGACCACACTTGTCAGAATTTGTGTAAAAACATTGTTCATTACTGTGTCAGTTATATATCAAAACATGCCTTATCTACTTTTGTAGTACTGTATTTCTCAAATGATATACCCATCCCCCACTTTTAAATCATTTTGTAACATTGTTGTTTAAGGAAGCCTTGTCCAGTTATAAGGCAGCCCCTCTGCTCTTATCCTAGGAGGAATATAGTAGGTGCACTGCAAAGATCTGCATTTTTACTTCAGTTTAATTATTGATATGACATCTTGTTGTCTTTTTTGTGTGTGCTCTACTGGTCATAGATCAGAAGAGCTTATGCCATAGCCAGTTATCCATCATCCATCTGTCATCAGCCATCCATCCATTTGCACAAGTTTGTTATCATTACTCCATTTAAACTACTGGGAGAAGGAGAATTGCTATGAAACTTTACACATACACATACATTCATTCCAAGGTGTTGTTGGCCCCAAATGAAATTGGTGCTAGTCTAACAGCCAGTATGGCCACCATTGTAGCTAGCTTGAATATCTTGTTATCGCTACTTCTCCTGAGTGGATGGTCATATCAACATGGGATTTTCACCTCTTATAATGTTTAGTTGGTCCTAAAAAAATATTGCCAATCTGAATCCAATATGACTGCCATCTTGAAAATCTTATCATTCTCCTGAATGGACGGTTGTATTGACATGGGTTTTTTCACTTAAATACTTCTTATGATGTCTAGTTGATTGTAAATGAAAATGGTGCCCCATGGACATACAATATAGCTGCCATGGGAGCCATCATGAAAATTTTGTCACTACTTTACCTGATGGATGGTTATATTACAATGGGGTTTTTGCATAAAAGATGTCTTATGTTATCTAGTTGGTCCTAATAAAAAAGAATTGTGCCAATCTTGCATCCAATATTCTCGCCCAAGTGCCCATCTTGAAAATCATTATCTCTACTCCTCCTGAACTAATGTCACTTTAACATGGAGTTTTCACAGTGGTGCTGATCTGACATCCAATATGGCCACCATGGCAGCAATCTTAAAAATTTTGTTACAACTATTCTTCCTGAACAGATGGTTAAATCAGCATGGGTTTTTCACTGAAGGACTTCTTATGATGTCTTGTTGGTCCTAATTGAAAATGGTGCTGATCTTAATACAGTATGGCCAACACAGCAGCCAATTTTGAAAATCTTGTTATCCATGACTTCATCTGTGTTATATGAAAGACTACACTATATTTGGGCACTTTATAATGGGTGGACCACTGGATTTAATTCTGCAAGATGACTAGATTTGTCAAAGGTTAATTTATATTCATGTTATTAAGAAGTTATACAATTTGCATACTGACAAGGCCATTCATGGAAGTTTTGTATCACAAATATACTTATAGTACTGAAATTATAAATTATAAAGGATTTTTTTTTACATAATAACTTTAATAGTTTTATAATATTCCAGGACGACAGATTGTAACAAACTTGCGCATAATCTGGCATTCTCTAACGATGCCAAGAGTCAATTTGTGTAAGTATGTTTACTTATTTTCTTTTCTTTTGTTTTTTTGTTTGGATATTGGTTAGCTAATAAAAGATGAATGAACCAACTACAGAATGCTGTGTATTTTTAAAAATGCAGATGTTTTATTATATTTATATGCATCATACATATTTATATGCCTGCCATTTGGCAGAGGGTATTCTGCTATGACCCTCTCTGTCCATTAGGTTTTCCTTTTCCACACAATAATTTCATTTCTTCATCACAGTTACCAAACTTTGCGGATGGCTTGTACTTGGGGTGAGGAAAAATATTATCAGTCTCTGGGTCAAAAGTTCATAGGTCAAGGTTACTGTGATTGAAAGAAGAAAAATGGTTTCTGCACAATAATATGAGTTCTGAATCACATACCTGGACAGAATGTTGTGGATAGCTTCCACATGGGGTAGGGATGAAGCCTATGGATTTTGGGGTCAAAAAGTCACAGTACATGGTCACTGTGACTGAAAGAAAAATTTTATTTCTGCACAAAAATTTAGTTCTCAATCATGTACAGTCCAGCTCATGATTTTTGTATTCCACATGCTTCACAGTGTGGGGCTTAATCACCTCCACTTTCACTCTGCGAAAATGCTCCGCAGTGGAGGGATAAATGCCCACAAATCACCACTGCACTTGGCAGGCATGCCGACGGCAATTCCACCATGGAGGGGCTGGTCGACATTACTGATAGACATTTGAACAGCCAGTGGATGAAGACCACCCATGGAAAGACTGAGACATCAAGAGTGATTTACAATAGGATACCATTTGAAAAATCAGTCGTCTTTATTTCGATCATATATATGGACAATAAAAAAATAATTTCAAAAGTCATGCATATTCAGTACATATATATTTAGAAAAGGTTGATCGACTACTTTTGCAATAATGTTATGTTTTTACTTTATTCAAAGAAACCTGAACAAACTTATTCACTGACTTGACGAGAGGCACACCTTCTTGAGATTCCCTTTGACAGCATAAATTTATCCTATTGTTACAAAGTAAAAAGTAATCCTCTGAGATATGGAAAATTAAATTCCAAATGACAGCTGCTTCAGTTAGAAAAACAGAAAACACTGAATTTACACTGAAATACGAACCACATGCTTAATCCTTAAGCAGTAATGGCAGAGACATGAGGTTGAATATACACAACTTTGAACTAGTTGAATTCTGACTGCATGTGTACTGTATGGGACTGACCATTTAATTTATGGGGCTGGAATGTTCTTTCTGACAGAGATAATTTGTTTTTCTTTCATCACAAGATAAATTTGTTTCAAGTAAAATAAGGAATGGAATAATGTCTTTTTTAATATTACAAATCAGAGCAAGACAATTGTTTTCAAGCATTTGAACACCCCCACCCCCTTTAGAAAATTAAATGGTCTGTTCCTAATAAAAACTTGACTTTAGCATATGTTCTACAGAAATCAAAGCAGTGACCATTGTCAGCACTGTTATAAAATATTGACAAGGGTTAGCATCAAAAGATGATGCCAATTTCAGCTTGGAAAAGATGTGTTTCTGTCACATGAAGCCATCTGACTTATGGTCCTGCTATTAACAATGGAAGTTTGATAATCATTTGTAATTAATCGAGAAGAACACTGACAAACCTTTTACAACTTTTTTCTTTTATTTACGTTAGAGTGCCACTTGTTTTACTGCTGTCAGAACAATCAGGTAGATGTCGGGTCATGAAAATTGCCAAGAAATCGAAGTTAACAAACAGCTGGCCCTAATTTGTCACCTATGCTGCACATTTTTTAATGGTTAATTGACATTGTACAATACAATAATTCTCCATTAAATTTTGTGTGCATTTATTTGAGATGATTCAAAAGAAAAAAATCTTAAAAAGAAACACAAAGAACAGATTTGTTTTTATTTTATCTCTCTACTTGGCTGGGGGGAAAAGATTTTAAATCTGTATCACTTCCCACATATAAAGTTGTATGGTTTGGTTTCAACAGTATATATTGCAAACATCATCACAGAAAGGACATAAAATATCACATCAAGAGAGACAGAGGATTGAGCAAAAAGCTTAAACTTTTTTTTGTTTCTATACAATATTTATTCAAGAAAACAATTTCACATATTATTCATAGAAATGCAATATCTGGGGATTCAGTAGAAAGCTGAAAGTTTATTATCCTGGTTCAAGTAAGTTTAGCGATTTTGTATCCATCAGTTACTTATAATTTCTGTTGGTAATGTGTTCCACTGTTGAATTGTAAAAGGCAGGAATTAATTTTTATATAAGGTAGTTATACAGAAAGGAAGCCGAGTGATCAAGTGCTGTAGGTCTCATTGCTGCTGTTGTGCTTTTAGGTTCTCAGTTTGCACATGAAATTAACACGTCAATGGCAAAGAAAACAAACCGTGTTGATGGTTTCTGTTGTGCTAGGTATTATTTTGCACATTAGCATCTATCTTCAAAAAGTGTGTGTGTGAACCTACATGTATCTATGATAACTTTTTGTGACCATTTGTGAAAGAAACCCCCCCCCCCACTACTTTGATAATTAATACAAAATAGTACAGTTTAAATTAAAGTAAAGATACGAAATCTTAATAATGCTCTCTGTCTCTCTCTCTCTGACATATATCTGAAGCTAACATAAATATATGTAGTGCTTCTGCCCATTCACACAGATCTGTTATTAGTGCATGAATGCATCTTCTTTTCTTCACAACATATAGAAATTCAGTATGAGAATGAACTTAACTTCATTGTTGTCTTTATATTTCTAGAACAGTACATAGTCAGTAACTTTTAGCAGTAATTTTTGTTTTTGTATGTTCATGCAGCAACTGCCACAACTATGCTTTCTCAGGTTTTAATTACCCCTCTACAATCCCGTGATTGGATTTTAGTAGAAATTGTACATTATGTTAATGAGAACTTATGCATGGGGTAACCATCGGAACTTATGCGATTTTGTTTCACTTCAGTCAGGTATGAATGCGATTTTGTTATTAATTTGTTCGATGTTTATCATTCTTTTCACTGCAGGGAGTACAATATCACTAACTTTCATATGATCATTAAAAAGTATATTGTGTGCAAACTGCAACAGAAACAAGGACATGAATGCATCTGTAGATTCCGATAACGTGGTACTGAGAAAAAAAATAATTAGATTCATTGCGCAAAATGTAGTATTAATACAGTTTGCAAGGCATTGTCATTATGTTAATATTATCTAAAATTTGATTTGGCATTATGTATCATACATTATCTTCATTAGAACTAGTAAATGTTTATAATTAACTGAATGATCATGTTTTTTAACTATCAAAAAGTAAGCAAATTGCTCCCAAAAGAGATAATGATGTAGATAATTTGGTGCCTCTCTCTCTGTGAACCTCTTTAGAGCATGCTTGCAGGGGTCATAAACAGTAAAACACGCCCATTTTATAGAGACCTTGTACACTCCAGGCGTTCATTGGATGCAGCTCCGTGAAAAAGCATGGTGCACAGAGCTATTCTCTGCGAGATGCCATGGCAACTCTGTCAGGACCTGCAGAGATATGGTGGAGGTTTTTTTCTTAACCCTTTCCATCCCCACCGCGAAGTGTGGGGAATCAAAAAATTGTGTGAGCTGTACTGTATATTCACCAGAGTTTGTGGATGACCTACACTTTGGGTAAGAAGGAATCCTATTGATTTGGTCAAAAGGTCAATGTCACTTTGAAAGAAGAAAACTTTAATGCATAATAACTTTAGTTCTTGACCACATACCTTGACCAAAGTTTGTGGAGGGCTTGCACTTAAGGTATGGAAGAGCCTATTGATTTGGGGTCAAACAGTCAAAGGCCGAGGTCATTGTAGCTCAAAGAAAAATGGATTTTGCAGAATAACTTTTGTTTTAGATGAAGTTCCTTGACCAATCTTTGTGAATGGTTTGCACTTATGGTAATAAAGAAACCTATAGATTCTGGGGTTCAGAGGTCAAAGATCATGGTCATGGTCAGTCTAATACAAGAATAATGGTTTCTGTTTAGTTCAAGACTGCATACCTTGACCAAAGGTCCAGGTCATTGAGACCCATTAGTCAATAATCTGCGGATTCAACCATGCCCTACTAGTGCCTACATTGAGGACTATTAAACATGGGTTAGATGCGTAATGTTCAATTCATAGTTCTCTTCGTAAATTAATATCGGATTTTTCACAGCTTATTTTGGAATCTGATACTACTAAAAGATAAAAGAGGTAATGAGACTGTCTCAGATAGATAGATGGAGATACTTTAAGGACAATATGTTTGAAAATTTTTGTAATTCATGAGCAAAAAAAGAGTTATATCGAAGGAGTAGGAGGTGACCAAACACAGACATATTTAAAGTACAGGTATTAGCAAGCATACAATTTTAGTGAATTATGCAAGTGAATTAATGTTTTGTTACAGTTTTATTCACTTTAAAATTTTCTGTTGAAAATATATAAAAAATGTAAATTTATAAATGCCAATGATAATTCATATGGACATTTCCAGAACCAAGATAGATATTGTTACCCACCATTTTATAAGCACACATGTTATGCTGTCTAGTGGGAAGTCACACAGTTTTGGATGGATTGTCATGAAACTTGGTAAATATTATGGTCATCACCAGAAGATGTGCATGTTGACAAATCACTTTGCTCATGCTATTTTTAGCTCTACTGGTCACAGACCAAAAGAGCTTATGTGATGGCCTTTTGTCTATCAGGCCTGCACCCATCATCCATCAGCACAAGTTTGTTATCACTACTCCTAGAGGATTGCCACAAAACTGACAAACACATTTATAACAAAGGCCTAGTTGGTCCTAAATGAAAATGGTGCCCCTCAGGCATCCAGTATGGATGCATTTGCAGCCATCTTGAAAATATTGTTATTCCTACTATTCCTTAATGTTAGATGGTCATATCTACATGGGGTTTTCACTCAGAGACTTCCTATAATGTCTAGTTGGTCCTAAATGAAAATGATACCCCTTAGGCATCCAATATGGCCACCACAAGGAACAGACGTTTATAATGATATGGAGTTTTCAATAAAAGATGTCTTATAGTGTCCAGTTGGTCCTGTATAAAAATGTGCCGTTCTCACATCCAATGTGGCTGCCATGGTTACCATCTTCAAAATCTTGTCATCGCTACTCCTCCTGAATGGATGGTGATATCAACATGGGGTTTTCACTAAAAGACTTCTTTTGATGTCTAGTTTTTCTTAGCTGAAAATGGTGACAACCTGACAGCCAATGTGGCTTGAAAATCATGTTATCGCTACTTCTCCTTTAACAGATGGTTATATTGACATGGTGTTTTCACGGAGACTTCCTACAATGCCTAGTTGGTCCTAAATGAAAATGGTGCCCCTCAGATATCCAATATGGCCACCACCATGGCCATTTTGAAAATCTTTTTATTGCTATTCCTCCTGAACAGATGGTCATATCAACATGGGGTTTTCACTGAAAGACTTCTTAGGACATCTACTATGTCCCAATTGAAAATGGTGATGATCTGGCATCCTTTATGGCCACCATGGCATCTGTCTTGAAAATCTTGTTATCTCTTTTCCTCCAAAATGGATGGATATATTGACAGTTTTCATTAAAAGATGTCTTATGATGTCTAGTTGGTCTTAAGTAAAAATGGTGCTGTACAGACATCTTGAAAATCTTGTTATCACTATTCATCCTGAACAGACAGTCATATCAACATGGGGTTTTGACTTCACTAAAAGACTTTGTATGACGTTGTTTGTCCTCAACATCACGAAATAGAATATAAAAAACTTGATTTCATTATCAGCTAAAAGTCAACTGAAAATAGCATTTACTGAATCATCAAATTTTGTTGAGAGAGAGAGAGAGCTGAATGCAGAATTGCTGAAGACATATGACTATGTGACTGCACTTATTTTTACTAAAACTAGGCACATAAAACAATCCAAGATGTTGGACTGGATTTGCAGAATTGAAGAGTGTATACGATTTGACATAAGTTTGGTTTGATTTAGGGTTGTATGGCACAGCAACACATGAATTCAAGGCAGTCTCAGACTGGCAGTGGCAGTATACCCCCCCCCCCCCCCCCGACACCAGAAATTGTTGATGGTGCTGAGGCAATTAGAGATGGTTCACCTACTATGGCATACCCCTGCACAAGGCACTTCACATGTTTCCTTGCATAGGAAACATGAACAAATTCAAATTTTAATATCAACAATGATACACAGTACAGTAGCTTATAACTACCCATTTTTCCTATTAATAAGAATAAATATACCAGATTTATTGACTTAACATGAGAGAGAGCAAGATATTGGATACTGAGATCTAGTAGTCTCGAATGTTGCATAATTTATATCAAAACAAGATAATGCAAGCAAGAAAACTATAATTTATTGTGTGAGGTGTTTCTCCTTTGTTGGAAAATAAAATATGAAAATCTTTGATTACAGTTTAACTATCAGAGTGAGAGGGATTCATTTTGGAATCATGATGACTGCCCACACAGTTGTTCAATTCAGCAGTAAATTTAATTCAGTTCAATTGCAGACAATTAACAAACTTAGCTATTAATTGCTTGGTTATAATTTGGGCTGTTAAATACGATGCTCAAAGTCAGATGGCTTCGTGTGATATAAATGACTCCTTCCCAAGCAGAAATTTACATATTTATTTGATGCTAATTCTTGTCAGTGTTTTATAACAGTGTTGACAATGCATTTTTTTAAAAATTCACAAGCAGATTTAGTTTCCTTCACAAGATCACTGACTTGTGATCACTGATGACATTCATTGTGATTATTAAGTTTCACACTTAACAGGCTCTCAACAGTTTTCTGGTCCAGATTTCCCCATGAATCACTTTGTATTTTGCGAAGAATGGAGAATGTACTCTATGTATCAGCATTAGAAGTGGCAATGACAAAGCAACCACACTCAGCCCACAAAGAAACTTCAGTTTTCCTGTGGCTGGGTGTTTAAGGCTGCTGACTGCTCTCCAATACTCCTCCATCAGTTTTCCTGTGGCTGGGTGTTTAAGGCTGCTGACTGCTCTCCAATACTCCTCCATCAGTTTTCCTGTGGCTGGGTGTTTAAGGCTGCTGACTGCTCTCCAATACTCCTCCATCAGTTTTCCTGTGGCTGGGTGTTTAAGGCTGCTGAATGCTCTCCAATACTCCTCCATCAGTTTTCCTGTGGCTGGGTGTTTAAGGCTGCTGACTGCTCTCCAATACTCCTCCATCAGTTTTCCTGTGGCTGGGTGTTTAAGGCTGCTGACTGCTCTCCAATACTCCTCCATCAGTTTTCCTGTGGCTGGGTGTTTAAGGCTGCTGACTGCTCTCCAATACTCCTCCATCAGTTTTCCTGTGGCTGGGTGTTTAAGGCTGCTGACTGCTCTCCAATACTCCTCCATCAGTTTTCCTGTGGCTGGGTGTTTAAGGCTGCTGACTGCTCTCCAATACTCCTCCATCAGTTTTCCTGTGGCTGGGTGTTTAAGGCTGCTGATTGCACTCCAATACTCCTCCATCAGTTTTCCTGTGGCTGGGTGTTTAAGGCTGCTGACTGCTCTCCAATACTCCTCCATCAGTTTTCCTGTGGCTGGGTGTTTAAGGCTGCTGACTGCTCTCCAATACTCCTCCATCAGTTTTCCTGTGGCTGGGTGTTTAAGGCTGCTGACTGCTCTCCAATACTCCTCCATCAGTTTTCCTGTGGCTGGGTGTTTAAGGCTGCTGACTGCTCTCCAATACTCCTCCATCAGTTTTCCTATGGCTGGGTGTTTAAGGCTGCTGACTGCTCTCCAATACTCCTCCATCAGTTTTCCTGTGGCTGGGTGTTTAAGGCTGCTGACTGCTCTCCAATACTCCTCCATCAGTTTTCCTGTGGCTGGGTGTTTAAGGCTGCTGACTGCTCTCCAATACTCCTCCATCAGTTTTCCTGTGGCTGGGTGTTTAAGGCTGCTGACTGCTCTCCAATACTCCTCCAAACTAAGTTCACCTTGAGGAGGAAGTTCCAGTGTTGTACTTAAGATGTATTCCTGAGTCTCATATTTCTTAGCCAGTGTTTTTTTAGCATTTGGAGAAAGCACCTGCTTCGGTATTTTGACATGAATTGAACAAAAATAATATACGAGCTGCCCTTAAATATTCCTCTGCAAACACCTTGAACAATGCAATAACAATTAAACAATACAGAAACTTAAAATACTAACTCAAGTGTTTCTGCTGAAATAATTTTTGGGTCGGTCTCTCCTTTTTATCTCACCTCCGCCAATGGCCGGGTGATTTTTATTCAAAGGCTCGAATGCCATCATGGACCAACTTAGATCCCTTTATTACTTATAACACCTCATAAAACATTCTGCATTTAGCCTTTAATCAATTAACACTGGTTTCTATAATGTGGGGATACAATGCGTAAAAATTCAGGTTTTTTTTTTTAAATATAAAGTTGTTTAAAAAACTTGTATTTTTCAAATGCAGTCAATGTCAGCTATAATACAGAATGTGTGGTAGACCGCCTTTAAAACTGTATTTTTGTCCTACTGCCAGTAGAATCACATGTTTGACAATGGCTACTGCTTAGATTTCTGTACAACATCTGCTAAGTCAAGTCTCTCTAAGGGAGAGACCATTTAATGTTCTAAGGGGGAAAAGGATTAGGATTCTTTTTTAAAACCTTGAAAACAATTGTCTTGCTCTGATTTTGTGGGGAAAAAGACCTTACTCAGTACATCGATTTACTTAACAAACATTTTCTTTCTTGTAATGAAATTTTTAAAAAATATCCCGGTTGGAAAGAAAATCACACCCTCCACCCCCAAATATTAAATGGTCAGTCCCTTAACATACACATACAGTAGGCTCTATTGTGTCAGAATCTAGCTGGCTCAAAGTTGTGTATATTCAACCCTCGTGAACATGTGCTGTTGTTGACAGCATGTACTGCCATTACTGCTTAAGGACCAAGCATGTGGTTTGGATTTCAGTGTAAATTTTGTGTTTTCTGTTCTATTCTTTATTTTAAATACTAGTGGTTGTCATTTGGAATGTAACTGTCCATATCTCAGAAGATTACTTTTCCTTTTGTAACAATAAGAAAAATGTATGCTGTTCAAAGGAAGCCGAAAGGTGTGCCTCTCATCAAGTCCGTGCATAAGTTTGTTTGAATTTCTTTCAGTTAAGTAAAAATATTAAATTCCTTGAAGTCTTTACGATCTACTTTCAAATGATCATAATGTAAACTTCTTAAGTTACATTGTTTAAACTGAAATTGAGAATGCACATACATTTTTTACATTGGCAATAACTGTAAATAGAAGTATATTGCATAGAAACCAATGAACTTTCTCTAAACACACATGTATTGAACATATAGGACTCTTTTTAAATTATTTTTTTTTATTGCCAAATATATAATCGACATAAAGATGATTAATTCTTCAAATGGTATCCAATTGTAAATCACTCTTGACATCTCAGTCTTTCCTTGGTTGCTCTTCATGCATTTGCTTTTCAAATGTCAGTCAGTAATGTCGACCAGACTCCTCCATGGTGGAGTTGCCAAAAAAGTGCCTGCTGAGGCACGGTGGTGATTTGTTTTTTTACTTCACTAAAAGACTTCATTTGTGTAACTTATTATCTTTGAGTGAAGTAGTACTTGCTAACTGGCTGAACACATGTAGATAGATAGTTAGGAAGGTAGGTTGGTAAGTTGACAGATAGATAGAAAAGATCAAACTGGTGTATAATAAACAGAATAATATTATTGAGTGGAATAAGTTACAAATTGACAACTCCTGTTTTGTCCATCTCTCTGTAATAATTTCACAGAAATCCATAATGTTTGACATTTTAAATCTGTTTATATGAGAAATACTACACAAAATGTTCTTAAATGCCTGTCAGTATCTTGAATAACTGATTTATTCTTGCACTCATCATGTACCACTTTCTCCAAAACACCAAATTCATGTTCTGCAGCAGTTATGTTTCCCTGCAAAGCCTGTAACTTTTAACTTGAATGCTCCGTCATAAGCATTATATCTTTACCCCTGTAACTGAAGTTTATCAGTTCATGAAGTATATTTTCCAGCTACCAACATAACACTGACTAAACTTCTGCAAGATTTATGTGGGGACTGAGTTGAAGCTTTCGTAAGTGACACTTCAAGTCTGTGGATTCTCATTAAAGTGTGGCCCCAACTGAATATGTCAAGTATTTGGATGATCACAGGGAAAAAAACAAGCACCCACAGTTAACTGAATATGGGATTTGGCTGGAGCACTAAACATGTGCAAGATCCATGTCTTGATCAAATGAGTTTTAAACTGAGAAAACAAAGTGGGTACCAGCTTTACAAATTTGGGTTTAACATCCAAAGCACACTGGGAAATAACTTGGGAAATGCCACTTAGGAAATAGATCTGTCTCATGAAAGATGCAAATCAAATCAAAACTTTTATCGCATCAAACACAAACAGTGTTTATAGCAAACACAAAATGTAATATGAATATGGGTTGTTCAGACTTACACAGAAATGAAAGCTATATATATGTATGTATGTATATATATATATATATATATATATATATATATATATATATATATATATATATATACTCGCGTATAAGCTGAATAATTTAGGACAAAATAAAAGCCTGGAAGAAGGGGGGGTCAGCTTATCTGCGGGACAAGGTCTAAACTTGAAAACATTTCAGCTTTCTTGTTGACTACCGGTATATATTGCTGTTAGCCAGGAAACCTTTGTACTGGAGGACCTGGGGGTTCAGATTATACAAAAATGCATGATATTTTATGGGTCAGCTTATGGTCTGGTCATGCGATTTTGAATGTTTTTACCTATTCAGTTTGGGCAGGGTTGGCTTATATGCGAATGGGCTTATACGCAAGTATATACAGTACTAGTAAACACCAAAAGTAAACAACATTGATGGACACTTTTATTTGCAGTGAGTAATATTTAATTCCGTATTTTTTGATTATTAAAATCCATCTAAATTAGATACAAGTAATGTGTAATGATTAAATGAAACGGATAAACAGATTGAATACCATATATAGATTTTTGAATGGGAATAGTGGCATGAAAATGTAAAATCTGAATTGACATACTGAAAGCTATGTGTTTATAAAATTTTTAGTATGTTGTACCTTAAAGTAAATCCATATTTTGCATGAATTAAATTTTCAGTAAAATATGTTGACTAAGTGAGTGCATATAGCACATGTTATGGTCCTGAACTGAAGATGCGCATATTAACAAATCATTGTGCATCTGCAATTTTTGTTAGAGTTATTGCTCATTTTGACTTGGAGCTGAATGTAGTGTAAGACAGAATCTTGCAATTGCAACTTGCATAACACTTTCTTAGTTCACCTGGCTATAAAGTCAGCTGAGCCTGTGGTATGGTCCTTTGTCTGACGTGCATTGTCTGTTGTGTCTCATCCAATCACAATTGTTATTTACAACTTCTTAAAAACCGCTCAACAGAATTTTACCAAATTTGACAGAAAGCATCCTGGCATGAAGCTGTTTCAAATTTGTCAAATTATGCTGATCTGCCTTCAGATATGGCCACTAACTAAAAATAGAAAATCTTGAAATGACTTCTGCTCAAAAACCACTCAACAAAATTTCACCAGATTTGATTCAAAGCATCTTGGCATGAAGGTCTTTCAAATGTGTTCAACAGTACCAATCCACCATCAAAATATAGTCACTGTTACTAAAAATATAACGAACTTTAAATGACTTCTCAAAAACTGCTCAACAGAATTTTACCAGATTTGACAGAAAGCATCCTGGCTTAGATGGCTTTCAGTTATATACATCTGATGCAGATCTGCCATAAATTATGGCCACTGTTACTAAGAATAGAAAAGCCTTAAAACAACTTCTCAAACACCACTCAACAGAATTTGACAGAAAGCATCTTGGCATAAAGGGCTTTCAATTTTTTTACAAATGATGCTAATCCACCATCAAATATGGCTGTCATTACTAAAACTAGACAAAAGTCTAAATGACTTCTTCTCAGAAACTGATCAGAAGAAATTGACCAAATTTGACTTAAAGCATTTTGGTAATAAGGGTTTTCAAATTTACATAAATTATGCCAATTTGCTATCAAATATGGCTGCCATAACTAAAATTGGAAAATCCTTTATTAACTTATGTTCAAAAACTACTAAACAAAATTTGATGTAATTTTACAGAAAGCATTCTGGCGTGCAGGGCTTTTAAGTTTATACAAATGATGCCACTCTGCCATCAAATATAGCTGCTGTTAATAAAAATAGAAAAACCTATAACTTCTGACGAAACACCACTTAACAGACTTTGGTCAAATTTGACAGAAAGTGTCCCAGTTTGAACGCCTTTCAGATTTATACAAATAATGCTTTTCCTCCATCAAAAAATAACTGCTGTTAGTAAAAAATGGAAAAACATTTATACAACTTTATCTCAAGAAACTGGCAAAAAGAATTTGACTGATTTTGACACAAAGTATCCTGGCATAAGGCCTTTCGATATTGGACAAATGATGCTGATGTGCCATCAGATATGGATGAAGATACAAAAACTAGAGAAACCTTGAAACAGTTGTTTCATAACATGTGCTGTCAACAGTACTGGAAATTTTTTTAAAAAATGCACCCTGCTGACCCACTGCCAATTGCTCTTGCATTCTGGCTGTTATGCAGATGTCAGCCAGGTGAGCAATCTCAGTTCCACTTGGGCCTTTTGTTATGGTTCATTGTGATTGTTTTTGTGTTTTAAGTGTGTTTAATAATACAGTTGTGTCAACTTAACAAAACTATGTTGTCAAAATCTGCATAGCATTCTTCCTTATATTACTTCAATTCACTTTTGTAGCTATTGGTCTCAACTGTGTCATCAGCATATCAACCAAAACAGCCCAGTCGGTAAGTGTAGAAGAAAAGTAAAATGTCCATGTTATGTGTCATCAGCATATCAATCAAAACAGCCCAGTTGGCAAGTGTAGAAGAAATGTAAAATGTCCATGTTATATGTCATCAGCATATCAACCAAAACAACCCAGTCGGTAAGTGTAGAAGAAATGTAAAATGTCCATGTTATGTGTCATCAGCATATCAACCAAAGCAACCCAGTCGGTAAGTGTAGAATAAATGTAAAATGTCCATGTTATGTGTCATCAGCATATCAATCAAAACAGCCCAGTCGGTAAGTGTTATATGTCATCAGCATATCAACCAAAACAGCCTAGTCGGTAAGTGTAGAAGAAGTGTAAAATGTCCATGTTATGTGTCATCAGCATATCAACCAAAACAGCCCAGTTGGCAAGTGTAGAAGAAATGTGAAATGTCCAAGTTATATGTCATCAGCATATCAACCAAAACAACCCAGTCAGTAAGTGTAGAAGAAATGTAAAATGTCCATGTTATGTGTCATCAGCATATCAACCAAAACAGCCCAGTCAGTAAGTGTAGAAGAAATGTAAAATATCCATGTTATGTGTCATCAGCATATCAACCAAAACAGCCCAGTCGGTAAGTGTAGAAGAAATGTAAAATGTCCATGTTATGTGTCATCAGCATATCAACCAAAACAGCCCAGTCGGTAAGTGTAGAAGAAATGTAAAATGTCCATGTTATGTGTCATCAGCATATCAACCAAAACAGCTCAGTCGGTAAGTGTAGAAGAAATGTAAAATGTCCATGTTATGTTTTTGCTGTTGATGCAAGTGTTGTGCCATACAGTCTGTTGAAATTTATAATTAGTAATTGGCATCATCTGGTTGCACAAGTGGATGATCATTTGTAATGTCAGAATATAGTGTGTTCTGAGGTAAATTGTAAGTGTAATCAGAAGCTGGATGACAGCTTTTCTTAAAGACTTTCACAACTTTAAACATCTAGAGATAGGAAAGGTGTCATGTTTTGGTCATCCCACCATGATTCAGCCTTTCAAGCAATTTCTAAAACATTTAACACCCATTTAAGCAACAGTTTTTACCTACTTTAAACAAATTACTTTCTAAATACATTTGCAGAGGAAAATTTCTGATTTATTGCTGATTTTATCATTTTAGCAGATGTTTTTAGATCATTTAGTATGTCACCTTTGTTATATCAGTAAGTTGACTGGTTATGAGATGTAATCTATAAGTTCCGGAGTTTTTTTAAACGGATCAGTCTAATGAAAAGAAGAACCAGTAAGTGTACAGTGACACAGTAAAAAAAAAACAATGGTGATTTCTCGTATATTTGATTTGCATGAGCTAAACTATCAAATTGACAGTAAAAATCAGACATAAGGAAATCAGTGAAATGTTTATTTGTTCAAAGCAAATTACCTCAAAGTTTTGTGGTTGAACTTTCCAAGGGGATAGCTCATTATCCTGCCAACAGGGTCCAGCCTTCAAGGCAGCAGGGTGCACTGTAAGGTGTACATAGTGCATCTGCAAGCCATTTCTCACAAGGGACAACACTGCATTATTACATCATACAATGAAAGTTCTGCCTTTAATGTATTTGATGTGTATAAATAAGTCCCACCCACACTTCAACCAGTTCCCAACACAATGTACATAGCTACAACAGAAGTCTTGTGAGCACTAATCACTAGTGGCTAATTAATTTGTGAATTATTTTCAGCAAGTCACAGAGTGAAATTATTAGAAATAATAATTATAAGATTTCTAGTAAATTGGACTTATGTATATATAAAATGTTGCAAAATGTCCATTTTAACTTTTTAATTCTGTGCTCTCATTTTTAGATCTGAAAATTGTTTTACACATGTTGTTTTACAGATAAGCAATATTGGAATTTCATATATGATTAAAATAGTTGTATGAGTAAACCAGTGCATTTTGAATTGTAATTAATCATTGGTGCAACACTAAACATGCCAAACCAAGGATATCACATTAATATTACGCCTGTGTAATTTCTTCTAAGATATTGTTTGAAAGATTATTGAGACCTTCGCAGTTGAAGTTCTTTTAATCGTTTACAATGCCTAGTAAATATTTTAATAAAAGGCTTATGGGACAAATTTCTTTTCAGCTTTGGCAAATAAAGGATCCTAATTTTAATTACATGTCCTACTTCAAAATCCAATACATTTCTTTAATATAAAAATATGAAATTCATATGAATATTTCTAACTTACTATTGCTTATTTTCCAGAAATTAAGAGGAAACACAGAGGCTTTGTATGTTCTGACAAAGTGCAATAATACAAGATTTGAATTCATCTTCACCAATTTGGTAAGAACCAGTTTATGGGATTTTTGATGTCTTAGAAATGAGACAGAAACAACAGGATTAATATGCAGCATTTTCTGTGTCATCGGTCATTATCAGTACAAGATTTGATTAATTTGACAAACCGAATATATTCCTTGCATGCTTGTTAGGTGGGGCAAATCCTTTCATAAGGACATTGATTTTTTTAAAAAGAATTTGAAATCTTGTATAATTGATTTAAAGCAATTTGATATTATTTGCCTTTGCAAGTATAGAAAACAGCGTGAATTTGATTTTCTATTGTCATTCTTCTCAGAAATGTATTATGTATAACCTTGGTCCAGTCTGATTAAAATCAAGATCTTCTTATCAGTAATTAGATATGAGAGGCATCAATATGAGGTCATGTTCTGTTGACCTTTTGATTCACCAATCAAATTATGGCTTTCAAGGTGTTGAAAGTGAAAAGTGTAATTTGTCTTTTCCAATGATAACTCTCCCTAACACAAAATGCAATGCTTCATCTTATTCACATTTTTGTTTCCAAGGCAAAACTCCAAAGCCATTCAGATATCTCAATGAAATTTAGCACAAATATTAGACTAGTGGTGCGAATGTGCCTTTTACTATTCACAATTCTTTAATTTTAATTAATGCATCCATCTGTCATTCACACTTTTCTTTCAAGGGCATAAGTCCAAAACTCCAAAGCCATTTAAAATATCTCTGAATCTTAGTACACATGTTAGACTAGTGTTTTATCTGCTTGTCCATCCATCCAACAATTATTCACGCTTTTGTTATTAGTTCAAAACTCAAAAACTGTTCAAGATATCTTTATGAAATTTGGTACACTTAATGGACTAGTGATGTGGATTTGCATTTTGCTATTCACATTTCTTAGTTTTAATTTTTGGTGTACATATTTGTCCATTTCCTTCTTCATCATCCAGCCACCATTCACACCTTCATCTCAGGAGCAAAAATCATTATGCCTATCACTTCTTGTATACTTTGAAAATACACTCCCTATATAATTATGAAATCTTCAGCAAATCATTCTGTCTGTAGTAAACATTTTGGCAAGATAGGGGATGTAGATGACTCCATATTTTTGTTTTTTGTTTTTATCCCCCTGGTATGTAATGCATGGGAATATAGCTATTGCTGCATTTATCTGTCTGTCTGTCCTTAAACTGTTTAGTTTCTGGACCATAACTCTCAGACTGTTCGGGGGCCCCGGGTAGCCGAGTGGTCTAAGGTGCTCGCCTTTATAGATCACTGACATCTCACCTCCGTCCGCGTGGGTTTGAGTCTTGGGTTCGGCCAACGTGGGTATGTGAGAAAGCTTGCTAGTAGCTTCCTGTAGGTCGGTGGTTCTTCCCTGGGTTTTCTCTGGTTCTTCCTTCACCAAATATACTGGCCGCCATGTATAGCCTATCATGTGCTGAAAAATGGCGTTAAACCCATAACAACCAACCAACCAACTCAGACTGTTCAAGACATTTCAACCAAACATGGTACATGTTGCAAGGAGCTGTTTTTTAATACTTTGTATTTTCCATATTCAATACTTTTATGCTACTATGGAATTTTCTGCATTCAATACAAAAAAATTCACACATGGAAACAAAAGGGTAGCATAAGTAGTATAAATATTGGGTGTGCTGGATGATAGGGTACTTTCTTGATTAGTATAAAAATTGGGAGTGCTGGACCATATGATACTTTCCTAAGTAGTATAAAATTGAGAATGCTGGACCAGACGGTACTTTAAGCAGGAGTCTTTGCATAATCGGGAGGCCAATTGGGATATATCATCTCTAGATGACTTTTACTTAATCTTTGCTTACATTCATAATATTGTATTTCTAACTTTAGAATGATTTCAAAGTATTTAGGTTTTGTCTTCAAATTATGTTTAAAAGTTTCATTCCTTAAGATGTAATTTTGATGATTTGGATTTCTCCTTTGTTCTGTATTTCTTTTTTACAACTAAGTTATCAAAAAAGGAAAACTTTGGCAGAAATTGTCAAAGGCACACAACTTAAATCTACTTTATAAGTAATATAGTTGTAAATACAACATCCCTGAAACAAATGTTATATTATGTTGATTTTCTTTTATCCTTGCTCATATGCTTTAGTGAATTACTATCCTTTATGTATTAGTTAGAAGAAACGGGATTGTTTTATGCATCTTCTGTATACAGTAGATTATGGTTCAGCCTGGTGTTGATATCATTGGCACAATGCCATGAACATATACAGTAACTCTTAAAGAACTTAATGCACATCATGATGTTCAAATTGATAATTCATTTGTATTCAGAAATTCCTTGTTATTTCTGGTAATTCAGGTAGAGTGTGATTGGTTCACATCAGGCACATATAAATGTACAACTGGCACAGTGGTATGTTCAATTTCTGGCACTTTTAACTCAGCAACTTTCTATTTTTCTATGCTTCTGCTAATTGTGCTTGGTTCTGTCTTCTGTACAGCATGAGGTACAATATAGATCAATGTATATGCTATAATTTCCATGACCTAGGAACATTATTCACAGAACTTGTGTGGACAAAAAGAAAGTCAAGGACACTGTTGTACTTATTTCAAAACAAGAAGCTGGCCACACCCTGCATGTCAAGTCTGCCTGCAAGCTGTTGGTAAACTGGTATTGTACACATCAAAATGTATCCACATACCAAGTAACAAGAATCTGTGACCGACTGTGCTTGAGAAACTGACAACATAAAAATTTGAACATTATGGTTTAATTTAGGATTTGGATGAATGGATGGATGGATGCTCAAATGGATGCCAAAGTGATTGCTGTATAAAGCTTCCATAATGGTGGGCACAACAAAATGGAGAATTGTTCACTATTCATGGAAAATTGATTGTGTGTTTGTGTCTATCTTGAATGAAATACCTAGAAAAAAGTACAAAAATCAAACTAGTATTATTGACAGGAACATGAAAGCCTGTTACTTACCCAATATGAATCTTTATTTATTCCTTTTAGTTTGAAAGAAAAAAAGACAGACTGATGTCTCTTATTTGGTTGTTGAACACAAATAAATCAGAAGGTTTTCCTAAATCAGTCATGTACATCCTCAACATCCCTTTCTGCACTCATGTACCTTGTTTTATGTTTCTCCAGATCCCAGGTTCTCCTAGACTCTTCACAACAGTTATTTCAGTTCACAGGTAGGTACTTACCAGTATACAAGACTTCCTTTGGTAAGGCAAGAATATTGTGATGAATTCATGATATTCAGTCAACAGCTTCATGAGACAGGGTGTCGTTTTTTTTTTTGGTGACCTGGCCCCAGTTTCAGTAAACATCTCAAAACTTCTTCCTCAAATTGAGATTTTTGAATATCATTCTTATTGCATGGTTGGTAACAATGACTTTTTCACAGATCATCCAGCATGCATCAGGGATTAAAACACTGTGATAAAATCTTGAATTTCCCATAAAGGAGTCTTGCCTTATCCCTGAGGAATTTTTGAGGATATCATGAAATTTGTGGAAATCATCAACTCTTTTTTTTAAGAATAAAAAAGTTGTCATTAAAGTAATTTTGTTAAAATTTAAAACTAAGAAGTGATTTTACATCCTTTCCACTATCTCTGCCTCTGGCATAAATATTGATATTATCTAAAGTATCATATGCAGGTTAATGTAAAAATCTAAACTTGAGAAGAGATATTGAGAATTTTAGTGAAACTGGGGCCAGGTCTTAAGATAAAAAAGATTCACACACTCAGACTCCGACTTAACTAAAAATTATGAAGTATGATTGGTCATTGATTTAACATTTACTGTTCTGATTGGTCATTGATTTAACATTAGCCATGCTGATTGGTCAGTGATTTAACATTTGCCATTTTTATAGGTCATTGATGTAACATTAGCCATTCTGATTGGTCATTGATTTTACATTAGCCATTCTGATTGGTCATTGATTTTACACTAGTCAATCAGACATCATAAATTTGAGTTAAGTCTGAGTTAATCTTGGGGCCTGGACAAAGCTGACAGTCAGAAAATGTGGCATACCGCAAGAAACTGGACAAAGCTGACAGTCAGAAAATGTGGCATACCGCAAGAAACTGGACAAAACTGACAGTCAGAAAATGTGGCATACCGCAAGAAACTGGACAAAGCTGACAGTCAGAAAATGTGGCATACCGCAAGAAACTGGACAAAGCTGACAGTCAGAAAATGTGGCATACCGCAAGAAACTGGACAAAGCTGACAGTCAGAAAATGTGGCATACCACAAGAAACTGGACAAAGCTGACAGTCAGAAAATGTGGCATACCACAAGAAACTGGACAAAGCTGACAGTCAGAAAATGTGGCATACCGCAAAAAAATCATGCAGAAATGGTTTTACTCACAGAAGAGTTCACAGTGGAAGAAAATTGTAAATAGATTTGGAGGGTCTATATAGAGGGTTAATGGACCTAATTTTGTTAATAAGCATAAACATCATAATGATTATTAAGAACTCAGTTAATGAAATACAAAGCATAAGAAAATTCTGCATGAAGCTGTCGATATATCCCATGTTGCAAGTTTCTAAAATTAATAGCATATTAAGTAGGGCCTTACTGGGTTTTAACCTATACAGCACAGAAATTCTTTTCTCACTTAACCAGAACTTTCTGCTGTATAGCTCTGCTGTTTTATCAACTGGTATATATGCAGAGAGGTACAAAATCTGTGATCTCAATTGGTATATATGCAGACAGGCACATAATCTGTTAAATCAACTGGTATATATGCAGAGAGGTACAAAATCTGTGATCTCAATTGGTATATATGCAGACAGGCACAAAATCTGGTATATCAACTGGTATATATGTAGACCTTATCAAAATCTGTTACCTCAACTGGTATATATGCAGACAGGCACAACAATCTGGTATATCAGCTGGTATACCTGCAGACAGACACACAGTCTGGTATATCAACTGGTATACCTGCAGACAGGCAAAAATTCTGGTATGTCAACTGGTATATATGCAGACATGTACATAATATATAATCAGTATAGTAACACTATATTGATTGTTGTATCACATAGTTGACAGCAATGGATTGTTGTATCACATAGTTGGCAGCAGTTGGTTTTGGATCAGACATGCTCATAATAGTAATTGACTTTTATTGAAATAAAAACAATGCAGCAGGTAGACCCTGATTTTGGTGGCACAATGTGGAGACAATGCATAATGTGAACTCTCAGCAAATAATGCTTTTCTTAAACTTGTGTTTAAAGCAAACAAAGATACTAAGAAAATGAGGATTAAATATAGAGACCCAGTACAAAATGTCAGACGGGAGGGCAGACAGAATGGAAATTATGGAATGTTGATACAGATAGTTGGAATAGATTAACAGAATCTTTAAAGAGACATATAAAACCAGAATTTTAACTTTCTTAGTTATTATGCTGATTGAAATGAACAACTTTGCATGCAAAATAGCAACTAATACATTATGAAAATAATTTGACTGCAAACAGGCATGGAAGCCGACATCACAGGGAAAGTTTTTAGTTCACCAAAATATTTGTGATCAATAGCTGATAGTATTGATACAGTTATTAACATCATGAACATAATACACAAAATGGTTATCTTCAGGCTGATGAATATTTGGCAAAAATTCTCGTCATGGATTCAAACCCCTTTCCCTATTACACATAACCTAACATTTGAATTTGGCAGCAGTAAATTACTCTAGCTCTGCTCAAACTTTGTAGAGCTTCCATCACTTTTTTTTACAGTTATTTTTTAAATAACAAACATTTGTTGTGGAAAATTTGCAATTGTAATACTGGCTTGATATTATTTTTCCCTATGGGCAACCATTATATTTAACCTGTAAACAGTTTCCACATGTGTAGTGTGTGAGATCATACCATATTTTCTCATAGTGGCCTTTGCCAACTTCTGACCTTGCAGTGTTAGCGCTTGATATATTGAAATGTATTCACTCCAATTAATCTGTTCATGTTTATCAGATATACTGTGTACTTGATGTACTAATGTATTTAATCATGCTTTGTTACATTTTTTTGTTGTTGTTCAGATAGGGCATTTCTTTCAGCCAGGGTTTTGTCAAAGAGGTTTTTCCTTTTCGTTAGCTAGTAACCACGTTATCATGTAAAAGGTGCAAAGTTAGTAGTTACATGGTTAAAAGGTCCATAAGAGGTCACTTACCACATGATGCCATTACATAATTATAAGGAACCACCTAGGAAACATTTATGAGCATAATAGTATTATGTCAGGTGTTCTTTATGTCCTTTTATTTTGTATCCAGAGCTTATGAAACGTCCAAGCTGTATCGAGATTTGAAGCTTAGAGGTGCCCTGATTCAAAATAAAACACTTCGCCTTCTGCCTCAGGAACAGGTCTACAATAAAGTTAATGGAGTCTGGAATCTATCAAGTGACCAGGTAATTCAAAATCCCTGTATTAAAATATGAATAAATTTTATCTTATTTTGTTTTCTGATAAAAAATATGAGTAACTTAACATGACAAGGACATGATTAAGATAGTGGAACAAATCTTGAATCAGAAAAAATAGTAACCAATCAGTATGATGAATGGTACCTGTTGATTCATTAGATTTTAGCTGTATATTTACAACAATTAAATATTGTGTACTTTACACAGTCAGAAATAGTGACTTAGCCATATTTTGATAGAAACTTACTGTAAAATGAAATGAAAATGTGAAAGATTCAAGTGGATTTTTATTAATTTTACTCTGTATAGTCTTAGACATTATGCAAGATAAAATGTCCGATGCATCTAAGTGTAGAGAAGTACCAGAGCCTCCATCTGTCTGTCTGTTTTGTAAATAATATAAATTAAAAGATATGTTATATCCAATTTTGGCTTATTTTAAAGTAGAGAGTGAACACTTAGAAACAGAAGAAACCTTGCCATGGGAATATTTCAGTATTACTTTATAATCACTTTCAAAAACACATTTAAATCTAGCTGTGGGAGGGTAAGCACTTTTATTTTCCACTCACTTGGCCAAAGAGCTTACATCTGTCTGTCAATCATCTGTCATCTCTCCATCGGTCCACATTTGTTATTTTCAACTTCTTTTTTAAGACACTCCTGAGCCTTTTTGAATCAAACATGGCAGGAATATTTCTTATGACAAGTCACACCATTGCTAGGGGAGTCACCCATAACAATTTTTTTAGTAGAGTCCAGGGTTATCTACCAAATTTTTTTTATGGGTGGCTCCCCTAGCAATGGTGTGACATCCATAGCAACTATATGGAAACATTATTTTTTTACTTAGCCAATTTGGACCAGACTTGATAGAAATGTTTCTTGGAACATGCTGTATCAAAATTTTGTATGGGTGAATCTTTTCTAGAATGGCTGAGCAAATTTTGACTAAACTTATTAGGAATATTTCTTAGGATATGCTCTATCAAAATTATGATTGGAGTGGCTCCCCTAGCCACCATGTGGTTAACAATCTTCTGGAAAACCTATTTTTGACTTCTTGTTTCTTGGTACATGCTGTCAAAAAATTTTATGGAGTGGTTCCCCTATCAGCAGTGTAGTTTCTATAGCAACCATATGTAAAGCCTAATTTCAACTTCTTCCCTCAATTGGCTGTGCCAAATTTTGTCAAACTTAGTAGGAATATTTGTTAGGACATGCTCTATCATTTTGTCTAGGGTGGCTCTGCTAGCAGTAGTGTGGCTATCTTAGCAGCAAGGTGAAAAATCTATTTTCAACTTCTTGAGAACTACACAACCCATCTAAGATCTTGATGATTTAGGTCTATTTACCAAGTTGGTGCAAAATCAGATCAGAAATACAGTCTCTAGAGTGGTAACAACCTCAGCCAATCAGATGCAAGATCACCTCATTAATATGACAGTCTCTTCATGTCACTCAGTAATTTTTGAAGGACTTAGTGAATTGAAATAAAAATGTTATGGCCCCTGTTTCATTTAGCACTTTGCATTTCAATTTCCACTTAAAAACATTTGAAGAATTTCATGGCTTGAAAAGAAAATTAGTATGAGGCTTTACATTAAAGAGACCTGGGTCATGTTTGATTTTCATTGTTCTGGCAACAATTGTATGGAGTTAAGGCCATTGTTTGACTTAAAACTTTGTACTTCAGTGTCTGCTTGCTAACTTTTGAAGGTTTTCATTAATTGAAATTAAATTTGGCACAAGGCTTTATATTAAAAAAAGTAGGTAAAATTTGATTTTCACTGTTTTCTGGCAAAATTTTACAGAGTAATAGCCTTCCTGTTTGACTTAAAACTTTGCATTTTTTTATTTCTGCTCAATTAATTTTAAAGGACTTTATGGTAGCACTAAATAGTATTGGGGAAAGATCCAGCCACTGCATACATTACAATGCAATCATCGACATGTATATTATGCTTGTAAGAGGATGGAGAAACTGTGTAAATAAAATATTTACATGACAAGCATTTTCTCAGGTTATTTCATACATTTATGTTCACCCACTCATCCTCCAACAGAGTGTGGAAATCAGTAAAACTTAGTATTTTGAACCCCATTACAAAATCATGGAAAGGGCAGTAGTAAAGGCTTATCAATTGAGACCCCAATATGTAAAAAAAAATCAATAGAAAAATTACTTTCTTTGAGAATTGCCAAGCAGATGCTCATTCAGAGTTACAACATTTTTTAGTAAATTATGTTTCTCCAACAATACTTATCCGATCACATTAACAATTGAAAAAAATCTGCTACCTCCTGAAGCTAGGCCTTCTGAAAATATGAACAAACATATCTCCAACTATATATCATATAGACCTCCCCTTTCATTTACTGGATGTTTACCAGTTTAAGCTTGAGCAAAAGCAACAACAGGATGCTCACATTTGCAGGGAAAGATGGGAGGGATTGATAGTAATGTGATTGGGTAAGTATTCTCTGAGAAACATAATTTACTACAAAATTTCCTTTATCCATTGAATAAATTAATGGATCACATTAATATTAGGAGAATAAGTAAGAGGAGGAGGAAATGCAAGAGCATCCAACCTCTACCATTGTCACCCCGCAGGGGCAATATGACTGCGCCTTTGATAAAAGGATCAACTTTCTCCTAATGTGAAGGCACTACAACTGGAAAAGTATGAATTTAATATTGTCAAGGCAACCCCTGGGGTTCTGCACAAATGTTTCCTGGGCGAATCCAGCGAAAGCTACAAACCCCATACCTAGAATGAAGATTGTGCTGTCATGAACAGGTCCTGGTAACCATCTAGGCAGCCACCACAGACCTTTCAAGGTTCAACTCTTGCCTGTGCAAAACCATATCATGTAGATAAAAGCTGGAGAAAGTAGATTGAGCATGCCCAAATGACTCCATGATGTCTCAAATTGAAACATTATGTTCAAATGCAAGTCTCGTCAAAATCACAAAAAGTTTGTGAGCTGAGAACTTCATGAGGTGTACCTGATCCTGAGAGGGCTCAGAATGTACCATATGGAATAAACCACTCAAGCCATGATACCAGTGATTGAGATGTTATGGGTTGCTTTCCGGACATAACAGAATATACCATATGGAATAAACCACTCAAGTCATGATACCAGTGATTGAGATGTTGTGGGTTGCTTTCCGGACATAACAGAATATACCATATGGAATAAACCACTCAAACCATGATACGAGGGCTTGAGATGTTATGGGTTGCTTTCCAGCCATAACAGAATATACCATATGGAATAAACCACTCAAACCATGATACCAGTGCTTGAGATGTTATGGGTTGCTTTCCAGCCATTACAGAATATACCATATGGAATAAACCACTCAAACCATGATACCAGTGCTTGAGATGTTATGGGTTGCTTTCTGGGCATAACAGGCAGGAAGAACATTGATGGGCACCATGGATGTTCTCTGTGCACCTCAGATAGCAACTGAGTGAGCAAACCAGGTCTTACAGCTTCACCTCTCTCAATGGATAGATCAAAGAGAGAGGGTGAATGATTATTTTCTGATTTACTGTAAACAGCAACCTGTTTTTGGAGACAAATGCATCATCAGTATGACTGAGTCATGAGAATGGAACAGGAAGTAATTTGGATCCACAGACAGGGCATGCAACACATTCACTGTGTATATGCTGAAGCTAGACGAAGAAAGTTTTGTATCAAAACAGCTTCAGTGAAAACGAAGACAGGCTAAAACTGGGGCAAGTTGAGCTATGTCAAGAGTCAGGAGAGGTTCCATTTGGGAAACAAGGTGAGCAAGCATAGCCTGGACAGGTCAAGACTGAATAACAGGTCAGAAAAATTGTTGTTATAACCAGTATCTTTTCTCCCTTGATGGAATGATACCCTTTGATAGTGATTGGAGCTACCTTCTCCTCGGAGAGAAAAAGGAAGAAGTTAGCCAACTGAGGAATTGAAGATAGGATGGGGATGATGTAATTTTTCTGACACCAGTTGATAAAAACATGCCTAGTCCTTTCATGTGCATTCAAGGTGGGAGGCCTGCCAGATATCGAGATCCTTTCCATGATTGAAGTGCAGAATTCTTTTTTCACACAAGGCTCCCCTGACAAGAGCTAGGTTTGAAGAAGGAGTTTGTCCGGATATGGATGGAATACCAATGATCTTGGCTGCATGAGCAACATGGGAGTCACCATAATCTTCCTAGGAATGTCTATCTTGAGATCAAATAGATCATAGACTCTGGATTTGTCCCATCAGGGAAGAGCAATCAGCAATAGTATGCAAGTCAGGCCCCTCACCTTCTGAAATACCTTTGGGATCAGGACTGCTGGGCAAAAAGCATAGACCCTCATCCCCTTCCAGCCGATTGACAGGACATCAACTGCCCAGGCCTCTGGGTCTGTGAATGGAGAGACAAAGGTGGGAAGTTTGTGGTTTCACCTTGTCGCAAAAAGGTCCCACAGGGCACAAACTTGATGAAAGACAGACAGATTGAGAGACCACACTGTATGAAGCAGTTGGTCTCCTTGATAATGAATTGGCCAGGACATTAAGTCTGCCTGGAATGTGCTGGACTTGTATGGAGATAAGGTATCGGGCACCACTGAGTTGTCCGACATTATCAGAACTGTCTTTCCTTGTGTCCAGTCTCTCCAAGCGCTGAAAGCTTAGAGAACAGCCTTAATTTCCAGGAAATTTATATGAAGTGTCTTCTTCTGTACAGTCTACTAACCGCTAACTGTCAAGAATCAGGGAAGTAAGTGGGCCCCCAACCTAACAAATTGGTATCTGTACAGATTGTGACTTCTGGTGGTGGTGGTGTTGGTGGGGGCTTCCAGGGTATTCCTGAGACTAACCACTTACCGTCTTTCCACTGGAGCAGAAAGTGATTGATTTAGATCGAGATCATAATCTGATGATTAAAACAACCTGAGATAGGGCGCCTCAGTGCCAGGTGTGCCATCTGCATGGAGTGCATATATAGACAGCTGAGACAAAGCAAGTCTGCCACTGCATTGAGAAGGCCAAGGAGTTAAAGAAACTCTCTCCCCAATATAGATGTCTTGGCAGAAATCAACTTTAATGCATCAACAATTGATGCACTTGTGTTGAAGTCAAATAAGGTTGATATGAGTTAGAAGATCCATACTGAGATGATCAAAATGCTGAGAGAGGACAAGATACAACTTGTCCTTGTTTACTATCCACCCGAAACTGCAAAGGAGGGAGAGAAGATGGTTCATATCCTGAACTAAATTGAAACTTACCAAATATTTTGACAGAATGTCATCCAGGTACACCATCATAATCATGGAGGAGACTGTCATGAAGTGGGAGATCACACAGTCTAACTTCTTGGTTAAGGCCCAAGGGCTGAGGCTCAAGTCAGATGGAAAGGCAAAGAATAGGTACACTTACCCATGGTAGCTGAAGGAAAGAAACTTTCAAGATATCAGGTGTATGGGAATACGGAAATAAATGTCAGTCAAATAGAGACTGATCACATATTCATTGCACTGCACCAACAGTCATACTGACCTTGCTGTCTCCATTTTGAACTTTGGAGTGACAATAAACTAATTAAGCTGTTTCCCATGGCTTTTAGGATCAGAAAGAGTCTGGAGTAAGAACCCATGGAGTCCAGCTTCTGAATTATCTCCACCATCAACTTTGAGAGCAAAGCTCTGTCTGCTTTTGTAAAGCATCCATTTTCATGGGACCATTCAGGATATCTGTTTTGAAATGGGATAACAAAAGAATGAAGCTGGACAAATGGGATCTGTATCCCCTCCAAAATGACTTGGATTACCCAATCATTGTTTGGGAAGAGGTTATTCCAAGTCTGCCAAAACAGAGTCTGGTGCCCACAGGAAGGTTGCTGGTTGCCTAAGATTCACTTGCCTGTGAAAGGACTGTTGCTGCTGAGGCAAACTTCTGTACTTTTGTTGATGATCATTCCTTCTTTGGTACTGCCCATGATGTGGCCCAAAAAAGGAAGGGGCAGGCAACGAGAGCTGAAGTGGTAACTCCCATGCTGCCTGCTACCTAATCTTCTCAATGTGACCCCCAAACAGAAGGGTAAGCTGAAAGGGAGAGAGTGTAGGGCTGCTGTCATGATGCAGTTCAAGTGAACAAGAGTGCTAGAGTGGTCTCTTCTCACTGATCCAAATTGCCAGAAGTGGTTAGCAATCCTATATGATATGCAGCCCTATTGACGACCTTGGCTTTATGGTATGTTGACTCCTATGCATGATTGCTTCTGCTTTTTCAACCATATGGAAAATGGCCAAGTCCAACAAAGAGGAAGTTGCCACAATGTTCCTCATCAGTTTGGACGTGGTATTAAACACCTGTCTGTCAGAAAGGCATATTAACAGCAGTGGTATTAAACACCTGTCTGTCAGAGAGGCATATTAACAGCAGTGGTATTAAACACCTGCCTGTCAGAAAGGCATATTAACAGCAGTGGTATTAACACCTGTCTGTCAGAAAGGCATATTAACAGCAGTGGTATTAAACACCTGTCTGTCAGAGAGGCATATTAACAGCAGGGGTATTAAACAACCTGTCAGAAAGGCATATTAACAGCAGTGATATCTTTATCCAGACTCAGGACATTTGCCATGATAGTCGTTGTCAGAGCTGGGGGGGGGGGCATCATCATGTGGTCCCCCATAACACTTGTAACTGATTTGGAATGATCCAAAACTCAAAACAATACTCAAATCCAGGTCTGATGATTTGGACACAAACACACTCCCTCTGCCCATGTACTGCAGACACTGCATGGACTTGAAGACAAACACTTTGTTCAAGAGAAGCATGTCTCATGGTTGTCTTCAGCAACCTTGAATCGCTTGCACTTCTTGGATTTTGAAGATATTTCCTTTGTAACTATAATGAGAAGGACTAAAATGCAATAAATACATACAAATTAGGTGAAACTCATGAAGAGAAAACACCTATAACACATATGAATAAATAAACCATGGTGTCTACTGTGCAGTGTGACACAGGTGAATATAACTGAAATGCACAACATACCAGTTGATGAACAGGTCCACAAAGACTGACAAAAAAAATGGTAAATAATGTATACACACAGTATATCAACATTAAAAGTGACTAAATCACACAAAACTGTAGATAGTAGACTTGAAACAGTGAATAGATGTCATTGGATTCAGGAGGTACACTGAACTGTAGTTGAAGTCCCGTGCAAAAGCATAAACTGGTAAACTACTGGCATACCGGTCACCACTAGTGGGGGGAATGAGAGTAAATTTGTAAGAGTTACTTCTCTTTATATGATATATAGACGGAAAGAGTTTTTCTGTTGTCTTTTTGGAAGGGCTGGATTAAGGAGGTAGAGGCTGTTTTTCTTAATGTTAATGTAATCTGGTAATATATTCTACAGAAAAATTCCTAGTTAGACAGCCACCCATAATGACTGTGACCTTGAACTTAACCTCAAACTCAACTGGCACAAAGTTTTTGCTAGTAATGATGGAGATACTGCGAGATAACTTGTCCATACGTCTAATATTAAAAATGTACCCCATGGCCAATCATACAAAACTGTTCAGTGCTACCTTTGGATTAAAATCAAATTTGGTATGAAGCTTTACATTAAAAAGAATTAGGTCAGGTTTCATTTTCATTATTTTATGGCAAAGTTTTGCAGAGTTATGGCCCTTGTTTGACTTAGACCTTTGCTCTGCAGTTTCCACAAAATATCTTTTGAAGGACTTCATGAATTGAAACCAGATTTGGTATGAAGCTTTTCATTAAGAAGACATAGGCCAGGTTTGATTTTCCAGCAAGATTTTATGGAATTATGGGTCCAGTTTGACTTTGAACTTTCCCCTTCAGTTTGCATCATATTAGCAGGGGGCATGCATTTTATATGGGCACATTTCTAGTTTTCATTTTATCATGATACCTAATCTCATATCAACAGCCACCGCCCTTAACTAGCCAAAAGGGATCATTCTCTTCAGTGGCTATGTAATTGATAATTGCCATAAAACTGTTGTGGCAGATATGTAGCATATTTTAACATTAGGAAAATTGAATGACACTAAAATATTACAATATAAATTCCTCTTTCAGGGCAATCTGGGAACCTTCTACATCACCAATGTCCGCCTGGTTTGGCATGCTAATATTAATGAATCTTTCAATGTCAGCATACCATATCTTCAGATGGTGAGTTCTGTAGTTCTGTATTTGTCAATAAAACTTGCTAAATTTAATAATTCAGTTTGGACTTCTTAAAGGTAGCTTTTGTTGACAATTCCAGTAATGAGTATTGATCCCACCTGCATGAGAAAAAATATAAATCGAATGATAGATCAATTTTCAGAAAAATATTCATGTGGTTTGAAGCAGAATTGTATCATTTTTACCAAGATACATTTGTGAATCATTGCAAATACAAAATTAACAGGTTGGCATTATTTTTCATACTTGCTTCTTCATTAAATCTGGTTACTCAGGGTTTTGATTTAAAGATAATTAATATATTAAAATCAAATTTCAAAAAAGTATTGCATTTAGAGGCAATATAATCACATCTGCAATAGTTTATTACCCTCACTCACCATTATTGGTATCTTAAGCTGGAATAATCAGAAGACAACTCCACACATTGTATGCTGGATAGTAACAAAATTTATCAGCAATATTTGGTTAGCCAAAGTTTACAATAATTCTTTATATAACTTGTGCACTTTAGCTGTTTTACTATAGGATTATTATTTTCCTCAGTTCTAGTTCTGAGTTTTTTTGCTTTGAACTGATTTTGCTGTTTGGAAAATGTCAGGTTTAGAAAGTCTCATAGAAGGTATATGTCTCAATTACCTGTGACTTTACCTGTTAAAGTAATTATTTCAGAAACATGGATTTATAACATTTGATATTCGTAATGTTGGAAAAAACATTTGAATTTATTTTTCTTTCAGAAAACTGTAAAAGTGAGAGAGTCAAAGTTTGGTCTTGCTCTTGTGGTTGAAAGCACACAGCAGGTATGTACAGGTGTCATGAACAACAACAGCAACAACAACTATAAACAAACAAACAAACAAATTGGTGATCGTTATGGATGAAAAATAACTGTATATGGAAATCATGGTGACTACTTTTTCCCATTGCATTTCTTCTGTTACGCTAAAACATAATTGTTTGGTATCCCAATAAAAGTACAAGCTAAATGGAAGGATTGTGATAGCAAATTCACTTGCTTGTTAATGATTGGAACTTAATGACAACAAAGTACCATATTTATCCAATGACAAGCCCATGCTTGATGATAAGCCCATGCTTGATGATAAGCCCATGCTTAATGATAAGCACATGCTTGATGATAAGCACATGCTTGATGATAAGCCATGCTTGATGATAAGCACATGCTTGATGATAAGCCCATGCTTGATGATAAGTCCATGCTTAATGATAAGCCCATGCTTAATGATAAGCACATGCTTAATGATAAGCACATGCTTGATGATAAGCCCATGCTTAATGATAAGCCCATGCTTAATGATAAGCACATGCTTGATGATAAGCACATGCTTGATGATAAGCCCATGCTTGATGATAAGCACATGCTTGATGATAAGCCCATGCTTAATGATAAGCCCATGCTTAATGATAAGCACATGCTTGATGATAAGCACATGCTTGATGATAAGCCCATGCTTAATGATAAGCACATGCTTAATAATAAGCACATGCTTGACAATAAGCCCATGCTTGATGATAAGCCCAGCCCCATTTTTATACAGTTTTAGCAAATATGTATGTAATAATGTCTTGGTCTGATTATAACTCCACCTCCTATAGGATAATAAAAAAATACAACATATTAAATTGAAAGAAAATATATAATGTAATAAATTATAAGAAAATAAACATGATGCAGAATGGATAGAACATAAGAGTGGATTACAATTATTATAACTACCATGTTTCTTATTGCAGTTTAACATCCAAGCTGACAAATGACAAAGTTCCACTAGTCTGCCATGAGATATCAGTCAAACATTGTACACTAAATTTAAAAGGCAGCACTGATTATTATGGGCTATGTGTGTGGACATTATGTAAATTCACATGGATTATTAATTTTTTCTGGACTCGAGGCCAGCATGGTTGGACAATGGTATTTTTCACTATATATTTTACTCAGAGGCTCTTTTACAAGTGCCTGTTTCAAACTAAATGTATGTAGCAAGTTGAATAATTTCCATCATTTGCAGAATTTGGTGAGCATAACATTTATATTATTCAACTCATTGTATACAGTAAGAATCTATTTATAACATTACAAAAATTTCAGATTTTTTTCAATAAAACTGCACATTAGGTAAATAAAAAAACTTTAATGTATACTTGAAAGCCCCAGAGTGCATTCACCGTATATGTCATCATAACGTCTTTTGTGACATGATGACTTGATATTTGTGCTTGTTATATGTGTGTGTGTGTGTGTGTGTGTGTGTGTGTGTACTGATGATTTCATGTAATGAATATTTATTACAATACTTAAAAAATGTCTTACCCAATTTTTTTCTAAATGTTGTAGGTACAACGTAAATGTTGTGTAATCACATGGTTAATATTTTCAGAACAAAAATGTTACTTCTGAGAAAATTTTATGCTAATGAGAAGTCATGGTCACCTTGATTCTGGTGATTGGTCCATGAAAGTTACATATTCATGGAATAATGGTATCCCAAAAAATGTTTATTGTTTTCTTTTCAGAGTGGAGGTTATGTGCTGGGATTTCGAATTGACCCTCAAGAGAAGCTCCAAGCCACAGCCAAGGAAATTCAGAGTTTACATAGAATCTACAGTACCTGTCCAATATTTGGGGTGGAGTTTGAGGAAGAGGAAAAGGTAACAATTATAAAAGCTTTCTTTCACTCAGAATATTTAAAAATATGAAAAAGAAACATTTTAACATAAGAATTTTTTTTCTTCGAGAAACAGGTCTCCAGGAGCCAGACTGTAAAAAAGTAAAACATTCTGTGAGATTTTCCTCGCTCTGTGAAATACCACAGGTATTAACCTTTCAGATGAATATTCATTTCTAGGACCAGTTTGACCTCTCATTGGAATATTTGTTCAGTCCACTTGAAAAATATGTATGCAACTCGGCATGTATCTTGAGTGTATGGTATGAACTTTGACTGGACTAAAGTGACCTTCCACTTTTAGTGTAATAATAATATTGTTCACTCTTCTAGTAGATGTTTCTGTGCTTACATTCATGTTCTTGGTTTGGACATAATTTATATTAAGTGTACATGTGCGTGTACATAATGATACATTTTTGGGTGGGTTTGGCTCAATGATTATTTTGTTGATTTATTTGGGTCGGACTTGTTTACACATTAAGCATGCATTATGCAAGCACACCACTATTTCAGCTATTTCTCAGGTGGACTAGCTCTGAATGATAAAATGCAATTTCAGTGACCTGGTTGATATTTGAAGATTAGTTTGGCAATTCCATTTATGCAAAATTATATAGATCCAGAACAGCTTACAAGTGCCTGTTTACATGTAAATTAAAAATGTATTTTTATTTTTCTTAGGCGGTCATAAATTCATGTCAGGGCAGTGTTGTGTAAAGAAAATTAAGATATACTGCATCGTATAATCTTCAAATTTTCCTTATACTGAACTCAATATTTTCCATTTTATGAAAACAAAAAGAGGAAAGAAGTGGATAGAGAAAATTATTCATTACTTTGTTATTGTTATACATATTGAATCTTTATTTTCAAATTTGAATGAATTAAATGAAATATTTAATGAATTATTAATTGTTCTTGTTTTCATAGCCTCAAGGATTGAATGAATTGACAATAGAGAAAGTGCAGGATGATGTAGAGATTGAAATAGAAGGCCAGTCTGATGCCTTTGCGGTTTGTACACCAATTACTTAACACAACACACTAACAAGTCATACCAGAATCAGTTTTACTGTGACAAAATTTGGGGCACTTAAAATTAAGCACAATTTCAATATTACACTTTATCACACGACACCATTGGTATGATGCTGCAACTCATTTAATATTTTCAGTATATTTACTAGTTAATTATTGTCTTACTTTCAGTATATTTACTAGTTAATTATTGTCTTACTTTCAGTATATTTACTAGTTAATTATTGACTTACTTTCAGTCTATTTACTAGTTAATTATTGACTTACTTTCAGTATATTTACTAGTAAATTATTGCCTTATTTTCAGTATATTTACTAGTTAATTACTGCCTTACTTTCAGTATATTTACTAGTAAATTATTGCCTTGCTTTCAGTATATTTACTAGTTAATTATTGCCTTACTTTCAGTATATTTACTAGTTAATTATTGCCTTACTTTCAGTATATTTACTAGTTAATTATTGCCTTACTTTCAGTATATTTACTAGTGAATTATTGTCTTACTTTCAGTATATTTACTAGTGAATTATTGCCTTACTTTCAGTATATTTACTAGTTAATTATTGCCTTACTTTCAGTATATTTACTAGTTAATTATTGCCTTACTTTCAGTATATTTATTAGTTAATTATTGCCTTACTTTCAGTATATTTACTAGTTAATTATTGCATTACTTTCAGTATATTTACTAGTTAATTACTGCCTTAATTTCTGTATATTTACTAGTTAATTACTGCCTTACTTTTAGTATAATTACTTGTTAATTATTGCATTATATTAACAATCTATGTTAGTATATCATAACTCCATAATAGGTTAATAATATAGCATCCTGTTTAATCTTTAGCTTAAATCAAGGTAATTGTATGTGGATTGAATGACACAAATATGTACATTTTATAATAAATCAACTCTTAAATTTATTCTCATTTCAAATGAAATTTATGAAATGTGTTGAATAATTTCTTTCTTTTACAAAAGCATGCTAAAGATAGAAATTATTCAACACCCATCATGAATTTCATTTCAAATGAACACTAATGTAAGGTCCTATATATTTAGCACAATCATAAATTAGTTACAGTATATACTTGCGTATAATCCAAATACAAACAACATAGACGTTGATCTGCAGTCGCATAATGCACCGGCAGATTAGGGTCTATGTTGTTTGTTCTACTAATTAGTTCTTACAAACTGCATAGACCCAGATCTGCCGGCGCATTATGCAATGGCAGATCTGGGTCTGTGCAGTTTGCAGTTGGTATTCGCTTATATATGAGTATATACGGTAACTCACCTAACCCTGTGATTTTTGTGTTCTGTATGAATATTAGTGTTAGACTGAATTGCACATTTGGTCCGCACAAAAGTGTCATAATAAAACTGCCAGTTAAATGAGCACACTTGATGTTATACTTAAACCAAATAAAACTTACAACAGTCTGTGGAGCAGTAGAAATATGACTCGTAGAAATCAAGAAAAATTTGCCTATACATTTTTTCCATAACAACTTTAAAAATAATGTATGTCATTAGCAGCTTATCTTTGAGTTCCAATGACACAAAATAGGGCAATTGAAATGGAATTTACATCAAAATATGATTTGGGAAAAATAATATTATGAACATATATGTGTACTTCCACTCTGTAAACTTTAATTTAGAAAAAAAGTTTCTTGTGTTGTGTCAGAAAGTTCTTTGCAGTGGGAAATCAAAATTTATTGTTGCATAACTGCAGAAATATTGACAATATAAACTTAAACATTGTAAATGTTATAATTACCACATAAACAAATTTCATGGAATATGATTGGTCAATTATCAGGATATAAAATCCAGTATCTATGTTAGAAATCCATCTAACAGGGTGCAAGAACTCCAGCAACATCATAACTTCATCATGTGACTTAAAGTGGGGTGCAATTAATTCACATGTCGACTGGCAGTATACAACTGGGTAAAACAAAATGGCAGACAATCTCCTCTTTAAAATTTAAATGCAGATATCCAATATATGATTTGAATATATCGTATGATTTCAGAATATATAGAAATGAGCTATTATATGGTTTATCATCATTTGAAATTATTCCCCCCAATAAAGGCCAGATATAATTAATCAGTGCTGATTTGTCAGTCATTCAGCAAGATTTTTTTCTTTGGCCAAGTGGAGGTAACTGCTACAACTAGTGTCTTGTTTGTAAACAGTCATCTACAAGGCCAGCAATTACAGCTAAGAGATTCTTGTGTGTTATTCTTTCAAAAAATAAGTTTATGTAAGGTTTATGAGGTAATAAATTCATTACATTAACAATTTACCAGTGTGTGCACAGAATGTTATGACCAGCTTGAATCCCATACACCTCTCACCTTTGGCTCATGGGGTTCCATATGGTCATAACATTCATACACCCTGGTATACTAACATGTAACTAAATGTGTGCATTGATCAAAAGTTTGATTTGAATTTTTGTAAGGTAATTTGTATTAGTTTTGTCTAAACTGGTGTGGAATTTTTTCAAAATATCTCCACTTTGTAAAATACAGTAGAGTTCTAAGATCTTTTTATCAAGAATCAAGCTGCCAATATGGTTGAATGTGAACCAGTTTCATTTTCATTGCTAGACTTTGTACATGGACTGGAGCCTTGATATAGCCAATATATCACAGGTCTTCAAAATTTTCTTGGAAGTTTACTTGCCTATGGGTATGGAGGATGATTAACACCATAATTCTATGCATGTATTTTGTATTAATTTAGGCTGTATATTCTATTCTGCTTTATTCCATTTTGCATTTTCTATGTGTGTAGGATGTGCATTCTATATTGCATCTTTAAATCTACCAATATTTCTTTCTAAATTTGATATGCATGATATTGGAATACTACAATTTCATATCTTCAAATTCCATATGAACAGTGCTAGGTGTTCATTTATTCTCATAAACAGATTAAACATCCTTGTGTCATAAACATTTTCCAAATGCTTTAAAAAAAAAAATCACATGATGCTCTCTTGTGAAGTTATTCAAGTAATCAGTCCCACAGGAATTAGACGGATTGTTTGGTTTGAAATGGATGATTTAGAGTATGTATGGGTACATGAATTTACACGGCTGTTTTGGAAGACTGGCACAAGCTTATAAAAATAAAAAAATAAGTTTCTGATCAAACAATGCATTAAATGCCTTTGATCAGTACTGTTGTCCTGCTGACCATTTATTTCAGCAAGGTCCTATCTTGCAATTATATGTCCCTGATTTCATATACATTTTGATCGAAAGGCCACAATATGTAAACATGAGAAGGGGGGTGGGGAAGGGAGGGAGGGAGTGAGTGAGAGATGTTATATGCCAGGTAGATTTATCACTAGGAAGATTGGGGAGAGTGTTGAACTTTAAAAAAGTCTCATTTATTTTCAATTCTCCTGATAACTAATTTGCAATGTGATCGTCAATTTAAAAACAATGACGTTGAAAAAAAAATGAATAAGAAAACTGGAGATTATGCTGGAACTACTAATGAATGGTGAAGGTGCAGAGTGGTTTCGTCACAATTCTTCACCAGCTAAAGGATCATTTATTTAAAAAAAACAAATAAACAAATATTCTGAAAGAAGGAAGCATTTATATTGTCTTATTATGCATCACATACTAGTTGCTGTTGAGACACGGCAGGTCGGATCTGTAGTTCTGTCTTCCATAATTAGAATGTGCAATTATACCTAACCCGCGTCACGATTTTCATTCAGCTATCGCTGTATCCTCTGTTGTCATAATAGGACATTAATCTATTGCATCTTGAGTCATGCTAACAGCCAACTTGCAACTTTTCATTGTGCTACATTGTAACTTTCAGTATGTGAATGTTTTGCCAGTGTGACGCTTAAAAGTGTGTTATAAAATGAAATCTGTCAATTGCGAAGAGAATTTAGAGTTGGAAAGACAATTAAGAATGTTAACGTGTGTAATATTCAAAATGCACATAGAATCACTCACATGGAATCTGAAGACATGAAATTACAGTATTGTAATAACATACTTAACAAAACTTCAGTGATAAATATTGGCAAATGTAAAGATGCAATCTAGAATGTACATCCTACACACATAGAAAATGCAAAATAAAATATACAGCACATACTAATAGACAATACATGTATAGAATTAAAATACATGCATAGAATTATGGTGGTAATCCCCCTCCATATATGAGCAAATAAATTTCCTTGCTCTTTAGAATTTGTTCTTTCCAGTTTAAGCATCTCAAGTAAATGACAAAATATACAAGATCCTTTCATAATTAAAATATTTATTTTGTCTTAAATAAAAACACCTCACACAGCATCAATGCATTTTTCAAGCATATCTTCATGTACAATGCTAGAGATTGGAAGTTACCTAAATGAATAAATCTGCATTTGGATATCTGGCTGTCCCAGCAAGAATTGACTTGCCCTGGGCAATGGAAACTGGGGATTTTTAAGACCTGCAGTATGAGCACTTTTTCATTCATTTTTTAAAAGTATTGTTATGCCTATTTTCACAGGCATACTTTGCTGATGGAAACAAGGATAGGGACAGAGAGCCAGTATTCTGTCCAGAACTTGGACTAGCAATAGAGAAGCTCAAAGATGGATTTACCATAGCTGGACTTTGGGATGTGTTACTGTAGCAGAAAACATTTTCCTCTGGCTTCCTGCAGAACTGTGATTTACATGGGACTAAAATAATGATTATGATCAGCATGCATGTCCAATCTAGTACACATATGAAATAGAAATATTCTAGACTTATAATGTCATATAAACCTTTTTCTCTGCTTTATAAGAAAAAAAGGAACATCTGATGGAAAATGTTGATATAAGCCAATCCAGAAAATGTTTTGCATATATAGCCCTTACCATGGTGTCATTGAAACATGCAGCGTAAGTAAAAGTTTATGATTAAATGAGACCGTATTCCATCCTACATTTAGTGCAACTATATTGTCTTAAGTTGATAAATTTGATAATCCTATTTATTTTTCCATATTTTCTAGTACATGTTACATCAATATTCATCACATGTTTAAGAAAATTAAAATAATTCTTGTTTGGATTTATAGTATTTCTGGCGGTTTGACTTTGTGATATCAGTGTCAAATAAGTGGTAGTAAAATTTGTTTCAAGTGCCAGACAAGTTATTTGTTACTTTTTTTGCTTCTTGCTTGTTTATGTAGACTATAATAGTTCAGTTCATTTAGATGCATTACAGAGATTATTCATTAGTTTTGTAAAAGTCTATAAAATGTATATTATAGGCAATTATCACATCTTATTCTTAACATGCCACATGTATGAAATTTTTAAGGCATTTTAAATGTCACTTAATTATGAATTTTGCAAAAAGATTATAAAGCCATTTTTATTCAGACTGCATTATTTTGCAATGTGTGGCATATAATTAAAAAAAAAAAATGATAAAGTCTATATTCTACTTACATTACATTTTTATGATTCAGAGAATTTTGTCACTGTAGTTTCGTCCCCTTTATTTTAACAGTTATAGCGGTTGGTATCTTGCACGTTGTATACAGTATAGATGTACCGACTTTTATTTTTACCTGTACTAGCATCTGCGTCACAACCATGCAACCTTATGATGTACAATAGGCTTCTCCATCTACTAAAAATAGCATTTCTTTAACATTGCACTTGCCACTGACAACTTTTATTTTTCCAAATTACAAAAGTTTGCACTGACAGAACAAGGTTTGGTTTGAAATTTGTAAGGTATGAAGGGATTATATAATCCTAAGCTAAATTGTAATTGTGCCAGGTAAATACTTTCCAAGACTGGAAGTGGGTTACGATTCATAATGGACAGACTATAGTTTTGTAAAAGCCTGTAAAATGTCTATTACAGACTATTATCACATTGGATGAAACATTTTAATCTTGTTATTAACATACCACACGTAGAAAAGTGAATGCATTGTATATGCAGGTTCAAATAGTTCCTAGCCATTTGACTGCAGAAAGCTTCAGTTCCCGTTTCACTAATGATATCTGGTTGGTTGGATTATAATGGCACTTTTAATACATTATTGGCTTTATCATGCATAGGAAATGGGAGCTAAAAATATTTACTGTAAAATCTGGATATATTCATGTACACTTACTTTCTAAATACAGAGGAACCCAAGTATACTGTGGTATAGGTGGGGTCCGTAACTGCTGATTGTGTTATGTACCAAACTGCAGTATAGCAAGAATCATTGAAAATTCAATCAATGTGTGTGAGGGGGGACAGGAGGAAGAATAAACAAAATGACAGTCAAATGTATAGTAATAATTTTACTACCTGCTAATTTATAAACAATCAGAATTGAGATACCCCTGTGCCAGGTGAAAATTAATTATTATTGTGTAAAAACATTATCGATGATCTGTAAGCTATAGGTTTTTTAAACTTAATTATTTTTATCTGTTTGTCATCTTGGCTGATATTTTGAGTAGAGTCAGGGGAAAAAAAGACATATAAGACAAACAAGAGTCCCTAGAAGGGGCTAACATTCTACTGGCCAAAAAGAATTTCTAGGAATCAGAGATAAGACCATTTCTTTTTTTAACTGGTGAGTATTGAAACCATCTCTGATATTCTTGAGAAACTCCAATATACCAAATTTGGTAACAAACTATTTTTTACATTTGAGTTAACATGTTCACAAGATTCATGCAACTGCAGAACAAATTTCTTTATTGCGGCCTTTGACCTTGAACCTGATATCATGGACACAAAAACATGTCTCAGACAAAGTCAAGATATAACCACATAAACTTGTCTCAGACAGTGTCAAGATATAAATATAACTGCATACCAAGTTTGATTAAATCTAAGTAATATTTCTTGGGGGGCAGGGGGGTGGGGAATGAAGTTATTGAAGTGATATCATTTAAGGTATTCTTCATATATATCCACAAACTGGGTTAAATGATAAAAATCCATTCATACTTGTTTGTGTTATCGTACTCACAAGCCAGTACAGCTAAAAACCCGAGTCAAGACCATTGAGCTTAAAATCAATGTCAGACTAGTGACTGTCAACTTTTTCATTGGAATGCAACTAAATACACAAAAGTCAGGTCAAAATTCATTTGTATATATACAAATCATTGTGTTTATGAGCTCAATGAAGTACAAAAATGCAAGCAATGACCTTGACTTGACCCCCAAGGTCAATTAGTTATGGGTGTTCAAAACTCCTTCCCAAAAGAGGGGGTATGTTGGTAGTCACTTGTGCATCATTTTCATTCAGAGCCAATGAAATATTGCAAGAAGTGTTTTAATGAATATCCTATGTCAATGCCACTATTCATACAAAAAAAGTCATAAGATTTTTTAGATGGCTATAGTGCCATTTTGGAGGTCAGATGAGTACCATTTGTATTGGAACTAGCTAGATATTGCTATAGTGTTTTAGTGAAAACCCAATGTTGATATTGTTGTTCATTCAGGAGTACCCATGTCAAGATTTTCAGGATGGACATCAAGGTAGCCATTTTGGAGGTATTATCAGCATCATTTTAATACAGGAACAGCTATATCCGGCTTCGGCAACTTTTTAGAACTGCTGTGCAAGGTCTGCTCAGTTGTTTAGTGCTGTGTAGAGTGCTGTGTGCCATGAGGCAAGTCATATTCCAAAGACTTGCCACTTTCCAAAGAGTCTGGTATGCCACCATTGGCATGCGTGCCATAGGTTGCCGACACATAAGCTATATTATACAAGAAAGAATGCTTCTTTTTTTTAATGACAGTAAGGCCATTCATTCTGGAGAAGTAGCTTTTAGAAGATTCTCAAATTTTGGAGGGTCACATTGGTATCATTTTCACTGAAAACCAACTACTTTCACTGAGGACCAAGTACATACAGTGAGAACGTCAATGTAACCATCCCCCAAAGAGGAGTAGTGATAGCAAGATTTTCAAGATGGCTACCATGCCAGCCATATATTATGTCAGATCAGCATCATTTTCATTTAGTACCAACCAGACATAAGAAGTTTTTTTGGTGAAAATCCCATGTAACTATGGCCACTCCTTCAGGATAAGTAGTTATAAAAAGATTTGGCAACCATTTTGGAGGTCTGATCAGCACCATTTTCATGTAGTACCAAGTAGACATCGTAAGTTTTATAGTGAAAACCCCATGTAGATACAACCATCTGTTAAGGAGGAGTAGCAAGAGTTTTTACATGTCCACTGTGTCAGCCAAATTGGATGTCGGATGGACACCATTTTCATTAACTAGACATAATAAGAAGTCATGTCAGGAGAAGATGCAATAATAAGATTTTTGAGATGTGTCAATCCTCTCATATAGGACCAGCTAGAAATCATAGTCTTTTATTGAAAACCCTATGTTGACATGATCATCCATTCAGGAAGAGTATTGTTGGCTGCCGTGGTGGCCATATTGAATATCTAACAGGAACCATTTTCATTTGGGACCAACTAGACATCATAAGAAGTCTTTTACGAAAAAGCTCATGTCAATATGACAAACCATTTGGAGAAGCAGTAATAAGATTTTCAAGATGGCTGCCATATTTGATGTCACATGATAAGTCATTTTGTGAAAACCCCATGTCCTTTTGACCATCCATTCAGGAGTGGTAGCAATAACAAGGTTTTCAAGATGGCCATCATGGTATGCATATTGGATACTGGAGGGGCAGCATTTTCATTCAGGACCAACTGGATGTCATAAGAAGTCCTTTACTGAAAAGTCCAAGTCGATACAATCATCCATACGGAGGATTAGTGATAAGATTCTCAAGATGGCTGCCATGCTGGCCATATTTGATGTCAGATTAGCACCATTTTGATTTAGGACCAAACTGTCATCATAAGAAGCCTCTTAGTGAAAACCCCATGCCCATTTGACTATCCATTCAAGAGTCACAACAAGGTTTTCAAGATGGCCATACTGAATATCAGAGATGCACCAATTTCATTAAGGACCAAAATAGTCATCATAAGAAGTCTTTTAATGAAAATCCCATGTCAATGTGATGATCCATTCAGGTATAATAGCAATAACAGGTTTTCCAAGATGGCTGCTGTGGTGACCATATTGGATGTCTGAGAGGCACCATTTTCATTTAATGGGATGAACATGTCTGTAAAGTTTCATGCCAATCCTCTCAGTAGTTTAGGAGAAGTAGTGATAAACTTGTGCTAATAGAAGAAAGGCCATCTCTTAAACTGTACTGGTCTATGGCCAGTATAGCTAAAAATAGAGGGCCTTGACACAACCTTGCTATAACGAAGCGATTTATAGCAAGGTTCCCCTGTAATTGGTGGTTTCATGTGCTTAACTTATATATTTATCAACAGTGAAATGTATCAAAATATAACTAATTGCAGTTTTGATATTTAGGATTATTAAGCAGACTGAACAACATACTAATATTTAAGTTGGGAAATATAGCCAGAATGAAAAGGCAGAATTGGAACCAAGTAAATAAATACTGTGAAACCATTTATTTTCAAAAGTGCCATATTTTGTAGTTATGCCAACAACAAAAAAAGAAATTTTCTTGATTACTTAAACATGGGTAAATTTGACCTTGGTTTTTTTCGTACATGCAGTGCATTTTGCTATAAAAATACTTGAAGGCATGTTTGCACATATTGTACATGTTTATTTTCATGTCTGCACTTATAATCCATATTTTACAGTACTTGATAATGGCTGCAATCTAAATTTGGGCTGAAAAGATTTTTTTTTTTTCAATAGCTGAGGACACATTGAAAATTCTGATTGTCAAGAAAAAAAATACTGAATTTTATATAAAATATGAAGGAAAAGTCATAAATTTTGAGCAATGTGATAAAAATGTCCATTCTCAACTTTTGTAGAATTTTACAAAAAATCTACTAATCTTGTGAACGTCACACACACACACAAGCACATTCTAAAGTTATTTTACAGTCCAATGTAAGTGGAAAATAAGTGTACAGTAGCGGAATATGGAAGTCAGCTCTGGGAAACTCTTGTACTATACCGATTCCATTGAAACCCAACTTATTGAAGTTCATTTGCATACAACACCAAAAGTATATCTGAATAGTGGAACTTTAGCAGAGATTGAGAATGTTTAAATATACCAGAGTTCAGTTGAAACTGAGCAAAGGGATTCAGCAAAACTCAAGTGCCCTTCATTGGATTTGGTTTGGTTTTGTGGGGTTTAATGCCATTTTTCAGAACATGATAGGTTATACATGGTGGCCAGTATATTTGGTGGGGGAAGAACCACTGACCCACGGGAAGCTATTGGCAAGCTTTCTCACATACCGACGTTGGATGAGCCGAGACTCGAACTTGCATGAGCAGAGGTGAGATGTGTGAGTGATCTGTAAAGGCGAGCGCCTTAGACCACTTGGCCACCCAGGGCCCCCTTCCCTTAATTGGAAACTGAGCAGAGAGAATCAGTGGAACACATGTGACTTTCAGTAGAAACTAATCATAGAAATTTAGCAGAACTTAAGTGGCCTTCATTGGAAATTGAGCAGAGAGAATCAGCAGAACATATGTGAACTTCAGTGGAATCTGAGCAGAGAGAATCAGCAAAACTTAAATGGCCGTCAGTGGAAACTAAACCGAGAGATTCAGCAGAACATAAGTGGCTTTCATTGGAAACTGAGCAGAGAGAATCAGCAGAATGTATGTGACCTTCATTGGAAACTAAGCATAGAGATTTAGCAGAACTTAAGTGACTTAGAGCTTGGAATAACATTTAAAAGCTAAGTTTTGAAGATAAATGATTAGTTAATATCAGCATATCAAATTATAACATCGCACTAAAATTGTGATTGTATAATGGGTATTTTTGACCTTTGTGAATTCATGAAGTCCTCAACAAATCCTCTTGTTTTTCAGAGTAAATAAAATAAAATCAGAGCCTCTTATCATGACCATACATCTCTGTATACAGATGGTTTGAAGATGGAGACAAGGTTGTAGCTGCCATTGCAACATTCTGTGGCACCTTCTAGAGCCAGTTACCAGATAAAGCTTCCATTTTTACTGCTGAAATTACAGTCATATTCAGATCTTTTAACTACATTGAAGTCTCACAAAAATCAAATTCTGTCCTCTTTTTGGATTCCCTTTCCACACTTAAAGCCTTGCAAAATCTTAAGTTTGATAATCTGTTATTATCTCATATCTTACAGAAACATGATTTGCTCATACAACCTGGGAACAGTATTCTGTACTGTTGACTGCCTAGTCACATTGGGGTGTGCCGACAAAAGCACGCCAACAAAACCTGAAGAGTAGAAGTAGACATGAAAAGTAACATAATTTCTAAGTTCCAAATATTATTTGAAGAGTCATTCTTCAAAGCTATTTGCGTACCTGAAACTGTATAAATAGCACACAAATATATTTAGGCCCAAACATTTACAGTTAGAACCGAATCGCAAAAGCAGAAAGAACACATTTTACATGATGGCTATCGGCTTCGTAAAGATCGTATTCATTCGGATGGTAGTACATCATGGAGATGCGTGAAAAAAGACTGCAAAGGTCAGCTGAAATTTGATGCAACAGATGCAGTAATTGTTGTTTCATAGCATAATCATGCTCCCACTCCAGAACTTAATGAAGTGACAAAGGCTGTGGTTGAGATGAATAGATGATGTAATTTGATCTTTAACGCCATATTTCTGCATATTCAGATATTAATGAATAGATGATGTTATTTGATCTTTAACGCCATATTTCTGCATATTCAGATATTAATGAATAGATGATGTTATTTGATCTTTAACGCCATATTTCTGCATATTCAGATATTGATGAATAGATGATGTTATTTGATCTTTAACGCCATATTTCTGCATATTCAGATATTGATGAATAGATGATGTTATTTGATCTTTAACGCCATATTTCTGCATATTCAGATATTAATGAATAGATGATGTTATTTGATCTTTAACGCCATATTGAGATATTAATTAATAAATGATGCTTAATGATCTTTAATGCTGTATCTGTTAGTTTCTTTACTAGAGACACAAAATGGTAATTGTTGTAGGCTTTCGTCTTTGCGCGATTATGTCGGCGTGCTTTTGTCCTGTGTGCTTTTGTACATTGGCATTGAGGTTAATGAAAGGGCAGATAAAGAAGCAAAAGCTGCCCTGCAGTCACCCATTTCTCAATGGAAGACTCCTTATTCTGATCTCAAATATTGTATAAATCAGCATTTTGTCAAAATATGTTGAATGAAAATTCTACAAACAAGGTTCAGGACGTCAACCAATAATTGGCAGAGATGAGGTGGTACTGTGATGTTCACATTCTTGTTGTGTCGACTTCCACCTTATGAGGCAGAAGTATTTTGATGTGAATTTGATGAAGAAACTGTATGATGATTTACCACCCAAGAAAATCTTGGACTTTTTGAGGGATTGCAGTTTATATAAAAAATTGTGACCTTATGTTTTGGGGGATTTTACATGTTACCTGTATCTTTTGTTTTGTATGCCTTTTACAGAAATTGAACATTTTTACTATTCAGATTTTATCTTGTACTTCATATTTACATTTATTTGGAAGGGTTTATCTTCCTAAAGTTTTGTGCAATTCTTTGCTTTCACATTTTTAGAACTTTCTTTTATTGGCTCCATATAGTCATTTCCGTGCTGAGGTGCCATTAAACACTAATACTTACATATGTGCAGTGACCTTTTGACCCCTAAATCAATAAGCTTCTATCTTACTCCAATTGCAAGCTATCCACAAATTTGGTATGTGGTCAAGATCTAAAATTTTTTGCAGAAGCCATTTTTCATTTTTCAGCCAGTGATCTTGACCTTTGACATTTTGAAACCAAAATAAATTGTCTCGTATCTTACTCAAAGTGTGAGCTATCCACAAAGTTCAGTCCAGGCCTGTGTTGTAGAACTAAAGTCATTTTATGGAGAAAAAAAATCCTTCCTTCAGGGTTAGTGACCTTGTCTTTTGACCCCAAGATCGACTGGCTTCTTCTCTATCCCATGTGCAGGACATCCACAAAGTTTAGTCCAGGGTCTGTGGTCTAGAACTAATGCTACTGTGCAGAAACTGTTTTTCTTCTTTCAGTCAAAGTGACCTTGATCTTTGATCTTTTGACCCAATTATCAATCAGCTTCTTCCTGAGCCCAAATGCAAGCTATTTACAAAATCTGGTAACAATAAATGATGGAGAAATAGAGTTATTGTGTGAAAACAAAATCGGCAGATGTCACAACATGAGATGCTCCACCTTATAGCAGGTGTATAAAAAGGCAAGAACATTAGGGTTCATTGCACTGAAACTGTTAAAGAATATTAAACAAATCTTCTTGGAGTAAATAATACAACATCTAAAGGTAAATTCCACATTTTGTCTAATACATTTAAAGGTTACATTTTAATGAGTAACAATAAATGTTGGTAGTTTGGCATAGAGAAGTAGATAATCATAAAAAACTACAAAATCAGTCCATGATTTTCCCCTGCCAAAAGTATATTTTAAGGATTTTGTATTTTTTTACCTCTATCTTTATTACTTTTTAAAGAATTTAAACATATTTATCTTTTATTTGTCATCTTGCAGTACTGCAGGTTTATGTTTATTTGGCAGCATTTATCTTCCTAAAGCTCTTTTGCAATTCTTTATCTTTATATTTTTTAAACTCCCTTTAATCTGTATAACAGCCAGTATTGTGCTGATATGCCATTAAACTCGACACATATATACATACCCACCCCATTGATCAAATTTAAGTATGCATGTAGATAAACCATTCTCACCTTACACTAACTATCATGGATTGTATGTGTTAAATGTGTTCTATACAGCTAACATCAGCTTCTTTTCTTGGAAAATACAACTTCTCTCAAGATGTTTGATGTCCAAACATGAGACCCCATTGGCCTAATATCACTCACCTGACATACATTGGTATCAAAACATAAATGTAGCTGTAATAAGGCAAGTACCTTGGGTTGAATGACACCCCTGACAGGTTAATTCCCAGCTATTTAAGTGTGTTTCTACTTTGAGTAACTTCAGCTGGACTAGATGGTATTGGTATCTTTCGTATGAATGTGAAAGGTGTTCATGCTATGACTCTACATATCAAATTTACTCGGATATGGTCAGGCAGTTTTGTTTGGAAAGTTGTTCTGTGATTGGGTCATCTGTTCTGGATTAGCTGAAAATAGGTTTTCCACCTGGTTGCTAAGGAGTCACACCATTGCTATGAGACACACATCAGATATAAATCTGGAAGAACATGTGCTGGGGAATTGTTCCAACCACGTTTACTAAAAACAGGCTTAGTCATTCTTGAAAAGTTGAAACTAGGTTTTCCATATGGCTACTATGGAAGCCACAGCATTACTAAGGAAGCCATCTCAAACACAATTCTGGCAGAGCATGTCCTATGAACCATATCTATCAAGCTGGATCAAAATTGGCTCAGCCATACCAGAGATGAAGTTGAAAAAAGGATTTCCACCTAGTTGCTAGGGAAGCCACACTGTTGCTTGGGAAGCCAGCCCAGATAAAATCTAGTACTGCATGTTCCAAGATTAGTTCTAAGTTTAAACACAATTGGCTCAGCATTTCTAGAGAAGTTAAAAATAGGTTTCCAATAGTAGGCACCATGGACAATATTTTTAGAGAGCATGTTCAAAGAAACATTCTAACCAAGTTTGATTAAAGTTGCCTCGATCATTCTGGTGAAGTCAAAATAGGTTTTCCATCAGAATGTTCCAAAACCAGTGTGTTGTTATGGGAGCCAACCCTGATGAAATTTTTATATAGCATATCCTAAGAAACACTCATACAAAGTCTGATTGAAATTGACCCAGTTATTCCAAAGATGAAAATATTTTTCCATATGGTTGCTACAGAAGCTAGTGTTGCTTGGGGAGCCACTTTAACCACAATTTTTGTAGAGTATGTCCTAAGGAACATTTCTACCACGTCTGATCAGAACTGGCTCAGCCGTTTAGAAAAGATGAAAATTGGTTTCTTTCCTGGTTTGTTCAGAAAGTCACAGAATTTCTAACCGAGGTGTCTGGATACAATTTTGTTATTGCATTTCCTAAGAAACATTTCGACCAAGTTTGATTAAAATTGCCTCAGCTGCTCAAGTGTCGAAATTGAAAATATTTTGTTCATATGGTACCTATGGAAGCCACACCACTGCTATGGGAGCCACTCAAATAAATTTTGGTAGAGCATGTCCTGAGAAACATACCAACCAAGTTTGACTGAAATTTGGCCAGTGTTTAAAATATTAATGTTGACAAATGAACAACACATGACTGATGAAAGTTTTTTCTTCTTGCTATAAAAGCCACTGTTGTTAGGGAAGCTACCCTGGACACAAATTTTGGAAAGCTTGTCTCAAAGAACATTTCTAACAACTTAAAATGCCTGTTTAGAACAAAATAGGCTGAGCTCTTCTGCAGAATTTGGCAAAATTAGATTTTCCACTGGGTTCCTATGGAAGCCATATTGTTGCTAAGCCACCACATAAAAAATTTAGCTAAAGGATGTCATACAGTACTTTTTTGCCAAGTTTGAACTAAATTGGCACAGCTGCTCCAGAATAGAAGTGAATGAGAGTAGTGTGAACAGCACATTATATGCCCACCCAGGGATTCACAAGTCCACTTGCCGGACTCCTGGGACAAGCTCAAGTTTCCAAGGTGAGTGCCCACAGGCAAGAACAAAAAGTTGAGACAGTGAGAGGGAGAAAGGGGTCGTATTCCATTCGTAGTGATTTATGTTCTGAAAGTTTTATACCCTGCGATCTCACCACAGTACATATATCAGCACCTTTATTTAGTGTTTATATGTACTGCATTCTTCTATTACATAACAGGCCACAGTTTCTTTCATCTATCATATGTCATTTCCATCTTGTAGTCAATGTCAAGGTCAGTCTTGAATTTCTTGCACAGACATGATAATGTGAATATTTAATATTTAAAGCAAGTTTTGACAAATAAGGAATAAATATTTATATTTTAACTTTAACTTATCAGTTATATTTAATTGTAATATTTGTTTGTATCAGGGATCTGCTTTCAGTTTGTAACCTAGCCTTGGGCAGTTTTGGAGTTTGCTGAAACAACCAGCTTGTCAAAGATTGTTTTGATGTATGTCGCTGATTAATGTTTCTTTTTAACACTGTCTACACCTTTGCAAAGCATGGAAAACCCATCTCAGATATGTTGTGTTTCCTTCAAGAAACAAATGAAGTTGACTTGGGGGGAAAAAACTACAAAAATTAAAATCATGCCAGGGACTTTGTAAAGTCTAGATCTGATACTATCAATAGTGATGCTGTCCAAGACTTTCTGTACTCACAGATGGAAGTGCAGATATAACAGTCAGTGAACAGTTGATAGTTTACACCAGACTGGTGTTTGATGGGGAAATCAAAACACAGCTCATGAACATTGAGTAGCTATCTGCATGGGATGCAAAGGGAATTAATGATGTAATTGATTGTAGTCTGCAACCCTTAATTGACAATTTAAGTTATCAAAATAATCAGAAGCCAACTCTGGTATGTGCTAACTTTGATGGTGCAGCAGTGATGCTGGACCATAAAAGTGGTGCAATATGTTATATTCAGACCAGGATGTTGTGAAGAGATACCACTATCTGGATAAATTTGAGTCTGTAATGAAAAGAATATTTACTTTCTATCATTACAGTCCAAAACGACAGAGATGTTCAAGATATAGCATCACTTTTCTAAACAGTTTTCCCACATCAGTGGAGTGCAAGCAAGTGAGATGGTTAGCCAGTAAACATAGAGCCTTGACTGGACTTCTCAAGAATTTTCATGTTATTGTTACACATCTGCAACATGTTGCCTTTACAGGAACAAAAGGTGAGGAGGCCAGTAGAGCAAAAGGTTACTTGCAAGAGTTCATCTCAGTGCAGTTTGTTAAAATGCTTCATTTTATGGTTGATAACATGGTAGTTCTGTCATCATTATCAAAAATGTTCCAGAGAAATGATTGGCTGATGTCAAATGCTTCAACAGAGGTGGAAATGCATGCTATGCAACTGCAGAAGTTGAAGATCATCCCAGGTAGCAACATGAGAGTGTTTAACAAACATTTTAAATCAGAAACAAAATTGTTTGGTGCAACTCAATTAAAGAGAGCCATTCCAGCATCTGATGCACGATGTATGTTAAATGATGACCTCATCAAGTACAATGATAAGCATTTTGAGAGTTTTCAACAAGAGCCTCTAAAGTGCATCCTGGTATTTGACTTCAGGTTTTTCTGTGAGAGCAGAGAAGATCTATTCAATCATGAAAAACAGGATGTTGCCACCCTTCTATATCACTTTGAGCCCATTCTTCATGTTGATAAATATTCTGCTCTGGATCATTGTTTGAACCTAAAAGTGTACATGAAGCGGTACAAGATGTTCACAATTTCTCCACAGGAGACAGCTGACTTTTATAAAAATTTGTAAATCTATGCCACCCCATGTTTCATAGTTCTCTACTGGACAAAAACCATTTTTCTTCTTTCCAAGTGACCTTGACCTTCACTCGTTTGAGCCCAAAATTGAGTTACTTCTTACTTACTGTAAGTGTAAGTCATCTACAAAGTTTGGGCCAGGTCTGCAATGTAGAACTAATGTTATTGTAAGGAAAATCATTTTTCTTCTTTCAGTCTGTGACCTTGACATTTGACCTCCAAATCAATAGCCTTCTTCCTTATCCCAAGTGCACGCCAATTAGAACATTTGGTTGAGGCATGTCATGTAGAACTAACGTTATTGAATGGAAGCCAGTCTTATTCTTTCAGTCACATGATGACCTTTGATGCCAAAATCAGTAGGGTTCTCCCTTGCACCAAGTGCAAGCCATCCACAAAGTTTGGTAAATATTGATGATGGAGAACTCTTTTTATTATGCGGAAACTATTTTTCTTCTTTCAGTCACAGAGATCTTGACCTTTGACCATTTGAGCCCAAAACTGATAGGGTTCTTGACCTTGACTGTTTGAGCCTGAAATTGATAAGGTTCTTCCTTACCCCAATTGCAAGCCATCCACAAAGGTTGGTAACTAGATGGTGGATAACTCAAGTCATTGATCAGAAACCATTTTTCTTCTTTCAGTCACAGTGACCCTGACATTTAAGCTTTTTAGTTTGGAATTTATGGGTTCTTCCTTACCCCGAGTGGAAGCCATGTACAAAGTTTGGTAACTGTGGATGATGGACAACAAATGTTATTGTGTGGAAACCAAATTGGTAGCAGATGGATGGATAGGCAACAACATTACATAATATGCTCCAGTCTTATGGCAGGCATATAAAAATAGGTGTTCCACCTGATTGCTATGCAAGCAACATGGGTGCTACAGAAAACATTCCAGACTAAAAATTTTTTTATAGAGAATGTCCTAAGGAACCTTTTTGCCAAGTTTGATCTTAATTGGGAAGACCCATGGTTGCTCACTGGTTAATGTTAACTTGCAACCAGAAGGGTGTGGGTTTAATTCCCATGAACATACCAGCTACTGATCAGCACTTTACTAGTCTCAGCACAACATAACCTTCAAAACTGTTGCTGTACCATAAAAACCAAACTATTGATCTAAACTAGTCAAGTGGTTCTGGAGAAGTAAAAAAAATCTTTTTCTGCCTGGTTACTAGAGAAGCTACAACTTTGCTGAGAGAGGTACACTGAACACAAATTTGGTAGAACAGGTCCTGAGGAACATCCCTGTCAAGTTAGATCCAACTTGGCTCAGCAGTTTTTGAGAATTTGACAAGAACAAATGTGGATGGATGGACAATGGATGCAGGGCCATGCCATAAGCTCACATGGCCTTTGGCCAAGTGAGCTAATACAAAAGGCCCAAGTAGGTATGAGCTTTCTTACCTGTCTGATATCTGCCTAAAAGCCAAATGCAAGGGTACTTTTCCAGCTATCTGGGTCAGTATGATCCTTTCTGACATATAAAGGTTTATATATTGTTTTGTAATGACAGTCATATTGGAAGGTAAATCAGCATTTGTGGAAATTTGAAAGGCCTTGTGCGGTGATGCTTTCTGTGAAATATGGTCAAATTTTATTCAACGGGTTTTGAGAAGAAGCCATTTAAAGGGTTTTACTATTTTTAGTAACAATGGTCTTAAATTGAAAAGTGGATGAGCATCAATTGTGCAAACTGAAAGGCCTTTGTGCAAGGATGCTTTATATCAAATCTGGTCCGATTTTGTTGAGCAGTTTTTTGGAAGTAATTTAAGTTTAGTGTTCTATTTTTAGTAATGCAGCCAATTTTGATGGCAGATCAGCATCATTTGTATATACTTAAAAAGCCTTCTTGCCAGGATGCTTTTGGTAAAATTTTTTAAAACTCTGTTCAGCAGTTTTAGAGATGCTGTTTAAAAAATTTTCTATTTTTAGTACAATTAGCCATTTTCGATAGTGGATCAACATTATTTGTATAAATTCAAATAGGCTTTCATGCCAGAATGCTGTTAAGTTTAGTCAAATTCTGTTCAGTGGTTTGTAAGAAGTAGTTTGAAAGTTTTTTAATTTTTTTTTTAACATCAGCTATATTTGATGGCAGTATCAATTTAAAAGGTTTTTATGCCTGCATCCTGTCAATTTGGACTAATACTTTCTAGTGGCTTCTGAAAATGGCATTTGAAAGTTTTGCTATTTTAGTTACGGTGGCCATATCTGATGGTGGATCAGCATCATTTGTAAAAATTGAAAGGTCTTCACACCCTAATCCTTTCTGTCACATTTGGTCAAATTCTGTTCAGGGTTTTGAAGATGTTGTTTAATAAAGGTTTTTCTACATTTAGTAATGGTAGCCATTTTGTTTATAACAGATCACCATTTTTTTTAAATCTTGAAAGGTCGTTATGCCAGGATGCTCTGTGCCAGGTTTGGTAAAATGGGTTCAGCAGTTTTCGTGAAGAAGCTGAAAATAGCACTGGTTGACAGACTACATGACAGACAAGGGGCAATACCATAAGCTTTACAGCCATGTGAGCTAACAAGTGTCCCTCAAAGGGACTGATGCTCTATTGGCAAAAAAAAAAAAATCCAGATAATCGAGATAAGACCATTTCTTCCTTTTAACTGCCGAGTGTTGAAAACATCTCTGATATTCTTCATTAATAACAAGATTTTAAAATTAGCTGCTGTGGATGTCAGATTGGCACCATTTTCATTTAGAACCAATAAGACATCATTCTGGACCAAGAAGACATCATAAGAAGTCTTTTGGTGGAAACCCCATGTTGATATGACTTTCTGTTTTGGAGATGTGACAATAAAAGATTTTCAATATGGCTGCCATGGTGGCCATATTGGATATTCGATTGGCACCATTTCCATTTAGAACCAACTAGACATTAAAAGAAGTCTTCTGGTGAAAGCACAATATCAATATGACTAGCCATCTACGAGATGCAGCTATAACAAGATTTTCAAGATGGCCACTGTGGCAGTTATATTGGAAGTCAGATCGGCACAATTTTCATTTACAACCAACTAGACATCATAGGAAGTATTTCAGTGAAAACCCCATTCTGATAGGACCATTCATTCAGGAGTAGTGATAACAAGATTATCAAGATGGTCACTCTGGTGGCCATATTGATGTCTGCGCAGCAACATTTTCATTTAGGACCAACCAGATATCATAAGAAGTGATTTAGTGAAAAACCCATGTTGATATGACCATCCATTTAGGAGGAGTATCGATAACAAGATTTTCAAGGTAGCTGCTGTGGTGGCCATATTAGATGTGCAAGCAGCAGCCTTTTCATTTAGGACCAACTAGACATCATAAGAAGTCTTCTGGTTAAATCCCCATGGCAATATTACTGTCAGGAAGAGTAGCGATAAGATTTTCAAAATGGCTCCTGTGGTGGCCATATTGGACATTAGATTGGTACCATTTTCATTTAGGACCAACTAGACATCACAAGAAGTCTTTTAGTAAAAACCCCATATTGATATGACCATCCATTCAGGAGGAGTAGCAATAACAAGATTTTCAAGATGGCCCCTGTTGTGTCCATATTAGACATCATATTGGCACCATTTTCATTTACAAGCAACTAGATGTCACAAGAAGTCTTCTGGTGAAAACCCTGATGTCAATATGACTTAACGTTCAGGAAGAGTCGTGATAACAAGATTTTTAAGATGGTTGCTGTGGTGGCCATACTTGACATCAGATCGGCATAATTTTTATTTAGGACCAACTAGACATCATAAGAAGTCTTTTCATGAAAACCCCATGTTGATATGACCATCCATTCAGGAAAAGCAGCAATAGCAAAATTTTCCAGATCGCTGCTGTGGTGGCCACATTGTATATCCGAGCAGCACCATTACCATTTAGGACCAACTAGACCATTGGATGAATGTGTGTGTAAAGTTTCAAGGCAATCCTCCAAGTATTTTATGAGAAGTAACAATAACAAACTTGAGCTAACGGATGGACAATGGATAAGAGACCCTCCCATAAGCTCTTCTGGTCTATGACCAGTAGAGCTAAAAATCAAATTCAAAATGGCTGACTCCAGATTGTAGTTTTGTGCCGAAAGTTAAACCAATCTGAATACAAAACAGTGTCAGCTGACAAGAAAATATTACAGCTAGATTTAAACACCATTGAAATTTGACTGCCTGTGTGAATCTCTCAGCAAGTTCTCATTGATAATTCAGTGGACTTTCACTGGAAGACAAATCAGCTGAACTTCCAATATGACATTCAATGGAAAAATCCATTGAAATTAGGCACTTAAAATGTGACTGTACACTAAAGTCACATTTAATTTTTCATGGATCGTTAGTGAGAATAATGTGCTGTTTCAATGATACACATAACTTAAGTGGAATATTAGTGGAAAATATAAAGTTTATAAGCTCAACTGAATGGTGTAAGCACCACTGAAAATGTGTCTGGGTGGATAGATTTTTTGTGTGGCTTGTCTGTATGAATAGATTTTGTGTTTGATTTGTCTGGATGAATAGATTTTTTGTGTGACTTGTAAATCATTTTTATAGGGTGAGGGATGCAGAAGAACCATCCTTTCATTTAATAACATCACATTTATTTAACAAAGATAGATTCAGGACAAAATATATACATTTCAGTATTTGCTGTCCGTACATACTTCTTTCTTCCTTTCTAGAGATGGAAATTATCTGATCTGTTAAAAAAATTAACATATTCCAAAATGTAAAACAGTTCATTAAATGACAGTCATTTGGTGAAAATTATCAATTTCACTATGCATACCTTATACTGTACCTGTTTTTTTTTTCTTTCTTTCAACATTCTCTAATTTATAAAATTTAAGAACATTATTATCACTAACATCTGTGCTATTTCATCTAGTGAAAATTATCCATTTTACTATGATTTGCTTGCATCAGTCTCTTTCTTCAATTCCTCTTCTACCATCGATTCCAGTATTTGACTTACAAAGACCTTCCGATCAATTAATGGTACATGTCGATTTCTAAAAATTCCAAGAACCTCATTTCCCCGGGCAGTGTATTTTCTTTCAAACTCTGGGCCCAGCATTTGTCTCATACACACATTTCTTTTTAGAATTTTGTCATAAAATTCTACACCACCTTCAGCCACTTCTTTGCTGATCTCGGCTGCCTTGCGATCTGCTTCTTTGTCCAAATGCCAATTATACCTACAAATTTTAAAGTGTACACAGTTGTAAAATTTCAACAACAAAAATGATGCAGAAAAAGGAAAGTGAATGACAAATTTGAGGACACACAAAAATTCAAATGGACAAAGAAAAATAAGATATTATTTGCTTCTACGGTTTTGCCACCTTAGTTTTGTCACCTGCGCTGCACTATCATCTCTTCCTCGGACACCTGCATGTTTATATATGTTTTATCAATTTTTCAAGTGACGCATAAAAACATTTACCATATATACTTGCTTATAAGTTGAGTCTATCTGCGAACAGTGAGTTCGAGTCTCCGCTAGACCAATGTGGGTATGTGAGAAAGCTTTCCAGTAGCTTCCAATGGGTTGGTGGTTCTTCCCGGGGTTTTCTCAGGTTCTTCTTCCACCAAATATACTGGCTGTCATGTATGGCCTATCATGTGCTGAAAAATGGCATTACCCCCCCCAAAAAAAACAAACTGCAAACTGCAAAGACCCAAATCTGCCATCACATAATGTGCCAGCAGATCTGGGTCTATGCAGTTTGTTAGTAGTAATCAGTAGAACAAACAACATAGACTTTGATCTGACAGCACATTATGCAAGGGTTATTTAGGGTCTATGTTGTTTGCAGTTGGATTTGACTTATAAGCATGTATATATACAGTAAATGTTTAAATATCTGTTTGAAATGTTTGAATATCTGGTTCATCTGAAAAAACTGTTCCATTAAATTTTCTGTTCCGGATCTTCCTTTCATTTAACTTGTGTTTACTCATGGTTTACCTGTATATATTATAATTCACATTTTTCTGATTGTTTATCTTTTCAAACTAATGTATCATTGATTAAATGCCAAAAATGTAGTTTTTTTGGGGGGGGAGTAAAACTAATTTTAATTATATAATACTTACCTGTCACTATTATTAAGCTTTGAGACCTTGTCTGTGCTATATGCACCAACTCCCTGCTCTAAGTACTTAATAAGATCTACTAAGTGAGGATCGGAACCAATGGATTGACATTCGAAAAATTTAAGAGTGTTCGAAAGGGCAGCCCTATAACCTTTGATTGTAGAGGCTGAACAAGATCTCCCCTCAAAGAGGAAGAGAAGAAAATCTGCTACTGCAGCAAGACAGGGTCAGCAAGGATTAGCGTGTTTCCTAGAGCACCAATAACAGTTGATTTTCCACTTTGCATCACAGACCTTGGATGTAGAACATCGCCGGGCCAGTACAAAGCAGTCGGTAACTTTGCTCGAAAACTTCCCTGGCGGATATATCGCTTAAGATGAGCCAAACGTGAAGGTGGAGAATCTGAGGATTGGTGTGAACTAGAGTATCTCTGTGTTGTGATAGAAGATTGTCCCATGGAGGTAATACCCTTGGTTTGTCGATCAACAGGTTGAGTAGGTTGCTGAACCATGACCTTGTGGCCACAGAGGTGCAATCAGGATGATCTGTGCTGTGGACATCCTGATCTTGAACAGTACTTGTGGAATCAACTGGAAGGGTGGTAAGCAGACAATCGATCCCAGTTTAGGCTGAAGGCATGCACTGCCCAGGCTGCTTAGTCTGGGACTGGGGAGACATAAAATGGGAGCTTGTTATTTAGTTTTGTTGCAAACAAGTCTGCTAGAGGTGTCTCCCATAGACTGAACAGAGAACTGCTTGATGAAGAAACGATTCTGTTAGGACTACTTTGCCTGTTCTGTACAGACTGTCGGCAAGAATGATTTTCTTCCCTGGAATGTGATGAACTCTTGAGTGTAATCCCTTCTGACTCTGCCCAATGCAGAAGGTTCCAGACTTCCAGACAGAGAGGAGCATGAGTACATCCTTGTCATCTGAGGTATGCAACCACTGATGTGTTGTCTGAGGAGACCATGATCCAATGCCCTTTGACATGTTTGATGCACCTTTTTAGGGTGTGCACTTCTTCCTTTAATATGAATATGTTTGATTGATGGAAGAAGATGGGTGTCCTTGAGAGAGGAGGGAGTTCTGTGAAGCATAGACGTAAATCCTCCTTCACAATAGAAAGGACCCACCAATCTTCTGTGATGTTCAACCATGTTCAAGGTTATGGCTATTTCTTAGTAAAATTTAATTGTTGATGTATTTTCATGTGTATAATACTACCGTTACACTGTTTTGTAAACATGACTGTATCATGTATTAATTTTTGTTTGCAATCAATTACTTATATGTTAGAAGTACATATTTAAAAAAAAGTTTTATTGCATAAAGCTTTTTTTTCCCAAAAGGGTGAGGATGTTACGGAATTATATATATTTTTCCTTTTAATAATGGTATAGTTTATTAGTTTATGATCTCTGTTCTTAGTCTAAACAGCTGTCATCTTATGAGTATACATACGGTAGGTTCGATCAATATTTCACCTATTTGCTTGTAGCTTTAGTCATGTGACGTATTTTCTGCGTGCAATGCTGAACTTTTGACCTAGTTCTCGTACTTTTAGGAGTAAACATTATATTGACTAGGAATTATAGTTAAGGTCACATCAGAAGAATGAATCATGTTTCTAGAAGGAAATTATTTCGAAATGCCCAGTTGTTTATCGAAGACATAGTATGGGTTTTTATTTCGATTCTGCGCATTAAGGCTATATATATAAGAATTATAGCAGGTATTCCACATTCTTCATAGTTACATTTGAATAGAGAGGATATAACGAAATTGGTTCAGTTTGTGTTTGGGATATTCTTATTTGGAGATTTATTTATTATTAATACAGTACATTTAGGATTCAGTACTGTCTTTAATCTGAATTATTATACAGCTCCGTGGAATTAAAGGAAACATTTCTAAAACTTGTGAGATTCCAGATTCACAAGGATTATTTGGATATAACTTAATCTTATCAACATATTAGCACAGTGAAGGCTATTTCATTCGGAATACTACATTCAGAATATTTGGATTAACTTCCGGAACAGTGAGCTTTAAAACAATTTAGGACTTTTAAGGATATTCTATACTGTAAGTTATTTTTAATTCTTTCACTTTAATTGTTTGTTGAAATATTTTAATATTTTAGGAAATTAAAGCATTGTATTTTAAATCTTGAAAGCTTGTTTGAGTCTTTTCTTTTGTTACATAACCCCTAGTCATAACACTCCGAAAAGGGGGCCAATCAAGCACCTACATGTATTAAGTGAAGAAGTATGCACTACAGGAGAGGTGAGGTGTCCCTAGGGACGACCTCTCTTCTCCCCCTTTGCCCCTTTGGGGAGGGGGAAGCAAAAGTAGACTGCTTTCCCTTGCCTCTCCACTTATATTGTTGCATTAGTGGAGCAGATTTATAGGGGAGCTGGCTACTTTGCTGTTGTGGTTGTGCATTACGTTTTGTTAGGAATTGTGGCTAACCCATGGCTCGACCAGGTTGTGTGCGGATGTGAGCTGGTTCTGACGGGCCAGCAACCAAATGCAAGGCACCTATGTTGTTGGTCTCTAAAGTCCCTAGAAGCAATAGTGGGAATGAGACTGCCGAATAAGGTCTCTGAACCCAGGGGTGCAGCCCTCAGAAGATTTTTGCTATGTTCGAGCAAAACTTTTAAGAGTCTAACGCTACATCTCGACTTAGGTGAAGAAACTCTGCTGACAACACCATCGCCGTAGACAATGCGTGTCTCAAAGTCTTAGCCACAGCCTCTAAGAGTCGTTGCAAGGTAATGGTTGATAATAATTCTTTCTTCAGTAAACTGAAGGAAGCTGCTGAAAACAGGTCAGCATGTGAAGCTATGGTCGCTAATGACCTGGCCTTTAACTCTAAAGCCTCAAATGATTTAACCGAGCGGCAAGCAAAGAAACCCGCTGAAATGCCCACTTGTGAAGCTTCGGCGTCCAAGTTGGGGCTGGGTGGGGGTGGTTTCACTGGCCAGGCAGGTGAATAGACCTTATAGCTCGAGGCTGATTTTAATGGTCTCAATGTAACAAAGGAGACAGACCACCCTTTATTCTGCCGCACCGCTTCTTGACTTTTGCTCAGCTGTTTTGCAATTTTGCTAACCATTGGAGAGTGAGGAAGTAGCAGCAAGTCCAGTCTGGGCATTGCTCCTGACAGTTTCTCTAAACAAGAGTTAATCTTAGTGTCACTTGAACACTAGGCTTTGGACACATGTCAGGGGGAAGGTGGTAGACTTCGTTCACAGCAATGTCAAATGACCAAGTCTCCTCCTTTTCGACCATGTGAGACGATGGTTGAGAGGGATTTGGAGAACCTCTGAGAGGAGGGTATATCCTATCTTCCGGAATTTCAGGAAATTCCTGAGAATCTACTAGAATCAACAAAGCATCGTCTTCCTGTTCCAAAGCTCAGTGGGAAACAGAAGAAATGTAGCCCGAACAATCCCTCTACAGGGAAGTAGAGACATATCTATTCTGTGTCTCAGAGTGACAGAACTGTCCTTAATGAGTGTCATGTCAGGAGAGCAAGAATTCTCATCTCTCTTTGGTCTCTTAGAGGGAGGGGGAGTAGCCCTCACCTTCCTTGACCTTTCCTGCAGAACTTGTGATGGTCGTCAGACCTCTTCACTTGTACATGCAGGCGGCCACATACACAACATCCATAGCAGAGGTTATTCTCTCCTTCGAAGGGTGAAGTTCCACATACCAAAAGCATTAAAAGGGAACATGGGAAAGGAAGGGACGTCGGTCTGATTTCCTATCCCAGGAGCGTGTCTAAAAGCTGGTTCCGTCCCTGGTGTGTGATAACTAAGTAATGTAGTGGAAGTGGGGTATTTGAACCTATCCCTGGCGCTATACCTAGATTCGGCATGTTTTGCAGACCTATACCGAGTATCTGGTCTGTCGGAACCCAGTGATAAGTGGCCGGTCAATGACCTGTCACTTATAGTCAATGGCGATCTCGATTTGAGGGATCTTCCATCAGCACAAGAAGAGTTAGAACAACAGTTAACCCTCTTGGGGTTGCATGATCTACTCCTCACCTGACCTCAGATACTATGGCGATCTTGCCCCTCCACTGAAGGGGAGACACAAAGATTCTCCATATTAGGGCTCAGTGCAAACCCCACTGGGGGTATTACTGTTTTGTTTGTGGGATGGTGCTACCCTGCCCTCCTGTAGTTGTGGGGAGGGGGGGGTGCACTTGGACCCAGCAAGTTGATTGCCCTTAATGACAGAAGCTGCCTTCTTAGAAGATGCACTATCATGTCTAGGGAAGGTGCTGCTCCTCCCTCTTTTGTTTGGGGAAGCGCACTCGATTCCTTGAGAAATATCTGTTACAACCTCACAGATAGTAACAGTATTTCTCTCCTGGAATATGCTATCTCTCCCTGTTTTATTAGGGGAGATGCAGTCAATTCCATCTTGTCTAGGGTAGGTGCTGCTCCTCCCTCGTTTGTTCTGGGGAGAGCACTTGATTCCTTGAGAAATATCTGTTACAACCTCACAGGTAGTAACAGTATTTCTCTCCTGGAAGATGCTATTTCTCCCCGTTTTACTAGGGGAAATGCAGTCAATTCCATCTTGTCTAGGGAAGGTGCTGCTCCTACCTCTTTTGTTCGGGGGAGCACACTCGATCCCTTTAGAAATATCTGTTACTACCTCACGTGGTAGCAGTACTTCTACCCATGTGAGATCTAATTGATCCTAAAGGGGAAGAACGTGCTTCCTTCCTCTTCATATACATGTGACAGCTTTCGGCAAGGTCCCAAACGTCGTCCAACTATAGACAACATATGGGACATCCGTCCATTCATATACATTTTGTGCACTATATACAAGTTGAGTGAGTGTCCCATGTGCCTTACCTATGCCCACACTTTCCAACTGTTTGAGAATCTGAAAAATAAAGTTCTGAAACAAGAAACTTTAATATGACAAAATAACAGCGAAATGATAATAATAACAAGGGTTGTGTCAGTCTCGTTGTATCTCTTTACTACTGTTTTTTGTATTGTAAACAAGAATGTCTGAGTTTATTCGATTCATTCCACTGACGAATTATAAACACAAGAACATCATTGTTGGGTTGGAGTAATGTTTATAAAAACATTACTGAAACACTTTTGGGGCGCCTAGAATCCACTAATAAACAAATGTTATGAGATTCCGTGTCATGGCCACGTTATTGCATTAATAACAATAATCACAGTAATGTCGGGACCCCTGTTACTTGTAAACACTGTTGCAAATGGATAATTTTCGAGAACACAAAATTAGCGAGTACCTTATTCTACCACAATGTCCCATGCCCCTATCTTAGGAGGAGGGAGGATAAGTGGCACATCGTGCGACAACACACAAATGATAAATACAAACTCAGTTTTAAAGTTCACTACAAAGAACAATGACAAGCCCTGGTTTGTTAGCATGAAACCATTGTACATGTAGACATTTTCTCTTCATAGTGTTTTCATGTGTTGACTCAATGGTCGTCCAGAAAAGAATAAGGACATGCTATAGCGCATGGGCTGATGACGTAGATCAGACTGGGTCGATGCACGTGTTCTAAGAAATCTCTAGAACAGGGAGTTGGTCCATCTAGCATGAACAAGGTCTTTCCATGCGGAAAGGTAAAGCTTAATAATAGTGACAGCTAAGTTATTACTGACATTAAATTGTGTATTTCTGCAAGTTTTTCACCCAAGAATTTAGTCCCTTGTCATTAATTCAACCCGAAAAGTACATCACACTAGCAGCCATAAGTGACTTTTTGCATTGCTACTTGGAAGACTATTACAACACCAAATGTTTTGATTGCCAAAAATGTTTTAAATGGAAATATCCTGTCATCTTAAAGATTGTATCACCTTTAGTTACTTTGGCAATTGCTAGAGCCAACATAGACGTAGTTAGATATGAACTAAAGAAAAATAAGCAGAATTTTTTTATTTTTCCTTGATGAAAAAGTGCACCCAGGGGGCCCACAGAAGTCCAGATCTGGGGCGGACATTGGACAAACAAGAGTCCCTTGAAGGGGCTGCTGCTCTATTGTCCGAAAAGAATTACCACAGTTCAATGTAAGACCATTTCTTCTTTATTACTGCAGAGTGTTGAAACCATCTCTGATATTCTTGAGCAATAATATTTTCAAATTAGCCACGGTGGCAGTCATATTGGTTATAAGATCAGCAGCATTTTCATTTAGGACAAATTAGACACCATTAGAAGATTTTGGTGAAAGCCTCATTTTGATATGACCATCCATTCAGGAGAATTAGTGACAAGATTTTCAATATGTTCATTGTAACAGTCACATTGGCACCATTTTTATTCAGGACGAACTAGATATCTTAATGAGTCTTCTGGTGAAAACCCCATGTTCATAGGACTTTCCATGTAGGAGGAGTAGCAATAACATGATTTTCAAGATGGTTGCCAAGGTGGCTATACTGGATGTGAGATCAGCACCAATTTTGTTAAGTATGAAATAGTAATAATAAGAAGTCTTCTAGTGAAAACCCAATGTAAATATAACTTTGCATCTAGAAGGAATAGCAACAAGATTTTCAAGATGGCCACTGTGGTGGCCATATTGGGTATCAGAACAGCAAAATTTTTAAAACAAGGATCAATCAGAATATTTATGCAATTTCATTAAAATGTCAATTCCAAACTGTACAGGGCTGAGCAAATTCCATAGCCTGACATCCAGGACTATAGATTTTCGAAGTCGGGCAAGTAAAATTTTCCAAATCGCTAGTCCGGGACAAGTGCTTTTTTCCTATTTTAAAAAAAGTCGGGCAAGTCCTTATTTTCGTGCTTTAACTACTTTATTTGGCCATTCATGCCCTCCGGGCGTACTGAATACTTGAGTCTACCCATCTCCATGTATACATTTACATCCTGTATAACATCTACAGGTGGTCAGTGATAACTATTGCATATGTGCACATTCTGTTACTGCTTGACTGCATATTGTGCTAAGTGACCAAATTATCGGCAAAACACATCAAACAAAACAAAGCCGGTATGATTAATTACCAGTGTTTTAAGCGGCTTTGCTGCACTGTGTTTACTCAAACCAGATCCACACGAGCGGCTCACTGATTTTAATCCAGCGAGTCAGCGTAATTAAATTAACGAAAGGTACTTTACCAACATCAGTGTTGGTTTCCTTTATGAACTGATTAAATGACAGTAATGATTCTTTCATTTTTAAGTGATTATACAGACGATCAACTTTAACGTGCGATATTGCGTTTGAAGCGAAACAATTACGCTAATTAATGAGCTGTATCTGTTCATATTTAAAAGAGACAATGTTTGTTACGATCACTTTAGAAGTAGTTGTCAAGCAAGCTGATATTTACTATGTGGATAAAATGAGTTTGCTAAATTATTTTCGCAAGGAAGGTAATAAGGACGATTCGAAGAAGGAAAATTTTTGTGAAAGTGCAGGGATAAAACGTAAGACTACACTGAGTGTGAGAATTCCTTAAACCAAGAGAGTTTAAAAATTCTAATGAACATTTCACCAAATGGACCTGAGCTTGAGGGCTTTAACCGAGACACAGCTCTCAACTGCTGGCTTAGTGCTGGTGCAGGTGGCAGACATGTATATGGACATTTTTTCAAATCCAGCAGCTAAAACATATACATGTACCTGAAGCAGCCAAATGTATATCAACCAATGTTTTAGAAAAATTAAATTCTTTTAAGAAATAATTATGTTGTATATTATTTCATTTGTTCTTTCTATAGATTAAGTACACACATCTCATACAATCTTGGCAAGTGATTACCATTTTGGGACAAGTGAAAAGTAAGGTGGGACAAGTGAATTTTCTGAAACCACCTGTCCTGGACAAGTAAATGAAAAAAAATATGCTCAGCCCTGCTGTATAATAAATTTTTTGTCCAGCCCTAAATTTAGCATAATGTACTTACCTATCTTTGAGTGCAAAGAAAACTGTGCTCCAAAGAATGCCGCAAAGAGAATATATAAAGACACGAAACCACACTTTGGTATGTGTAGGTAGCTTGAATGTATCATTTAAAAAGTATATTGTCCAAAAGAATCCTATTAATGAAAAGCTCTGATCTGCCACTTCTATATGTACACTCCATGACTTGAGGTACATCGTCTCACGAGCTATACCAAATTTTTTGGCATTCCTACTCAGTATACAGTTTTGAAGCAATTCTTGTCCAAGCTTAGTATCCCAATCAATCTTTCTATCTGGTCGATGAGACAAATTCTGTAAGGAGTCGCCAATTTCTGACAAGGATTTGTACTGGAAATTCCATGGAATCCCAATGTGTCCTCCTTTAGCCAAGGTCACCGTTCCTTTGTGAATAAGATCCTGCTGAGTTGATGGAAAATAGTGGACATGTGAGACAGACTTCAAGTCCCATTTTAATAACACATAGTCTGTCAACTGAAATGAGTAAGAAAGAAAGAGATTTAAACAGTACCTGTAACCAAAGATCATTATAAAATACCTTTTCAAATGTCTTATATTTATGTTATTACAACAATGAGCTCTCCCTCATATAATGCGATAGTTGGTGTCCATAACTGTCAACTGTGTTATGCACCAAACCACATTTCAGAAAGAACTGTAATGTATGGAACTGCAATATATTGCGTAATATACCAAATCGAAGTATAGCAGGAATTATACAAATTGGTTAGATAATCATGTTTTAAAAAAGAAATAAAGATACCACACTAAGCTTCACCATCTCTTCTTTCAACCCATATTACTATACACTGGCATGATTTTGGTCACAGTGTCCATAGTGGTACCACATTGTATCTGGAATCATGATTTTGGTCACGATGTCCATAGTGGTACCACATTGTATCCGGAATCGTGATTTTGGTCATGGTGTCCATAGTGGTACCACATTGTATCCGGAATCGTGATTTTGGTCACGGTGTCCATAGTGGTACCACATTGTAGCCAGATTCGTGATTTTGGTCACAGTGTCCATAGTGGTACCACATTGAATCCGGAATCGTGATTTTGGTCATGGTGTCCATAGTGGTACCACATTGTATCTGGATTCGTGATTTTGGTCACTGTGTCTATAGTGGTACCACATTGTATCCGGATTCATGATTTTGGTCACAGTGTCCATAGTGGTACCACATTGTATCTGGAAATCGTGATTTTGGTCACGGTGTCCATAGTGGTACCACATTGTATCCGGATTCATGATTTTGGTCACAGTGTCCATAGTGGTACCACATTGTATCTGGAATCATGAGTTTGGTCATGGTGTCCATAGTGGTACCACATTGTATCCAGAATAGTGTCATGATGAGGGACAGCTGTACCAGTAAATTTGTTTAGTACATGGATTTACTATTAAAAGATTGACTGACTGATAGCATTAGTAAGCAATTTACCTACTGCCCAAGAAGAGATTGCCACGCCTACTCATTAACATAGCACATCATATAAAATCAGAGTATTTTATATTGACACTTGTCCTATATGAATTTAATTTTTAGTGTATACTGAATCTTTAGTAAAAAATGGTAGAAAAATGTCAATGTTATGACAATTTGAATTTTTACATAATAAAAAGTGGGTGTTGGCTAGGTAACAGATATTAGACCAGAATGTCTAACAAGTTTCCAGTGTGTCTGTAAATCACATGATGCCTCACACCCTTGCCAGCTATAGTACTAGTTGGAATTCCATAGGTAATGGCATGTATCAGGGTTTGACTAAAATATGACAATATATTAATTGATACAAACCTATGAATCTGTACTCATTTACTTACCAAAGGAAGATGTAATACAAGTATTTGGACAAGGTAACATATATTTTTATGTACAAGTCAGATTCAACTGTAAACAACGCGCACCCTGATCTGGTCTATGTATATTGTTTGTTCCATTGCTAAGTCCTAAGAAAATGCATAGACCAAGACCTGCAGATGCATAATGTGACAAGGGACCAGGGTCTATGCAGTTTGTTTTACTGATTAGTCTTAAGAAAATGCACAGACCAAGATCTGTTGGCAAATAATGTGACAGTGGATCTGGATCTGACTTGTATGTGAGTATATGTATATACCATACTGTGAGTTCATTTACTTGCGTGCATACAGTAAAGCCTGTCTTTAAGGATCAGTTTTGGAAGGCAACCCATCATTTACGACCGGATGTTTGCACCAATACAATTATTATATAATGTTACCAGAGACGCAGTGGCTCAGTGGTAAGTGTGTCAGGTTCATGACTGAAAGGATATGGGCTCGAATCCTACCATCAGACCAGCCTGGGTTGGCTATCATGGTGTGTCATTGGGCAAGGATCTTTACTCCAATCACCTCTGCAATAAATAACCTACTTGTGTTGCTTTGCCGTAAAAAACATAAAATCACAAACATAATCACCCTTACTAAGACCATCAGTTTTGAGAAACTACTTATTATTGGCATAAAGTGTGGTATCTGAAGACAATTTTTATGGTTTTGCAAAAAACTGACATTTTAACTGGTCTTTGATTCATGTACAGTGAAACCCCGCTATAACGCGCCCCGATATAACGCGAATTCGGATATAACGCGATCATGGCGTGGCTCCCAAAATTTCATATATTCATTCGCACATGAACATTTTTTTTTCAAAGGACGAGAAATAGTGAATAAAATGTGTATATTACAGTATCATTTTGGGGAAGAGATCGCGTATGAATTCGAGTACAATACGTCTGTGGCGTGGTTCCTGAAATTTTATATAAACATTTTAACAATTTCACCAATTTCTTGAAGTGTTATGCCAAAATAAACATTATCGGAAATGTTACTTATTATTGATCCATGAGTAAAGCCAGTAAGTTTTCTTTGTGTTTGTCTTCAATTCATTCTGTATACAATCATTGCTCAAACAATAGCCGGCATGTTTTTCTTCTTTAACTGCATACACAACCAAGCATCAGACAATGTGGTGGTTGATAAAAGATTCTCACGATTTAATAAACATCAAAAAACGTAAGCTGCCAACACGTGCGCTGGACTTAAGTTCATCCTGTATACAATCATTGCGCAAACAATAGCCGACTTATGTTTCTTCTTTAACTGCATACACAACCAAGCACCAGACAATGCGGTGGTTGATCAAAGATTGTCATATGTGGGTGCTTATATAGAGACTGAGCTTGGGCGGCAAGATCAAAGTTTGTCATATGTGGGTGCTTATGTAGAAACTGAGTTTCGGCGGCAAGATCACAGGGAGTTCAAATAACCACTCTCTGTTACTTGGCACTAAACAAATTTTATGGACCCCAAATATCGCGTTATAGCGGGGTTTCACTGTATTGTGGAATGAGACCGATTGTTTCCACATCAGGATCACTGTTCATTGGGCCTCTAAATCTGCCATTGAATGGATTATATGTGATAGACTCCTTTGGTGTCTTGGGTCCAACAAACTGCTATAAGATGTTCAGTGTGGACTCAGACGCCAGAGAGCCACAGTGGACCATCTTATCAGACTTGTGGCATTTATTGGAGAGGCTTTCATGGAGACAGAACATATGGTTGCCATATTTTTTTTCTTTTGGAGGACTTGTTGCACCACGTGAGGGTGCGGCATAGTGAATGACCTGTACAGCCTAGGTCTAGGAGGTTGCCTGCCATGATTCAAGTCCAATTTTTTGAAAGATAGAAATTTTAGAGTTAAACTGGGCACCACCCTTTATTGGGAGCTGTCCTCAGGATATGGGTGTGTCTCTGGGCATAATGTTGTCAGTCACCCAATTCAGAATTGGCAGCAGGTGAAGTTCCTTGAACTGGGAACTAACTGCTCATTGTATGTTGAAGACTTTTTGATTTGCTGTATATCAACAAGTGTGTTGGTGAATGTCAACTACAGATAGGCTTGCTTAGAGTTCAGTAGTGGGCGGAGGAAGGCAAGTTCAGGTTTTCAAAATCTAACACTGTTTGTGTGCAAATTGTTTTGCAGATTGCATCAAGTTCATAATAACACAAAACTCTATCTTGATGGTTGTCTTGTTCCTGTTGCGGAGGACACCAGATTTTTTTGGCTTATTTCTGACTGTGAACCGACTTTCCTTCCGCATGTTAGATGCCTCTGAGACAAACTTCCAAGGACCCTGGATTTGATGCAGTTTTTGGTGGGGGTGGGTTGGGGAGCAAATTAGAGGGTCTTGCTCTGATTGTGAAAGTCATTGGTGGGATCTACACTTGACTATGGCTCTGTCAGGTCAAGACCTTAATTGTCAGGGGCCATAACTCTATCCTAAATGAAGTCAATGAAACAAAACACATAAAAGGTACATATAGGTCTATGAGATATTGTTCATACCAAATTGCATCAGCATATTTTCAATTGTTCAGAAGTTAAGTCAGTTACAAACAACATCCCATGTGAAGATCTAAAGTAAATTTTCAAGGACCATAACTCTATCCCAAATGGAATAGATGAAACAAATCCCATAAAAGGCACATCTAGGTCTATGAGACAGAGTTCATTCCAAATTGCATCAGAATATGTCAAATGGTTCTTGAGCTGTGCTGGTTACATGCATCATTCCATGTGAAGATCATTTGGAACACCTAAGGTTTTTCGGCAAACAAACTAACACCCCTAATGTGATTATCCTAACTACTTTTCATATGTGATAAGGTGGTCATTTTTTCAGTTGAACACACTGAATACCATCATTTTCGTCTGGTCCATACAGACTGGTTATCATAGTTCACATTGAAGATATCTGTAAGTTACATGTTCCCAGCACATACATGTGACAGAAAAGACAGGTCAGATCATGAAAGTTTGAAAATTTGGTCAGGAGGTTTTAATTCAAAAGAGGGAGGATTTTCATCTACCTGATTTTTAGCATGCAAATGGACAAATATTGCAACTACTGAACAATTTACATTTTTTAAATATTAAAATATGCAGATCTTCTCATCAAACCAGTCCTTTCACAGTGACTTGTCACCATTCATACTCTCCTTATATGTACCACAAGTATTTTTAGCATTTATTAGGTTTATTAGGAGATCATTGCCTGGATTATATTGGTGGCAGTCCTCAAAATTGTTGATCTTAACACTTTGGAGATGATGTACTGTTACTGGTACCAGGTTTCCTCTGGAGTTGGCCTGAATTTTCCTCAGAATGGAAAATGTCCTTTAAGTGTCTGCATTGGAATGTGGCAATGTTAGTACAACTCTGTCGAGTACACCAAGAAGTTTAAATGTTTTCCTGCCTGTGGGATGATTCAGACTGCCAGAACTGCTCAAGATTGGTACTGTCTGGGTCTAATGTTGTTTTGATGTCAGTAAGATTCTCCACATGAAGCACAAATACATACATTATACCATCACACCCTTTGCAACTTTAAGCCTAATTTGTAGACATCTTTGTTGTCATCATTATTATCACTATCAATTTGTAGACATCTTTGTTGTCATCATTATTATCACTATCACCACTCTTTAATAATGACCATCAAATCTAAAAAACAGTTATCCCAGGCATTATGGATTACAATTGCAGTTAGTGACATGTACTTTAGTTTGGTTTACAAAGGATTAAATCAAGGTCAGTGGTGTTTATATCGGTTTTTGTTTGCGGTTGTTCATAGTAGTGTCAAACGCATATTTTGCCTAAAAATGTTGGTTGCTAGTTGCATTTAGTGAGTTTACATAATAAATTATTCATATTCATACTATTATTATTATTATTATTATTTTTATTATTGTTATTATTATTATACAATTAAGATTATGATTTCTTGTGAACATTAAAATAGTCACAATGTGAATAGTTTTTGTCCATTTTGTACGAGAACTTTTGTGCAATTTCTGAATCAGGGAACATTATTTTGACTAGATCTGAAAACTGATCTGCTACCAGAAACGGGAGATTATGTTCAGCTATAAAGCTGGTAAATAGTGTCTCAGCATGTGTAACTTTATCCACATTTAAGGCAGATTCCGTGATTTCAGTGATGGCATATTTGCTGTCACGGTCAAGATGCTTTTATGAGATGGGGTTCTGCATGATGTGTGATGTCATTCTTGCCACTGTAAAAGATTTTAAAATCAACTTTTCATGAAGAACAGAATGCATATTCATGTCCCTTCAAACTTGATTCCAACCACTGAAATTCCCGTTTCCATCCATCATTGAATTTTGGCTGATATTTCTGTTAGATTTTGGCATTGGGAGATAACACATGCTTAGACATCTTGACAAACTTTAAACACCCAAGTCACACTGACCCTGTTTTATGCCACTAGAGCTCTCGAGTAATCTAACCATAATTTTAATCACATCCAAATTACTTCTGATCATACATAATACAGGCCCTAATCCATCTCAAGAACTTTAAGCACAGAAGCAGAATATACCATCTGGGATTAATCAAAGTAATGTTAATTGTTTTATGCTGACTGAGCGCTTTAGTAACACAAACATAATCAATTAACATCTTTAATCCTTTCGGAATTACTTCTGCTCACACAGGGTATAATCGATCTTGATAAACTTCAAACGCTGAATCCAACTGACCCTGCTGACAGAATCAAAGGAATGTTAATTGTTTTATGCTTCTTGAAATTAGCAACTAAACTGTCTAGCCCTGCTTAAGCCAGTTCACAGTCATGTGATCACAGGCAGTATTACTGTAAATATACTACACTGGAACCAAAGTATGAAAAAAATGGAACAAATTTAACTTTTCAATAATAATTTTGCATACCTGGGAGATTTTTTTCAGCGAGTGATGGGAGGAATGGGAGACACCCCTCAAGTCAGGAGAAACACCCTCCAGTTCGGGAGGTTCACATGTATGGCTGCAAACCATTTTAAGGTGTCACAGCAGATACGTTAATATATTACTTGTTATGTAAAGTCTATAAGTGTTTGTTGTTTGGATTTCCAATATAAAAGCTGTGTTCCCTATGCAGGTTTTTAGCTTCATTAATCTTGTTAATTATTACATACTTTAAAATTCACGACTTTTGTCATAAAAGACCATTGTGGCGTTCACTATTACAAGCTGTTCTCTGCATATATGGAGGAGCATGTAGCTGCACTTTCACAGAATTTATGTATATTCCCACAATCATGATGGTCTTTGGCCACTGCAGTAAATGCGGAGGTATTTCAAATGATGTGAAAATATGAAGTTAATTATCAAGAACCATAACTCTATCTAAAATGGAGTTGAAGAGACAAAACCCCTAAAAGGCATATCTACATGTAGGACTACGAGATGATGTACACAACAAATTAAATCAGAATATTTTGAACTGTTCCTAAGCTATGATTGTTACAAAGATCTTCTGCTGTGGAAATTAAAAACTGATGGAAGAAAGGTTAAGGGCAATAAACCCCATAAGAACCGGACCTAAATAGACAAAACCATTAACAGGCACATCTATGTATACAACAGGCAATGCACTTACCGGATGGCATCAAATTATGTGTACGGGTTGCAGAGCTTAAATAGCTACATGAAGTGTGAACGGAAAGTTGTTGTTGGTTGGTTTTAATGGCACTTTTAACACATTACTGGCTATACCATGCCAAGGAAATGGAAGCTAAATGCATTTCCCAAAGACACACTGAGGATGCTGACCCGGGCTGGCCAGGGTGGGGGTCGAACCCAAGAGACTTGGATTACGAGTCTGATGCTCTTGTAAGTGAGCTATCATGGCTCCCTGTGAATGGACAAATAGATGGACAGTAGGATGGATAGAAAAGATGATTACAATAGGGCTACTGCATCTCAGACCCCCCCCCCCACACACACACACTAAAACACCATTAAGTTTAAATCAATCATCCAAAACTGTAACCACTATATGTCTCCTGTGGCAACACTTTTTCTGGCAAGAAAAAAAAATAGATAAAACTAAATCATTTATGACAATAAAACAACATCATTTTTAACAATACAACAATATCATTTATAACAATAAAACAATATCATTTCTAACAATACAATAATATCATTTATAACAATAAAATAATATCATTTATAACAACAAAATAATATCATTTATAACAACACAAACTACATTTCAAGATACCTGCTTTTTGGAATGGACCATTTTTCAATTACTGAGTGGGACTTTTTTTTAGATCTTATTTCATTTCGATTCTAGTTATTTTCATTAAGGCCTGCAAAAAATAATATAGGTGTGTTTCTGGTTTCAGGCTAAACCAAGAGTCCCTCGAAGAAACTGATGCTCTACTGGGTGAAAATAATTTCCAGGAATTCAAGATAAGACAATTTCTTCCTTTTAACTGCTGAGAGTTGCAACCATCTCTGATAATCTTCAGCAACAAAAAGATTTTCAAATTAGCTGCTGTGGAGGACATACTGGATGTCAGATTGGCACCATTTTCATTTGGAACCAAGTAGACATCATAAGAAGTCTACTGGTGAAAACCCCATGTTGATATAGCCATCCATTTTGGATGAGTAGAGATAACAATATTTTCAAGATGGCCATATTGAGGGTCAATTTGCATCATTTTCGTTTAGGACCAACTAGACACCGTAAGAACTCTTCTGATGAAAACTTTCCATTTAAGGGGAGTCATAATAACAAGATTTTCATACTGGACATCAGATCAGCACCATTTTAATTTAGGACCAACAAGCCCTAAGTCTTCTGGTGAAAATCCCATGTTGATGTGACTTTTCATTTTGGAGGAGTAAAAATAACAAGATTTTCAAGATGGCTGCCACTGTGGCCATACTGGATATCTGATTCACACAGTTTCCATTTAGGACCAACCAGACATCATAAGAAGTCTTCTGTGAAAGCACAATGACGATATGACCAGCTATCAAGAAGATGTAGTGATAATATTTTCTAGATGGCCATTGTGGTGTGCATACTGAAGTTCAGATTGGCACCATTTTCATTTACGACCAACTAGACATCATAAGAAGTATTTTGGTGAAAACTCAATGCTGATATGATCATTCATTCATGAGTAGTGATAAAATGATTTTTAAGATGGCCACAGTTGTGGCCATATTGAATGTCTAAGTGGCACCATTTTCATTAAGGACTAACTAGATATCATAAGAATAAGAAGTCTTCTAGTAAAAGGGGTCCTGGGTGGCCAACTGGTCTAAGGCGCTCGCCTTCACAGATCACTCACCCATCTCACCTCTGTCTGTGTGAGTTTGAGTCTCGGCTCGACCAAAGTGGGTATGTGAGGAAGTTCTCTAGTAGCTTCCCTTGGGTCAGTGGTTCTTCCCAGGGTCTTCCTGGGTTCTTCCTCCACCAAATATACTGGACACCATGTATAGTCTATCATGCATTGAAAAATCGCATTAAAACTAGGGGTGAAATGATTCATCGATATATCGATGCATTGATAATTTTGCCATATCGATACATGTATCGATACAAGAGGCAAAGAATCGATACAAAATGGTATCTACCCTATATAAGTTACTTTAATCTTCAGCAGTCATGAATAATTATTAGTCGTTTGCCTTCTTATTCTTTAAACTAAGAATTGATAATGTATCGTATCGTAGGCTGTGTATCGTGAATCGTATCGATACACAGCACAGGTGTATTGTTTCACCCCTAATTAAAAACAAACACCAAAGCAAAATTTTTTGTAAAAACCCCATGTTGATATGACCATCAAATCAGTGGGAGTAGCGATAACAAGATTCTCAAGCCATATTGGCTCTGCCAGTGGCACCATTTCATTTAAGAACAACTAGACATCATAATAAGTCTACTGGTGAAAACCCCACGTAAATATGACTTTTTGCTCAGGAGGAGTAGCAATAACAAGGTTTGCAAGATGGCTGTGGTGCCCATATTGGACATCAGTTCTTCACCATTTCATTTAGAACCAACTAGACATCATAAGAAGTCTTCTGGTGAAAACCCTATGTCAATATGACTTTCCCTTCAGGAGGAGATGCAATATTGGCCATTAGATTGGCACCTTTTTTTTTATTTAGGATCAACTAGACATTATAAGAAGTCTTGCTGTGAAAACCCCATGTTGATATGACCATTCATTCAGGAGGAGAAGTAATAACAAGATTTTCAATATGGCTGCTGTGGTGGCCATATTGGCTGTCTGAGGGGTGCCATATTTATTTAGGATTAACTAGACCATGGGATGAATGTGTGTATAGTTTCCTGGCAAACCTCCAAGTAGTTTAGAAAGAGTAGCAACAGCAAACTTGTGCTAACAGATGGATGGATGACGGACGACAGATGACAGACGACAGACCATCCCATAAGCTCCTCTTGTCTATGACCAGTAAAGCTAAAAATGGGGTCGGTCAGTCAGAGTAAGATTTTTTTTACTGATATTTTCATCCGCCATTTACTGAAAGTGATAACCTAATTTTATTCCTCTGAGAAAAGGCTTTGTCAGTATTACTCAGCAACATGATATTATATTAGAGTTAGATATACACTTTATATAAAAACTTATTCATGTCTGATATAACTTGCTGTAAGATTGAAGCTGACCACAATTAGCAAATAGCTCACAAAGGTATCCATTACTGAATCATGCTTTCTAATGTATGTTCAGCAGACTCTTTAAAATACTAGATAAATAAAAAGCATCTAATGACCGAGATGTTTAATACTGTTATCTATGAATGAAATGAAATCCAGTCTGGTCAAAACATTCAGAAAATCATGAATTTGTTTTATGGTTGGAAACATTTCTAGGCTTGGCTGGCAAAAAATATGGTCAGTCAGGAAACTGGAAACAAAGCTATTTTTATTTTAGGCCTAAGTAGTTTAACAGGAGTGCTAGCTAATGATTTTGATAAAAAATAACACAATGCAGATTGCACTTTCAATAAGTTACAAACACATTACAATATTCCATCAAATAAATAGATGCTGATGATGGTGCAAAATGGCAACAAGATACAATGTATGACACATTCATTTGCAAAACCATTTAATTACACATACAACATATTTTAATATTTAATCTCATTAAATTTCAATAAGATGCCAATTACAACATGGTTTGCTGACTTAAATTTTTTTACTTTTGACCCCTGACCTTGGGAACTCAATGTCATTTACAGGCGAAAAAGCTAATCTATGCCCAAGTGTTCTCATGCAAAACCTTTGATTTGATACCCATGATGACATGCTTTGATGACGTCCTACTTTATTACCCTTTGGACTCCTCCTAGTCCCCACAGACCCAGGGGCCACACAAGAAGTCCAACTGCAAACAACACACACCCTGATCTTTCTTGCATAATGTGTTGGCAGATCAGGGTCTATGTTGTTTGTTCTACTAGTTACATTTAACAAACTGCACAAACCCAGATCTGCTCATGCATTATGTGATGGCAGATCTGGGTCTGTGCAGTTTGCATTACATAGCAAGTATAAAAGTGATATCTTAACTGTAACAAAGTTTTGGGATTGACAAGGAAAGTACCAAATTTGTTTCAGGACATACTATTTTTTTCTACCTCTGACCCCTGCCCTGGGGACTGAGGGGCTAGATAAAGGATTAAAATCTAGTCTCTGATAAAATATTCTCAAAGATCACTGATTTTTTCACTCATGAAGACATGTTTTGCTTATGTCTACATTTTCTAAGCCCTTCCTATCCCCAGGGATTCAGGGGTCATAATGGAATTCCAAAACCATTCTACAGATCTAATCTCTAAAGGGAAGTCACATACCAAGTTTGACATCTGTAATATGGACAGTAAAAAAAGACTGTGTTTTTATAAGAAATGTGATGGCTGGACAGACATAGAGACAAACTAATATACCAGCATTTTTGCAAAAGTATAAAAAGTAATTAACAAGAGTCATTTTGAGATGACATATCCCACTGGATGCCTATGTAAAGACTTGTACTGAAAGTACCCCATGGTCCAGTACTCTCAATTTTTGTTTTCTGTCCTGCCCTGGAATGTAATACGGATGAATATAGTTTTCACTATGTCCATCTTTATCTCTGTCATATGTCTGTAAATAGTTTTGTTTTTAGAACATTCCTCTCAAATTGTTCAATTTATTTATTCAAAACTTGGTACATGTGTCAAGTATGTTGCAGAGAGGTGTCTTTGGTACTTAGACTATTCTGCATTCGATGTTTTTATGTTACAATGGAAACAATGTGTAAATATAGAAGTATATAAATTGAGAGTACTGCGCCACAGGGACTAGAATAAGTAGTATACAAATTGACAGTACTAGACAATGGGGTACTTTTAACAGGTGTCTTTACATAAGCGGTGGATTGGGGGGATATGTAATCTCATGACTGTTATACTTATCATCAATATTATGTAAGGGTGGGGTGAGAAATAGCAAAATTATTTTACCTCATCTGTTATTTTCTTTGTGTCTTCATCTAGCTCTGCCTCCTTGCCATTTTTGTACCTGGCATGAAATTTGCGCCATCTGTTGATGCCAAGGGTGTTAAAGTAGAGGGTGGTTCCTACTACTGCAGAAATCCCTACGCCAAAAACATACTGCCAACCATCACTCGTCAGTTTGAATGCCTTAAAAGCCATCTGTAAAGATAAGCAAGAAATTTTGTTTGCAAAACATGCATACCATATGCCAGTGTATAAATTGAGTAAAACTGCAAATAATACAGACCCTGTTCTGCAGTCACATCAGATCAGGGTCTATGTTGTTTGTTCTACTGATTACTCATAAAAAACTGCATCAACACAGATCTGTGAGTGCAGTATGCAATGCAGTTGTTAGTAGAAAAAGGCCTAAGCAAAAACAAAAATTCAAACATTTAGAAAAATTACTTAAATGGCATGATCTAATCAGGTTATCTACATAGTATTAAATGATCTAATCAGGTTATCTACATAGTATTAAATGATCTAATCAGGTTATCTACATAGTATGCATACAAACATGCACAATAAATTTAATTTGTCAACCTGACATTTTTTTTCTAACTCACGCTTTTGTCATAATAGTCTTAGTCTAGAAAAGTAAAAAGAAATGTATACACAACTGAATAATTGCTATAATGACCTGAAAATCTAAGCGTGTCTTTTGTATACAAAATACAAATGTCTACTAAATTTAATATCTACCTAAGTGTTTTTGATTAATCCTGCGAACAAGGTTTTTGTCAATAAAATCCAAGTCCAAAAAGTTCAAAACTGTGTTAAAAAAATATAAAATTGATGAAATTTGTCCTAAAAACCAAATCTGATCATCTGCTTACAGCCATAATAAAGTGTATAGAATTTCACGGTCTATCTTATATAGTTATTGTGCTCTTGTGCTAAAATGGATTCAGGATGGCTGTGCAGACAGACAGACCAGATGTATGGATATATGGATGGAGAGCAAAACACAATATTCCCCCTTCTGCTATTGTAGTAGGGGCATAAATGACTATAATATTTATAACTATTATCAGAGACAAGATAATTATGCCTTCCCATTAGCATTGCATGATATGAATAAAATCCAAGTTTTCAATTTTTGACACTTACCCTCATATGATGTAGTATAAACTTTAATTATATGAATATTACAGAAAAATTTCATTACAAAATCATTGGAAAATGTTATGATTATGATTATTTGATTTTTGGCATGCAACAGAGACTGGGCAGTTGTATAAGTGGTGGTACACCAAGTTTGATTGCTCAGACAAGCTTACACTGTGTCTATAATGATATGATTCCCACACCTTGCTACCAATAATGTAGTATAGACTGTGCCTGTGATTACATGATGCCCCACATCTTGCCACCAATTGTGTAGTATAGACTTTGCCTATGATTACATGATGCCCAACACCTTGCCACAACAATGTACTGTAGACTGTGCATGTGATTACATGATGCCCCACAACTTGCCACCAATAGTGTAGTATAGACTGTGCCTATGATTGCACGATTCCCTAAACCTAGCCACCAATGGTGTAGTATTGTTCAGCAGTTCATCAAAATTTGAACATGTTAAGAGTTTGGCTGGCATATGACTATAGCTCAGTTTAAGTGCCAAGAGGTCACTTGTTTTTAAATGTTGCTAATGACAGTTTGTTTTTGCTTCACCAATAATGGTCATATTTGATGCTGTTAAAATTGGTCTTTCTATAATACCGATCTCTAGTTTTTTCAATTACTCTATTGGCAAAATATTTTGGTCTACTTTACAACAGTGGAAAGGTGGGGGTGGGGTGGCTTTAAAATAGTATAAGGTAATAAAGTAAAGTATAATTGTAAGTTTATATTTCAGTGCATAACTTTGCATATTTTTTTTTTATAAGAAAAAGTGTTCAGTACAAGAAATTATAGTACAAAAAAAACCGCCAAAAAAAAACAACAAAAATTAGACCAATAGCACGCTATTGTGTACTGGATGTCAGATCAGCCCCATTTTCATTTAGTATGAACTAGACATCATAAGAAGTCTTCTGGTGAAAACCCAATGTTGATATAATTTGTAATCTAGGAGCAGTAGCGATTTGATTTTCAAGATGGCTGCTGTTGTGGCCATATTGGATGTCAGATTGGCACCATTTTCACTGAGGACCAACTTGACATCATAAAAAGTCTTGTAGTGAAAACCCCATATTGATTTAACTTTCCATTCAGAAGGAGTAGCTATAAAAAACAAGATTTTCATGACGACAGCTGTGGTGGCCATATTGGATGTCTGAGTGGAATCATTTTCATTTAGACCAACTAGATATCATAAGAAGTCTTGTGGTGAAAAACCACAACTCAATACAACTTTCCATTCAGAAGGAGTAGCAATATTAAGATTTTCAACATGGCTGCTGCAGTAGCCATATTAGATGTCTGAGCAGCACCATTTTCACTGAGGACAAACTAGACACTGGATGAATATGTGGGTACAGTTTCATGACAATCCTCCAAGTAGTTTAGGAGTAGCAATAACAAACTTGTGCTAATGAATGGACAGATGTCAGAAGACAGACATTGGATGATGGACAAGAGTCCATCCCATTCTAGTCTATGACCAGTAGAGCTATAAATTAAAACTAACTAAATATTTAGGTACTGATAAGAAATGATAGAGAAAATATAGAAAAAGAATGTATTTATGTAACGAACAGTGCAAAAGCAAATATAATTGAAAAGGAAAAAAGCGCAAGAAGTATATGATATTCTAGAGCAATATAAGGCAAATGGAATGACGAATGCGCGAGCCAGGAAATTTGGAGACATACTGTATACAAAAGAAAGGGAGGAAAAGAAAGATCTCCGGAAAATTTAATAGTAGGAGATAAAATGAAACAGACAGAAATGAAATTATTACAGGCATCCACTAATACTATACAGATTTATATGCCAAACAAGATATACAATAAGCTATCACAAATGTATATTGTAATAGTGTTGAATTTACACACATAACTGAAATCTGCAAAATCGTGTGATAATTTTATAACAAATAGTGAAATCAAAGAAACAATAAAACAACTGAATAAAGGAAAATCCCCAGGCTCAGATGACCTAACTGCAGACTTCTTTACAGCTATGCAATAGAAATAATGCCTATTTTAGAATAACTATATAACAACATATTTTGGGGGGAAGAAATAACTTTCGTGTCCATTGTACCTTCAAAGGGGCACTTTAAATGTTAGAAACAGATGTTTTATACTCTGTAGTCAATTATGGTGCTAATTTGAAGATCGTAAATACCAGAAATTACAATATCTATGGAATTCCCATAAAATATTTGCACATGATCTCTAAAAAGAAAGAGTGACAATAATTGAACTTTTGTTGGCAGCAATTTATGATTCAGTTGATGTATACAGGTCCATTACTAATACAATTAATCATTTTATCCAATATTTGATCCAATAAATGGATGAAATAATGACCTGTGCTATGGCTAAAGTTGATGATTTGATACTGTAGCCTATTTTCAAGGTTGCCATAACATACTTATACAATAACTGTTGTGAAGCAAATAAGACTTATCTTAATATTTTTGAAATGTTTTAATAGTATCCAGGACTTATAAGTATGTCATCAGTATTTTAATCATCTGACAGGAAAATATGCAAAAATAAGTTTAAAGTGATTATTTTGAACATTATTGATGTGATCTTCCTACACTCACTTCTCCTGAATCTATTTTCGCCATCTTCACCCAAATCTAGCTGGTGGGAGATGTCAATTTGTCCAAATATTTCAGTTTCAAAATGGACTCCGAGTTATGGCAAACATGTAAACACAAGTCAAGCAAGTATTTCATTTCATCATATTTCTGTTACATTCAGCTTAAATCTTCTAATTTTGAGTATTTCAACAATTCAGTTACTTTTATTGTGTACTTTTCATATTCTCTGTATGGTTGCCATTTCATTGTGTATTCTCTCAGATATTCATTAACTCTACTTCAGTACATGTAGCCATATATTTTCGATAATGGAACTATATACTGCATACATATAGACTGGTGTCCTTGTAAAAAGGGGATGAGCAAATGAATACTTTTTACAACCTTTAAGGTTCTGAACAAATTTCACCTGCATCTTTTTTCTAGAAGAATAACTTGTATTTTTATTTTTTTAACAGCTAAATGCACTGGAAGTCTTAAGTTTTTATTAGTAACTTAACGTCCAATTGAAAATATTCTTTCTGATTTTCCAAAATTTGCAACTACCGACTCTTTCAGGGATGATATTCAACCTATGCAGACAATATTAATGTATGTCTTACAAAATAAGAAAAAAAAAAACGGTTTGGAGTACATGTACTTAATGAGGTGTATACTTTCAATTTCCAGATTATTTACCCAATACACTTCCACAGTTATATTCATTCAGTATACTTATATTTTCACCTCTCTCTTTTGTGAGTGTGTATGGCAATCAACCAATTAAAACAGCTCAGTGCAATTAAACATGTCAATTTCTTAGCTTGGGGTTCTCTGGTACATGTACCGTATTTGCCGGCCTATAAGTAGATGCGGAGTATAGGTCGAATTCGCTAATTTCGTAAATTTTCAATCCTTCATCCATATATAAGTCGATGCGGAGTATAAGACGAAGCCAGATCAACACCTTGGCTTCGTCACTTTCGCTAGTAACTTCCGGTTTCATGAATATTAATGGTATCACTATGCTATTCCAGATTAATTGGGAAAATGATTAAGATGGTCTGAACATGTATTATTTATAGGTATTATTTATTGGTACATTGTACGCAATGATATGAACCCCTGTTGTCAAAAAATAAGTACAACTTGCATTCTTAGAGCAAGAGTAACCTCATTATCAAATTATATGTACAATAAAAACTAAAAGAACTCGATTAAGACTTGTTGTTTTTAGTGAATGCATGTATGTGTCTGTGTGTGTGTGTGTGTGTGTGAGAGAGAGAGGGGGGGATGAATGAAACAACGCTATGTCAGTGTGTAAGAACATATGCATTTAGAGCAACTTGTAGCTTTTGGAGAGAGAGGTTACAGGACGATTGTAATATGTATTGTTGAGTTACCTGATGATTGTGATCTTACTCATGTACAGGAGCATTAATGTATTCCATTATCAATTAATATCTCTGAATAAACAGTTCATTTTTGTTTTTATATCCATTATCATAAAGAACCAACTGGCTTTGCAGTGTTATTTACATTCTAATTAAATATGCCTACAGCTTTGGCCAGGTCATTCCAATTGACACGTGCAGTAGATGTGATCAAGTTAGTGAGGCTACCAATAGGGAAATGAGGCTACCCATAGGGTATTGTAATCGATCATGTAAAGCATGTTAATGTATGCAGGACTGTGTAATAACCTGTAATGCCAGGTGCTTGCTCATGTAAGTTTCTCAACCAGTGACATCTTTTGATCTCGCCGACAGAAGCATCAGAGCTTCGAATTCATGAACAAAGATCAAACCTAAATGCCGCCTAACTACAGGAAGTGTACATGCACTTACTGATAATGGGTAATTTTTATTTCGAGGGAATATAGAGTTCATTGTATTTGCAAAAAAAAAACAACAACACAGCATGCTAAATGGTCATCTTGGGATTTAAACTAAATGGAGTCTATATGAACATAAATATTGTGAATATTTAAATATAAATTATATATCTTTGAAACTGAAGGAGTATGGTATGTATTGTTTTAATTTCCATTGACTATTTCAACTCTGTTTTCTCTCTTTGACAAAAGCCTCAGCTAAAAGGGGTCAGTAAGGTACATTAGGCAAAATAGCATGAAGAAGGGCTGAAATCTCTGTCTGTCTCTCTCTCTCTTTTATTTCGATCACAAGATGCAATAAGAAAAATGTGCAATGGAATACCCATGTCCATCTCATGGTTATCCGTTTTCTAACTTGTCTATTCTACTACACACATATGTAAGCAAACTTAAACAACATATATTACTAGTGCATGCTGCTTTAGCGCAATTACGTCTGATGCACGTGAATTTAATACTGACAATCACGTAAATATTTCAGAATCCTTCTCCATGTCGGGTCCTATATGTTTTCGCACACGATCTCTTCCCAAAAATGATAATAAAAAAAATTACACTATACTTTTCGTACTCTGAATTTTTTTTAATTTTATTTTTTTATTTTTTTTTTTTACGGTAAAGCAATTTCAATGACATAATACATATATTAGTCGATTCAGAGTATAAGTCGAAGCCCAGACTTCCAGGTCAAAAAGTATCGACTTATAGGCCGGCAAATACGGCAGGTGTCATTGACTGGCATGGATTTTTTTTCCCCCAAGCTATTTAGAGATTTCCAACTGAGATATCATTTGATACCTTTTGATACATATAATACTCTATTTCAGTGCAAACTTCAAATGGCCTTTGTTTTGCTATTGTTGATCTGAATAACTGAATGCCCTGCATAACCATGTATGGGGTAATGAGCAGATAATGGTAGACAGTATAATTCATTTCTTAGTGTTGACTAACAATGGGATAATCATTGGCATAACACATGCATTCCTAAAAAAATAACTTCTTACTTAATGCTTCCATTAGCCACATTTATTTTGGTGCAGCGCCATGACATTTTTCTTGTGTTTCAGTAATATGCCCATTTGGGGGCCTTTTCCCAGCGTCATGCTGCCCCTCCATCAACTTTTATCCCCTCTACAGGGTTGACAACTGCTTGGGCCATGTTAATTGGTATGCTTTCATCACACTCAAATTTGAATAAAAGCATCACCAAAGCCTGTTAATTACCACTTGACCCACAGATTAAAGTCTAATTAGAAGTTTTCTTACTAATATTTCATATTGTGCTTAGACATTTGCCTCAAGGCAATGCCACTAACATGCGATAGCCATAAATCTTAGCCTGTAAGAAAAATGTGTTGCAGCAAATAGTTTCTGACAGCTATTAATAGTTGTCAGCTCATAAATTAAATGACACTCATATTAATTTATTGCACTAAATTAATGCTAAAAATCAAATGGAAAATCTTTACTACCATTTCAATATTACTCCATTCTAAAGAGGACAAAATCCAAGGAGATACCAAATGCTGCTGACTTTATATCACATTCTTTTTTACAAGGCACATCTACTAAAGTAAATACACAGATCCTGCCCCTCAATATGCTGAATGACAGTTCATCTGGTGTATTTAAAGGATGCATGAAAGAAGAAGAAATATATGATTTGTAGAACTTCACAGGCCAACTACTCCCCTTGCAGATTTTTTAGATTTAAAATATCATCATCATCATAAACACATCAAGAACATAATAAAAATAATAACTGCAACAACAACCTAATAATAATAATTTGATATATCACTCAAAACTTATTGAATGTTTAGTAAAAAGGGCTATTAGCAGAAAGTTTTTATATATGATAGTATTAATGTATAATAGTCTTCGTGCATGTGTCCAAGTTCATCAACAGTACACAAACCTTTTTCATTGTAATATAGGAACCAGACATGGTTGTAGTCCAAGTCCTCTGACTTGTAATCTCTCTATAAACAATTTGATTACCAAACAAAGAGTTAGATGTAGACATGGAATATTTGTTTCTCCTGACATACATGACATTTTTGCCATATTGTATGATGATGATGTCACTAACTGTGTAGATAATGTGATAAATCTACAAATTTAAATAAAGGCGGTCCATAAGTATATAATTACAACTAAGAGATTTGCCTGATCACTACTTATGTCTTCACTTGAAGCCATTATAAATCTGCTATGTATTTTGTTATTACAAATTTATACCACCCGAGCAGAAGTTACAATTCCTGTATGTACCCCCCACTCTCCACCTCCATCAATGCCAGCATCTTCATAGTTTTTTCTTTCCTCATTTGTTGATTTGCAAGTATACAGTCACATGTTTCTGCTGTAAATGCTTATAAACTACTGTTTGACATTATCACAATATTGTATGTATAATTTTCTTTTAATATCTCATTAGCATGTTTCAATATTTGGAATATTATGCCTTCATTAATCACATCAACCATGTTGTAAAAGTAAATATTATTGTTAATGTGGAGAGAGCTTGAAATAAGCTTATGCTTGATGACTCAATCCTCTATATCTCTTATTCAATTGTATGTACTTTCCATGATGACTCAATCCCCTATATCTCTTATTCAATTGTATGTACTTTCCATGATGACTCTATCCTCTATATCTCTTATTCAATTGTATGTACTTTCCATGATGACTCTATCCTCTATATCTATTGTTCAATTGTATGTACTTTCCATGATGACTCAATCCTCTATATCTCTTGTTCAATTGTATGTACTTTCCATGATGACTCAATCCTCTATATCTCTTGTTCAATTGTATGTACTTTCCATGATGACTCTATCCTCTATATCTCTTGTTCAATTGTATGTACTTTCCATGATGACTCAATCCTCTATATCTCTTGTTCAATTGTATGTACTTTCCATGATGACTCAATCCTCTATATCTCTTGTTCAATTGTATGTACTTTCCATGATGACTCAATCCTCTATATCTCTTGTTCAATTGTATGTACTTTCCATGATGACTCAATCCTCTATATCTCTTGTTCAATTGTATGTACTTTCCATGATGACTCAATCCTCTATATCTCTTGTTCAATTGTATGTACTTTCCATGATGACTCAATCCTCTATATCTCTTGTTCAATTGTATGTACTTTCCATGATGACTCAATCCTCTATATCTCTTGTTCAATTGTATGTACTTTCCATGATGACTCAATCCTCTATATTTCTTGTTCAATTGTATGTACTTTCCATGATGACTCAATCCTCTATATCTCTTGTTCAATTGTATGTACTTTCCATGATGACTCAATCCTCTATATCTCTTGTTCAATTGTATGTACTTTCCATGATGACTCAATCCTCTATATCTCTTGTTCAATTGTATGTACTTTCCATGATGACTCAATCCTCTATATCTCTTGTTCAATTGTATGTACTTTCCATGATGACTCAATCCTCTATATCTCTTGCTCAATTGTATGTATTTTCCATGATGACTCAATCCTCTATATCTCTTATTCAATTGTATGTACTTTCCATGATGACTCAATCCTCTATATCTCTTATTCAATTGTATGTACTTTCCATGATGACTCAATCCCCTATATCTCTTATTCAATTGTATGTACTTTCCATGATGACTCAATCCCCTATATCTCTTATTCAATTGTATGTACTTTCCATGATGACTCAATCCCCTATATCTCTTATTCAATTGTATGTACTTTCCATGATGACTCTATCCCCTACATCTCTTATTCAATTGTATGTACTTTCCATGATGACTCAATCCTCTATATCTCTTATTCAATTGTATGTACTTTCCATGATGACTCTATCCTCTATATCTCTTATTCAATTGTATGTACTTTCCATGATGACTCAATCCTCTATATCTCTTATTCAATTGTATGTACTTTCCATGATGACTCTATCCTCTATATCTCTTATTCAATTGTATGTACTTTCCATGATGACTCTATCCTCTATATCTCTTATTCAATTGTATGTACTTTCCATGATGACTCAATCCTCTATATCTCTTATTCAATTGTATGTACTTTCCATGATGACTCAATCCTCTATATCTCTTATTCAATTGTATGTACTTTCCATGATGACTCTATCCTCTATATCTCTTATTCAATTGTATGTACTTTCCATGATGACATCTGTACAAAAATACTGTTTAAACCAAGGTTTTGGAGGAATTTTGCTATGAAACATGGATGAAGTTCAATTCTGAAAAAAAATTAAAATGAGTGTTTGTAGAAATGGAGTTTTTCCAAGAAACAATGAGCAGTGGTACATGTACTATTGAGGTAAGAAAACTGAAACTTTATCAGTGTATAAATATATGGGGCTTCCATTTACTCCCCAACTCGTCTGGACTAAGGCAAAAGAATGTATGGCATATAAGCAAGAAAAGTATTCATTGCAATTTATAAGATTCAACATATAGGTGTCACTTACTGAATCTTTAAAATTATTCTACATGATTTTCCCCCTGTAATGAAACAGAATTGTGGGATATGAATATTTAAACCTGAATGAACATGTCCCTAACAGATATTGTACTAATTATTTAAAATTTACCACACAATACATTGTCTGCATTTTTTAAAGGTGAATGTGTCCGTTATCCTCTCTGTATTCAGTACTTTACAAAATGTATTAAGTACTCGATAAAATATATTAAGTAGGGGATAAAATACAGATTTTATTACATGTTGGAAAAATCATATCATAAACAGACATTAAGTTGAAATTTAAAATAGTTTAAAGAAATATAGATGATGCAGATGATATTTGTTTACCTGTGGTATGTGACGGCTCCCATAACCACTTAGCCCTGTATAAAAAATGGACACTTCCACAACTCCAGGACCAATATGGCGGATTACATGTAAACAGATCACTCTTTTTTAGCATGTATGGAAGGAGTGTTATTGCTCTGTATGTCGATACAAATGGTGTTGAAATCATTTGTGCATGAAAAGAATTTATTAAATTTAGCTATATTCTGAGATGCTCACATGAAAATTCACTGAGCTACAGACGTAAATATCATCTGTAATGCTTAGCTGAAAGAACTATAGAGTACACTACTGGAAGTTTTGGATCAATTTTCAATTGATTGCTTCAATATAAGGAAAGAAAAAGTACATGCCACTGACTGAGAAAACTGTGAAGTATCATCATATAGCCAACACAGTATTATTGTATGCTATGATTCTCAACATGCTATTTGAGTTGTAAATCAAATTTTGTCAGATTTCTGTTCCTTCATTACTATGTGTCTGTATCTTTATGTAATTTTTTCTTACATCTTGTGTAAACTGCTGCCCCTTGATAGACAAAGGGGATGTAACTCTTTTTAGCTTCTCTATTTCTCTTACTGCTTAGGTTCCTTGTCACTGGCCTGTTTAAACAGTATATTTTAATATATATTTTGAGATATTGGAATGCAAAATTGTTCGAATCCAAAAGAAGAAAGATCTGGACATATGTTTATGACATTAAGCAGCCCGTGGATTGTAAACGATGTCATTTTTAGAAGATTTGAACATTTGACAACTTCGATTCCTACATATTAAGAAGAGGCAACAATGATAAATACAGTAGGTCTTAAGCTGCCAACCCATTGCAATTTATCCATGTATGTTTCATATTTCCAAGTAACCTCATTTTTGCATATGAAGCCTCAACTTAGAAGTCCAACTTGGTTGTTTTAGCCATATCAAAATGACTGGTGCATAGGTTAAATTATCCCTCAAATATTTAGCAAATTGTCAGTAACCAGTGTTGTTCTGTTAAACTTGATTTACTCAGATAATTTCCATGAAGTTATGTCATATCTATAATGATTTTCATTCTGATAAACAATATAGTGTTCATGTTTCTTCTCTGGAAATGTATTCAATTTATTTAAACTGAAATGGTGACACAACAAAATTATACCCATATGAATCTAGTCCTCTATCAAAATAGTATATATATATGATAAAAAATGATCTAAACAATCATGTTGGTTTGTTTTACATATTTTCAATTCTTCTCTATGGGAAGACTTCCTTACAGAATCAAATGTCAACAACTATAAAATCAAACTATCACAGCAATATTTATTTTTATACTGAAGGAACCTACTGAGTAGAATCTGAGTGACATGTGACAAAACCAGTTGTCGAAAAACCAATTTTGTTACAAAAATGGAAGTATTTTAGATTCTGTGCTTCATTTTTTATTTGACAAAAGAAAGATGCTAATTTTGGGCATGACATCAATTTACTTAAATTCTATAGAAAGTACCAAAAGTAATGAGGGAGCCACATTAGCTAAGTTGGTAGGGCCTTCAGACTGGTAATCCAAGGGTCGTGGGTTTGATACTCACCCATGCCAGTCCAGGTCAGCTGCCTCAGTGTGTCTTGAGGAAAGGGCATCCATTTCTTGGCATGATATTGCAAATAATGTTTTAAAAGTGCCCTTAAAACCCGTAAACAAACAAAAACATGTCTGTAACTGAGCGCTCACAACGGTATCAAACTAAATTGTTTAAGCATCCTGGATTTAAAGCAATTACTGTATAATGTAGTATCATCAATTTTCACGGGGGACCAATTTTCGTGGTTTTCGTTGTTGCCCCTAACCATGAATTTAAATACCCAACAGAAAATTAGCCACGTATGATGATGATCTGGGCCCCCCCTCTGGCTCATTTTCTTACTGTGTGTCGTTCCTAGAAATTAAGGAACCTACTAGTATTTCATAAATCAACATCAATACTGTAATTTGGAAATAAAATATTAGCTTTTATATGTGTTTGTTTTATTTTAAACCTTTGAAAAAAGAATTATAAAGCATTTTATATTATTTCAATGCACACGTGTCGATAAGATATCCGATAGCTGTAATTTCCACTCACTGCCTTAAATTGATATGTGAGATAAGTAAGGATAGAGAGAAATGAGAAAAAGCATAAGGTATTCAAACACTAGTAATGTTGAAAATGAAAGAAAGAATAATAAAAAATAATAGTATATGAAAATTAAATTAAATGCTTATTCAAATGGATCCTTCACTCGAGTACAACTGTTGTTGAACAATTTAAATCATCCTGAAACCAAATTTCATTTTATCCATGCATTTTTAATCCAAAAGAACAACAAGCCTGTAAAATACTAGAACTATTGCTTGAAGTACTATTATTAATGAAACACTACGTATATACACTAATTACAGCAGAGTATTAAAGCTCACACTTCACTGATTTTCAAACAAAGCCACTGTATCAACATCGTGTCAAAGAAGTCTCAATGTACACACAAATGGCTGTCAGGTAAATAATCCTCAAATTGCAGAATTAAACAAGTCCAGCTTTCTCCAAACCACTGATAATTAGGTCGCATCTTTCACTCATTGTCGCGTGAGCTGCAATTATCTATTCAGTTCGAATTGGCTTGATTAATGAGGTTGCAATCAGTGATCGTCACCAGTAGCATCTTCCTTTTTTTCGTGATGGCATCCAAGACCTGTTTAGTATACCAGTTGTGGAAGTGTGATTTTAATTATTCTTTGTACTCTTTATTTATTGTCAAGTCTAGTGGTTGAAGTTGGTCTGTACATGAGGCAGGCACAAACAAATGCTTGATTCCACTGTCTTTCAATTTAGCATCTTCTCACATTGATGGGCTCTAGACACATCAAATATTGCCATGTCTGCTGATTGCATTGAGCAAAGGGCAGCCGGTCACCTGTTTTGTTCCCTTTATGGATAGTGGTTTAAGTTAGAGATCATACAGGTTACTTTAATAACCGATTGACTTAGTGTTGTTATCTGCGTTGGCTTCCTTTGATATTGAGCACTCAGGCGAAATCACGGTGTAAGTGATTGACCTTGTCATGTGTGTTATTTGTGATCATATAGGAGGTAGTATTGTTTTAGTGTTGTTGGCTGAGTTGGCTTCCATTGTTGTTATTCGCTTGGACAAAAACACGGTGTCAGTATTGAACTTGTCAGGTTTTTTATTTGTACTCATACATGTGAAAGTATTGTTATAAACATTCAAGTGACCGCCGTTTGCGTCGGCAGAGTTTTATTCTTTTTATTCTTTATTTTGGGTATTTGTAGAGGTTAAACCATGAAATTAAACACTTAGTAATATGCAAACTTTGACAGGCAAAACCACGAATTTCAGTACCCACGAAAATGTCTTTTTTTTTACAAAACCACGAAAATTGAGCCCCACGAAAATAAATGATACTAAAGTATACTTTCGTATAGGCCTATACCAACTGCAAACTGCATAGACCCAGATCTGCTGTTGCATAATGCGCCTGCAGATCTGGGTCTATGCAGTTTGTAAGGACTAATCAGTAGAACAAACAACACTGACCCTGATCTGCCGGCACATTATGCGGATAAGGGTCTATGTTGCTTGCATTTGGACGGTAATACTAAAGTAAAGAATACTGACATACAAGTTTATTTTATCTTTTTCAATGCATGTTTTCTTTGAATACCTTCAGATAAATTTCAGTGTGGAACTTGATCAGAGACTCTCTTTGACACTCTATAGCATCAGAAATGTGTTATTATATAATATTTCTACAGGGGTCATGCTACCAGGCGAAGTGGCGACAAAGTGGCCGAAAAAATGTAAACTTCGCCTTCTTATATTAGGAAAGCGAAAACGACCTCACCCTGTCATTTTTTTTTTTTAGATCTACACTGAGTGCCTGTAGTTGATGGCTTTTGAGATGTTCCCTCAATCCAGGAAAGCCGTGTCAAGCCCCAAGAGAAATGGATTGTGTTTCGAAACTAAAACATCTATATGTAAAGAACAATTTGTGTTTTAAGAATAGAATCTGTGAAAGCACTTTCTAAATGTATCTTTTGAAGATATTAACTGCCATTGTTGCATTATTTTCTTCATAAAATCAATTTGTGATGTGCTAAGGGATAATCATGGTGGACTGTGTCTTGGAAGTACGTCTTCATTAGACTGTCTGTTTTTGTAATTCATTGGGCACATAGATTGAGTAAATTATACAATTCGTATAAAGCAAAGTGTAACAATTATGTGATAAAAGATTTAGCCTAAAAACAAAATTTGTTGGTCAGAAACGTATGGGAGAATTCTATGTTGTGGAATTGATAAGCGATGTAACTTAAGGTAAAGGCTGTTAGCTAACATCACGCATTCTTGTGCAAATACAAAAAAGAGTAGCAAAGAAAAAAATATCCAACCAATACACGACGTTATTACGAGTACTTAGACAAATATTAAAACCATACATTTTCAATCCTATATAGGGATTGTTGTAACGAAGCTAGAAGTGAGTGGTCATATGAAGAAAATCCCTGTTTCTAAAAATAGATGCATCTACTTTTAAAAATGTCACCATAAAAATGACAGTCAAAAGATTCACATTTAATTAAGAATCAACTCCCTCAAAATGCAGTTGTAAAGTTGAGATTATTCATCAGTGATCACTGTGGTTTGAATGGATAAACATTATTATGTTGAAGACAAATGTACATGTGCTCTCATGTGCGTGCTAGAAGCCTAATATAGGGGTTCTTTCAAACTAGTTTAGAAATGTTTTTGACTGCCATTTTCTAGTGATGAAACTAACAAAAAATTAAAAAAAATCTTTAAGAAGCAGTTGCTGAAGTATTTTTACCTATTTGTAATTATATTACTGTAATCTAGGTACTCCTGTCAGTTAAAATGTATAGTTTCTGCTATGCTTTTTTGAAGTCATATGGCCAAAATATACTGCATATTTCTCTACATATAAAGATACACTTTCAAGTATGAATACACTGCATACAAGTATGATACATTCATACATTTACAAAATGTGTTTATAATATACATACAACATATATAATTTTCTACTTAAAGAAAAAGTATTGCTTAAAAAACCAATGTTAAATGCAAATATGCATAATGAGAAATACAGGACACAGTTCAAATAAGAGAACCAGAGTGCACACACACAAACATATATATATATATATATATATATATATATATATATATATATATATATATATATATATTGCATTTCTTGCTATGCTGCCACTTTTCCCTGTTCTGCTCTCACTTCTCCCAATTCTGTCCAAAAGGAGAAGCCACTTCTCCCTAAAATTCAAGTCTAGCTTGACCCCTGTATAAATACAGAGAGGATACTTCTCCCATTGGTCCTGTGACCTATTTAAGAATTGACACTGATGTTACCACCAGACATGGCCATGATTGCACCCACTTAATATGCTAGTGAACCCACTGAATGGAATACCGCCTTCTCAATGGTCAACTAAAAATGAGGTTGTAGGTAGCGTAGTACATCAGTTTTGGTCGATCAATGAGAGGGCACTATTTCATTCAGTGTGTTGCACTTGCATATCAAGCAGGTGCGATCATGGCCATGTCCAGTGGTGGCGTTGGAAAATGGGCTAGCATCCCATAAAGGTGGGATAGCAATTCAAATTTGATGAAGGCCTAAAAAAGTTGAATCTCTGATCTAAACATTGGTGCTAAAGCTATTACTCTGCAAAGTGTATCCTGATATATCAGTGTCAATTCTTAAATAAGTCACTGGAGAAATGGAAGAAGTGTCCTTCCTTGTGTTATTATATATGGTACATATATAATTTATATATAAACTGTAAGCAAAGAAAAGAAGAAGCTGGTTTTTGACTGACTTTCATGTTGAGAGTTTTATGACTTTAAACACGTTTACAGTTTGTTGGTACATGAATACTAATTTTTTTCCAGTACTGGGGCAAATTTTATCGGTAAAATCCAGCATATACTGGTGTAACAGAATCTCTGATATATATATATGTGTGTGTGTGTTATTTATAGTATGATGGTGTGTAGGTATGTTCATGCATGCATGTGTGAAAGAGAGAGTTAATGGAATTGGGAGAAATGTAATGTGTTGACGAGTTTCACCTACTAAAGTTTTTCCAATATGTTTCAAAGATTTTACTTTATTGCATTGTTGGCAATAGAAAAAGGACTCTGAGTTATCTCCCCCTTATTATGGTGACTATAAATCGTTTTTATTTATCTATTGAGTTTAGTATTACTTATGGGAGTGACTATATACACGTACACGACTGTCAGGTATATAGTCTTTTTGTCTAAAAATTACTAAATACCTGATGGTCATATATATAGCCAATTTGTACAAATTGGTACACGACAGTTGGGTCGAATTCGCCCAGAAATGACTATATACACAACCATCAGGTATATAGTCTTTTTTGTGTCAATGTGACTATATACCCAACTGTCAAGAATATAACAATTTATTTTATGCTAGACCGTGAATTACTGGATTTTCCAAGAGAAATACTTTTGATAAGTGTCCAATGCTATGTCAATAACACTATGACAAAAAAGAATTTGAAACTATCTTCTGGCGCTTGTGTGGTCTAGTGGTAAATATAGCTGTCTTGCATACAGACGAACCAAGTTCAAACCTTTAATATTTTATTTTATACTTGGCTGTGAATTACTGAATTTTCCAAGTCAAATAATCTAGATAATTTACTACACTCATATTCAATTAATAATTTACTGACTGGTATTTTAAGACACTTGCATGGTCTAGAGGTAAGTATGGCTGGCTGTCATCTAGAGGAACCGAGCTCAAATTCAACCATAAGCACAGATTTGTTTAAAAAAATTGTATGTGCTGTTTTAACTTGAATTGGGAAGGAGTATTATGTTACTACTGATATTTTCTGTGCCAACATACACAAAACACAGCTGAATATAAATGGTAAACCACAGACATTATCGAGCTGGATACAGTAAGAAATCTGCTACTTCAGTCTGTTATACATATTGCTAGCCAATACATCTGAGCATAAAACAAAAAGAAAATCTGCTTGCTCCAAGTGAATAATGGCTATATTTCATGTCATGGGTGAAAAACTTTACTATTTTCACTCGTGTCTTCGCCACTCATTAAAATGCTGAGTTTTTCACCCACTCTATGAAACATATCAATTATTCACTTGTTCCAAGCAAATATTCTATATTTATTTAACTTTTTTAAAATAGTTTTTATATGTTCTTTTACATTGAATTGGGAAGGAAAATTATGTTAATACTGATATTTTCTCTGTTAATATAGACAAAACACAGCAGAACATAAACTGTTAACCATTGACATTATTGTGCGGGATATAGTAAGAAATCTGTTACTTCAATCTGTTATACCCATGCAGGTGAATATGTCTGAGCATAAAATGAAAAGAAAATTTGTTTGCTCAGAGTGAATGTACGTGTGTATTATGCCAATCTAATGTTTGTAATGCATTTGTTGGATATATCTTCCTAAAAGATCCTTTAGAGATTCTTGGTAGCATGTATATCGTATATGACTTTTGTCATGTATATAGTCATTTTGGAGCATTATTTACCCGACAGTCGTGTATATAGCTCAGCCATAACTTAAACACATATATTTCTGTAGAAATAAGTTTATAAACACATATGCAACTGTTTTAATGAAGGTCCAACATTTTGTTAGATTCATGAAAAAGAAAAGGCATGGATGGTGCTGGCTTTAAAAAAGTTGTCGCCAAATAAAATCGCAAATCTCAATATTTTGTCGCCAATTTTCAAAAAGTGTCGCCAAGCAAGGAGTAAGAATTTTTCCATGTCTATTAATGTAGTAGGCAATGAAAATTGAAAAAGATGGAGTATTTATTACTTTATTGACAGCAAACAATACAATACCACAATATTACAGAATAAATCATTGCATGACTGTTTTGTATGCTTATTTATAATGTTTTGCACTATTAAAATGTTGTTTCATAAAAATAATAAAATCAAATGTCACATGAGTATGCGTCGTGATTTTACGACTGCCCACTTGCTGAATGCAGTTTCAAAGTCGAAGTCTCCTTCCCATTTGTATGTGCCGATTCTCATTAGATTCTCCAGAGTTGAGATGCCGAGTTTATTCCTGATGTCAGTTTTGATGAGATTCATCTTACTGAACCCACATTCACAGTCTACAGTGCTGACTGGTGATGCCAGGTGTCTCTCAGCAGCTGCAGATACACATGGATATGTTGACCTGGATCGCAATGCCAACTGAACCAAGTCCTTAACACCTCGATACACCTTACCATTCCTGAGAACCTGAACCCTAGCATAAGCCACAAAGCCAGCCAACTCCTGACTAACCTCTGACTGACTACCTAACCCACAAGTAGACAAGTAACCTGAAACAATTCCTGAAACCTCTGAAAGAATGGAACTGTTAGCCTGTGAACCATACAAATAGGGATCAAACAACTTGGTTAGAGCACTTAAAACTATTGAATCCCCCTCCTCGGTGAACCTTGCCTTCAGATTGTCTATAACAATATCTACAAACTTGGCACAAGAAGCTGCAGCCTCTGACCTTTGCTTAGTACCATCACTAATTGTATGGCCTTTGTACTCGAAAGTACACAAACCTGATGAATCTAAACTTGGTTCTGCTGGGACCTCAGAAAGAAACCTAGAAATATTAATACCAGACTCTGACCTCAGACCTTCAAGAACCTCAACAGTGGAGTGGAGAAGGGGGTTAACCTCAGTAAAGTCAATATCAGATCTCTGATAAGCTCGACACAGAACTGCCAAATGCCTCATAATATCAGCCATATAGTGTGCTGTATAAACAAATTTGAAACAAGTAATGGGCTTATACAGTGCAAGAGCCTTTGCAGACTTGTCTTCCAGGAAGACACTAACTAGCGCTGGGACATTTGAAACAACTGCCTGCACACTACCTTCAAAACTTAACCACCTTGTGTGGAATACCTGATGCAAACGAGTGTGAGAAGCCTCCAACACTGACTGAATAGCCTCTAGCCTACACATATTATGGGGTGAATATGTAAAATACTTGTACATATTATTCAGTATATCTTGAAAATTAACCAGGTATCTAACCTCATCTGCTGCAGCACCTGTACCAAGAGCTAACCTATGTGCAATGCAATGAGTTGGCAGCAAACCTTTGGTAGCCTCCTTCAACCTAGTGACAACACCACTCTTGCAACCTACCATGACTGAAGCACCATCGGTAGACACACCAACCAGATTTTCCAGGCTGAAACCAAATGACTTTATTAAACTTAACAACTCCAAATAGATTGATTCTGCATTTGCAGTTTGAAGTTGACTTATACCCAGAAAACGTGTAACTGGTTCAACACTACCAACCAAACTAGTCAAGTACCTAACATAAGCGACCAAATTCTGATGTACTGAAACATCTGTGCTCTCATCAAGCATAACACTGTACAAACGCGATTCCTGAACCTCCCTAACCATCTCGTCAACTATTACATCTGCCAGCGACTGCTGAAACTCGCTGGTGCTTCTGTGACTGTCATACGATGTGTGCATATCTACTTTAAAGTCTGACAGTTGGGTGGCGCCCTGAAATACAAATAATCAAAGAGTAATTAATTTTGTTTATGTCATAAATATGTCGTCAGTTATAATTATACATGTTCTGATTATGTTAATGAAATATATAATTAGCAAACATTGGAATTAATGCAGCAATCATGGTGTACTACAGATGTAACATCACATTAAATATATATTAAGGTTGTACATGTATTTTGCCTCATGTTTCTGTCATTAAAATCCATACAATATTGCAATTAACTAGCTATATTCTCAATACCTGTGAGATGCACAACTGGTTTAGCTTTGGAACAATTGTATTGGCCAGGTTGTAGTACGCAGCAAAGAAAGTGTTCCTCATGGCGCTGATAATGGCATTTTTGCTTTTGCTGATAGCAGCAATCTTAGCTACTTCCACAGTCTTTGCATCCCGCATGACGGTCTGTACAAAGGTATGGCTGTTGTGACCTGAAATGAATGCATTATCAAATATAAAATATCTTCTTTCCCTACATTTGCAGTCTCTCTCTCTCTCTCCGGTTCTCTGGTTTATGATTTATACCTTGCTATAGTATCACACTACAAGCATATTTATTGTTTTACTACAGACCCGTAATGCAGTCAGTGATGTGTAATAACACGCATCTCTTTGATGTATTTAACTTCAGACAAATTGGGTTGTTCCACTTAGTGTACTTTACCTATGCAAATTAGCCTAATGGGATCTCCCTCAGCAGTGCTCAAAGGTTTTGACACTACACATCACCCTAGCTATTGTGAGCCAATTCAGTAAATCTCTTAAAGTTGTCTATCTCTGACCGCCTTACCTTTTTAATTGTCTTTAGAACAGTTGTATAAACAGTAGAATGTTAATCTGCCTGTATTAGCTAGATGAGAACCGTGTATATTTCAGTGTCATAGGGTCATAGGGGTGTGATTGACGCACGGATAATCTGCACCCGGAAAATCGAAAGTATGCTCTGATATGTATACAATTTACTGAAAATAGTTGACCTTTTATAGGGCAAGAAAGCCTTATACATTTGCGTAAAATCAATTTATGTATGAGAATAAACAGTAACCTTGGAAATATTCAATCGGGATCGACCTAATTGCTTGAATGTAAATTATTGAAGATTGTCCAAGAAGTATGAAATGCACCCCCACCCCTTCACACACACACACACAAAATCCAGCCCCCGTTTTGCAATTATTCCCGTAATAGTAGCAATTCCAAATGTAACAAATGTAATTGTAATTCAAGGAAGATCGCTAGACATTGTTGAGAAAATGTATGAAATTTTCAGTCAGGATATCTTAACATCCCTTTGAGGTAATTTAGAATCTAGATCTCGGCGAAAATATTATGCACATAATTATGTGAAAACAAAGTCAAGACATCGGAAGGTAAATTGTGGAAATATGCACACACATTTTGTTTTAAAGAAACGTCATCATGATTGATGGCAAAAGTAAAATATAAACGAGTAAAATTAACAGATGTAACTCTATTACTTACCCCGCCTGAATTCATGTTTGGTGACACACTCCTTCTTCAAAATATCACAACCAGTTGTGAATGAATTGACAACTTGCGCCTTGATACACATATCACAGAACATCAGTTTTAATTTTGCATCATATCTCAGCCACGGACGCCCAAATTTCCAACTGTCAAGAAATTTTCGGGATTTCGGGGTCCGTTGATCATGATGTGGTGTTGTACTTAAAGTATTGCTACCAGCTGCATTACAAGTAGACGATGCTGGACCGTCAGGTATAACATCTGGTTCAGTGACTGGGTTGTCTGATGCATTTGCGCTAAATCCAAATGCTGTTAATTTTGTTAACTTACTCTTAGGATGAGATGATGAACATGAAAAGTCTAACTTACGTTTACTCATGATAGTATATAGGTCTGATTGAGACTGAATTTTATTTTTCATTTGCTTCGTATTTATACAGAACGATTGGTGCTTCAAAGGTAATCAGTTTTCTTTGAAGTTTCAGCAAAAAAAAAAAATTCTGGTACATTTTTCCCAAAAAAAAAAGAAGGATTAGCTGTTGTTTGGTCAATTGTAGCTGGTCTGGTAGCATGACTATTGGAGTGTATCACAGCATACACTACTCAGGCCAGATGTCAGCATAAGCGGTCAATATGAACAATGGATTTGTTTATGTAACAATAGATAGATTCCGGTGCATTGTATACCCAAGTTTGCGGCTTCCTTTCATGGTGCCTTTGAATTCCTCCACTCCAAACCCAAGATTGTATATACAAGTTTTAACAGCCAAAAATGTTGTCGCCAAAAAAATCGCCAGATGGTATATTTTGTTGCCAATCAGGAAAAAAAATCGCAATTTGCGACATTGGCGATGCACAGGGCGATCCCTATAAGGGTGTATATATTCCTCAAATGGCTGCCGACAAATCTTACTATAGGCTAGCTTTCATTCTTTGTCCTAATTAATGATGAAGACAGTGAAGTATAAACATGTTTTTGTAGCACAATCTAGAGTTTCCGACTCTATACATTTTGATGAAATTAGGTGGGACCATGTTTTACTGAAAACTGATAAAAACGCAATTTTTATTTCGGGGGGGGGGGGGAATTGCACATTCCCACTCATTTTAGCTGGAGAAATCACGTCAAGTAGCATTTAAAAAACAATTCAGACTCGATTTTTAATTTTTTATAACTCTTGGATGCATCTCCATTGAAAAGGAGCTTGGTTTAGTTGCAAAAACTGGTACTTTATTACTCATGTCCTATGCCTACCCTACCTTTTATCTGCAAACCATTACTCTGCTCTATTTAACAAACTCGTAACTCAACAATTCTCCAACAATCACCTTGCACACAAGTCATGCTTTTCTCAAGGGCGCAGACATATTGACGTATAAACGAGGCTTTGGACTGTGTCCGTGTATGATATGATACGTACAAAACTATAATTTAGAACCAAACCTGTTTCCGGATTCCCGTCGTCCATTTTAGGACATTTTCGGATAACTTCGTTTTTTTCCGTCATTTATGCTTAAATAATCGGCAGTCAAGAACAAGAAGCAAAACTGTTGTGTTGTTAAAATTCGTGATGTCAGAAACAATTTACATGTTTCACCGGCAGATGCATTTCAGAGTGAAGGATATATTGTGATATTATCATGTTTAGTCTTCTTATTCGATGAAGCTTGGCAGGAATGTCACGGTTTTTTCGGTTTTTAAGCCGACGACGAACTGGAAGGGGGGTAAGGACCGATCATGGTCAAGCACCCGCCAAGAAGAAAAATGTCATCACTTGCAAAGTTATTTTACTGGATGGATCTGATTACACGGTGGATTTAAAAGTAAGTTACACCGTATAGTTTTAGTTTGGCTTTATGCATTAATTAATCTCATGATTTTTGTGTCTCTCCTGTGATAGTTCATTGACCAATTTTGAAACAACTTATTAAAGTGTAAGTAGGGGTTGGGGGCGGAGAAGGGGCTGGATTGGGTAAAATAACGCAGGGTGAATATTTATCTCATGTACAATAACAATATGTGTATATTCTATGCATCCATTGAACAAGAACATATATGGCAGTTAATTGCCGTATCATCTACTGGGCGTGGAATAGAACCATTCATTATTTTTGTATGATGGCTAAATTTCTAACTTTAATTAATTATAAATATCAATGAAATCATCATTAAAAGACATTCAAGTAGAATATGTAAACATTGAAAACCAAAGAGAGTAGAGTGTGTTTCAATAAATTTCAGTCAAACTTTAAGAAGAAAAAAATTTAATTGGTGGTGGAGATGGTGTGTTGCTCTTTAGTTTATTATACTATTCACTGCACTCCAGGGAATTTTTTGCAACTTTTTACTTTGAAGTGATCCCTTTGGTCTTTATTCTTCATGCAGTCATCAAGTTTAATACCTTATTTTGCAGTACTGGCTGTATCATACTCTTAAATAATGTTGCAAAGATATTATTGAAGGTCTTTTCATCAGAAATTTCAACATGCTAATGGAGATTAATTAGGGAAAGTGACAGTCCAAACTGTTGTGTGCATATGCTGTGAAAGACTGAGTAATTCACGAAGTTTGTGTTGTAAGGGATGCAATAAACAATAGCTCTTGGCATCATGAAAAACCTACCTATTGACACCTGTCACTCTCAGTGGTAGTCACAGTTACTAAGAATATGACATGTACCCTTACAAACAAAATCAACTCTGTTCCAGTGAGGTTTTACATCATGATAGGGAGCAATGTTTGAAACACACATGAAAGTTATTAAGCTCCATTTTCTTTTTTGTAATAACACCAATTTCCCAAACAAAGTACTGATAACTACAATGCACCATAGTCTTATCCACAAATCATGGATTGCAAATAATGGCAGCTGTGTATCACTCCTTTCCTCCCTGACCAATTTATCAGTAAAGTAACTGATAAGAAAAACTGTTCGTTTAGCCTCTAGTGTTTAGAAATGTCATTATTACCAAGAAATTGTCATAAGATTGGCCCCTCAGTCAGCTAGCTTTTCACAGGACATTTGTAGAAGACATTGCTGCTTGCTTGACTATAACACACATTTTTTCCATGCACTGCTAGTGTTAAGTACTTTGGGCTTTGAAAGGAATACTTTTAAAGTAGAGATTGCACAGATCAGGTACATACAAATCCCACAAAAACTTAGGTTTACAGGGATGATTCTGCTGTATCAATTAGGGCGGTCTGTCTGCCCCAATTTTAGTTGGCGGTTCCAGAATTTTTATTCTAAAATATCCCAATCAAAAGTTAGTAGATCTTGCTTGCCATAACTTTTCACTCTTCCCATTCATATGAATATTGTGTTACTAGATCACAACCATAACATTCCTTACAAAATATGCTGCAAAAGATTCCTTTAGTGTATTGAATATTACAGAACTTTAATTCGATGTGAAACTTATAAAGGTGCCATACAATCATAAAGCACCTTTATTACAATAACACCTGTAAGTAATAAATATAATTAATATAATTCAGCCTAAATTTATATTATGTTGGAATAAGAGGAATAAACAGATAGATTTGTTGACTGTATATACTGAGCCTGATATTAAAAACTCATTTTATAGCCAAGAACACAACAGCAACAATTACTACTATTTAAAAAAAATACAACTTCTCTTCAAAACATGATCAAAATGATATCACTGATTTGGTATACACTATACATGAATCTTTATAATATTAATTTTTTTATCTTTTATAAAGAGATGTCTGAAATAAATTGCAAGAAAAATTACATTTGTCCGGGTTCTCAAGAGATACGTACACTCTGGTTCTGATGTTTTGGAATTTAAACTTGACCCATTTCTGATGCATGTAAATTCAACATGTGTGTTTTTATGATGCACGTTGCTTTTTGAGCTGGAGCGTCAGTCTTAAATACACTTAATTCACCTCCGGCACCATTTTGCTACTGATTGCACATTGTCCATAAGAAATTGACTCTGTGATTGACATTTGCTAGACTACTGTTTACACTTTATCGCCCAATAATATTGCACCTATGCAAAATTAACATGAACTGGGCAGAGCTAACAGGCCACTGATGTCACACTTAGGTGGACATAACTGTGTCAGGGTTAGATTGTTTTGAGATTATTTTTCATTTTATGATAGTTACAAGAAGAGGGAATCAATTACGACTTGATTGTATTAACTTTTAATCAAATATCAGCATTTGATTGCCTATCAGATTATAATCAGGTAGACAAAACTGTGGAAAATACAGTGGCTCATGAAGGCTGTTGTCAAAGGTAAGTGGACACATTTTAATTGTGTTTAATTTGCGATTAATTTGCTTCAATCAGTGAAACTTTTAAAAATGTGGGTGTTTTAATTAATGTATCATTCAGTAAGAATTTTGTGGACATTACACTCTGTGATTTATTTCATGATTTGGAATTACTTGAGACCAAATAACAAGATGGAATAATTCTGTTATATTAGATGTATTTGTGAACTGTTAAATCACAATTGCCCAAAGAAGTATATTTTCTTTTCTGTCTCAGTCTCAGAAACGACCTTCTAGTGATAATCATTCTGACCCTCAGACTCCAAAGAAACAAAGTTAGTAACAATTCTGAGAAGGAGAATAAATCTCTTAAAGTTGTAGGAGATCTTAAGCATAAGTTAGATCCATGAATAATGAACAATCTGAGCTGCGAGCTCAGGACTAAAAACCAAATGACCCTTGAGATTTTCATTTTGACTCTGGAGATTTTGGCATCAAGGGTCAAATGACTCTTCAGTTTTGAAATTTATTGAGAGGCCTGTGTGTTAAAAATTCCCCAAAATACTTTTTTTGCGATAAAAATTCCCAATAAGGATGTTTTAGCTTTATTTCAGCCCGTTAATTTTGCTGTATTTGGGCAAACATCTCCCCTGTTCACACTGAGTCTGTATTTCTTCCATGAATTCTTCCAGGAGAGAAATACTTTTACTACCCAAGAGGGTTAGATGTCACTCTGGCTTTTCTAGTTCTGAGGGAAGTACCCTCAAATCTAGATCTCCTTTGACTGTAAGTGACCGGTCACTTATCACTGAGTACAGATCACTGGGCACCAGACCGGATACCGGGTATGAACCATACCGTTCGGTCTAGCCTCAGCACCCCGTGTCTTCACCAGTCATGGTAGTCATAGCTGTGCACTTGAGGCACTTGGGCATTCCTCTGATCCAGCACTTCAATGACTGGCTGCTACACAACAACAACAAACAGTCTCTATTACGTCACATGACTCGCTGTTGGTCCATAGTGACTCCGTTAGGACAAATTCCAAACCTAGAGAAATCCAATCACTTTCCCTCTCAGGATTTCATGTACATCAGAATGAATTTCCCTACCTCTCTAGGCTGGGTTTGTGTTCCCCCAGAGAGAATACACAAAATCATGTAACTATTAAGGACATTACAGACCAAGACTTTGTTGTCACCTTGTCTGTACCTTTCTTTTATGGCAACCTTAAATTCCGCAGCAGACCAGCTGTCCCTAAGGACACCTAATTTACGTCCTCTTCAGTTTCTCCTCTAGGCAGTTTGGAAACCCCACAAGGATGCACTGTCATATCAAATTTCTCAAGGGTCCACCTTTCAGTACCACCTCAAGGGGTGATACAATCACCTCAAGTGGTGATACAATCAATACAAATTTCTGAGGGGAGTTCCCCTGCATGCCTCAGAACCCCACTCCTATCTGTACACCAACATGTCAGATTGGGGGGGGGGGGGCTCATTTTTAGAGCCAGAAGGAGGAGTACTTCTCCATGGCCATCACAGGAAGACAGTTTCGACCACATCAACAATTTGAAAATAAAAGCTGTGTTCTTCGTTCTGAAAAAAGGGTGCATAGAGCATGTCAAAAGGCATTGCATCATGGTGTCCTCAGACAACACATCATTGGTTGCATACCTCAGAAGACAAAGAGGTACTCATGCTCCTTCTCTCTTAGTGGAAGTCTGGAACCTTCTGCGCTGGGCAGAGTTAGAAGGGATTACACTCAAAGTTCGTCTTATTCCACGGAAGAAAAACAAAACATTCTTGCTGACCGTCTGTCCAGAACAGGCACAATACATGTAGTCTGAACAGAATTATCAAGGAGTTGCAGAGTCTCTTTTCATTCTATGGAAGACACCTTTAGTGGACTTGTTTGCAACAAAACTCAACAAGTAGCACCCATTTTATGTCTCCCCAATCCTAGACCAAGCAGCCTGGGCAGTGGAGGCCTTCAGCCTGAACTGGAATTGGTTGTTCGCTTATGCATTCCCACCCTTCATGTTGATTCCACAAGTACTGCACAAGATCAGGACATTCACAGCATGGATAATCCTGATTGCACCCCTGTGGCCTCAAAGGCTGTTCAGCGACCTCTTCGACCTATTGATAGACAAACCAAGGGTATTATTCTGCAGTCCTTTGGCAGGTACTTCTTAACTCTACTAAGCAGTAATATTTTAGATGTGAAGGACATACTGACACTGTCTACTTCAAAGGACAAAATTTACCTTAATTGTATTGAAAATAATTGACCGGCCTGGTGGTCTCGCTTCTAGAAACTTCAGCTGGCCTGACCCAAAACTCACTGCCAACTCATGGGTTAGAGTCTCTTCTCAGCCAACATGCGTATGTGAGAAAGCTTGCCAGTAGCTTCCCATGGGTCATTGGTTCTTGGGGTTTTCCCCAGGTTCTTCCTCCACCAAATATACTGGCCACCATGTATAACCTATCAAGTGCTGAAAAATGGCCTTAAACCGACAAAACCAAACATTAAATGCTCCCACAAGCCAGATTGTTAAACATTTAACACTTAGCCTGTTATAGCAATGGTTAGCAGGCAATTACAAGTTGTGCATGTGTTAAGGTTGGATTGACAGGTGGGCAGTGTCAGTGATCTACCAAATGTAGGATGTAGGTCAGTCTGGTCAGAAATTTTCCTCTACCCTAAGGCACAAACTCCCAGACTAGAATACTGCACTAGAATAATAGTTATTGTGTGTGTAATAGTGTCACAAAGGACGGTGAGGTGTGTGTGAAGGTCATCACACTGTTTTCCCCCTTATGTGATCAACTGTATTTAAATACCTGCGTTAATGGCTTGCACACCTTGTTGTGTGGATGAATGAGAACAAAAAATGTTTTGAATTTTAATAGTGAATGTTATGTGGAATGATCATTTGTACATCTACGTGTACAGGACATTCTTGAGGAAATAAATGACAATTTTGAGTCATTGTGATGAAATAAATTTGGGAGTGAAATTTACAGTTTTTGAATATTTAATGCATATGCACTGAATGAAAGTTTTACATGGCCTTCTAGACATCATGCAGTAGTGTATGCATTAGTGGTCACTGCACCCCTTTTTTTCAAGCTTGACAATTTTCTTTTCATTTTTTTCTTTCTTTTTTTCAAATACTAGACCAGCTAGACTATCCTAGTGAAATTTACCCGCTTTAATGGTTACAGGGTTTTGTGGCTCAGTTGAAATGGAATAATTTACATGCCTGAGTACATGTATATGTATGTTGACTGTCACATTGTTGAGATAAATCACTGTCTTGACCATAATAAATGTGTAAACAGATGTACATTACTTCATGGAATAGACTCTTAGAATAATCAGATTCTCATAGCCTTCCCCATCTAGCTTAAAGAAAAATGATGAAATAAATGATAATAATTTTAATATTTGGCAAGTTCTTCACCAATTCAACAAAGGTGTTTCTATTAAATATGACAACATTCAACAAAGAGTTGGTTCGAAGTGTTGTGCATAACATATATATGTACCTTACATACTGGCTTTTAAGTCCAGTTGAACTGCAAACCACACAGATCCAGATCTGCAGTTGTGTAATGTGCTGGAAAGTCTGGCAGTGTTTTCTCTATGATTTTAAAATTGGGGTCCTATGGACCCTCATCGTTGGTAAATGGGGGGTCAAAAGCACAGTTTTGGGGGACAAATGGAGAACAGATCATTTTGGTCAGTATATATGAAATTTCAAATAAAAAATAAACACTCGCTGAATACCTATTGTGTTATGGTTATTATTATTATTTTTTTTTTCTTCATTCTAATTAGATTAACCAAATCAGGTAGCAACACTTTGTACATATTTAAATTTACAGATACTGTTGGATAGCTGAATAAGCAAGTTTATTTTCTCATTGTTTTCATGTCACAAAAAGCTCTAGCTACAGCCAGAAAATCAATTTCATGAAGGAGAGTACGAACAAGTCTTATCATCAAAAAGCAGTGTGCACATACATGTAGGATCCCTAAGGCATGGGACACTGTGTTCCCCACCCTCAGATCTGGGGGACACACAACATTTTAGAGAGACAACGGAAAATAATAATACATAATGCGCTAATAGCGCTATAAAAATGAGATAATCTTATTTGCTTCGACAGCTTTGTGGTCTGCACTGTACAGTTATATTTTCCTTGGACACTTACATTATTCCAATACAAGTTTTATCAAGTGCTCAAGTAACTCATGAAAACATTAACATGTTTTAATATCATGTTAAACTGAAATAAGCTGCACCATGGAGTTGTCCGTTCCAGATCTTGCTCCCTTTTAATTTTATTGTACACTCATTATCTGCCAGCAATCATTAAAATAAACACCTATGTTTTCTGAATTACTTTTCTTCCCCAAAATAACAAATCATTAATTAAATGACAAATTGTGTATTTGCATGAATTTAGTCTCTTTTGTCATCATCGCAACCTCAAAATAAATTAAATCTTCCTCGCAGTAAGGGTGACCTAAAAAAAAAACTAGGTTCGTTCGATGTGAATACATCCTCTCACAGAGTGGAGAATTGTCAATGAGACACTGTAAACTCGTGCACCTCGCATGGCCATGCGCAAAACAGTCATCTTTTTCAAGGACACCATGTTAATGGATGTGTGTATAATCTGTGACCAGAGACGTTTTCTAATATTGCTAGTGCTTCACAGCATTGCATTCTTCCATCTGTTTACCTTGTGCAAATACACTGTAGTGTATATAGCACGCACTACATACAAGCTGGTGAGTTTCACGTGTCAAATGATACATATTGTCAACAAATATTATCTTGTTGTTACAAATATCCTCTCTGTATACTATTTCTCATCCGGTAAGCCCCCGCTTCCTTTCAGATTTGGTTTGTTAAGGGATCTCTTAGGTTACCACGTTGTATCCCACCCTATAGGGGTTAGGGTACACCCCTCCTGTTTTCAGAATACAATTGGTTATGGGTAAGTCTTGTGTGTTAAGTTATAACACAACAAAGGCCCTACCTCAGGTAATAGGAATTTGTAATTCCTTTAATTAAATAATTGATTAAACATCAATTCGGTGTTTTTTCTATTTCACCATTGTATTTTAATATGATTTGCATGACTTGCATCACATTGTTATTGTACATGTCTGCATTGCTCCTAGAGAACAAAATTATTATTGTTCTCTTTCAGATAACTTTTATTTCAGAGAACAATGTCGAGACAGTCTGTGGGAAACCTCCTATGCTCCCTTCACAACCGAAGGACATGGTGATGCCCAGCCACTCTCCGGTTCGGAGTATGCCAGATGATGATGATGCCCTCTTTATCCTCGTCGACTCCAATAAGTTCGAGGTAGAAGCAGTGCCACTGATGCCTCCTGTCAGGCCCCCTTCTTCCTTTCAGTTGGATGAGGAGGAGGAAGTCTGGTCCTTTGATAAGGCAGTAAACATAGTTTACCGATTCTTACCCCCGGACTTGTGCTCGAAACCATCTGGAGCACAGTTCACGAAGATCCTTCCTATTTTGGAAAAGATCTCAGGGGCGCAACCTCAACCAGTCCTCCACGATTGAGGAAATCTCTCAGAGGTTCACTGCAGGCCAAAGCACCGCTCAGCAACACCAAGGGTGGTCCATCCCTCCCTCGACGTTGACACCCCTGGCCTCTACCACCAGTTACCGGGTACATTTCCCAAAGTGGCCTACTAAACCTCCCCAGTTGGACGCCATTTTGGCCAAAGTGGGTATTTCAATTGAAGCCTGGGTATGCCTTCCCATCAAAACAATTGAAGCCATGGAACAGGAAGATCAGTTACTCGTCACCATAGCTTCTCATGCTGACCTCTCCTCAGCTACTTTGTTTACTATGCTGAGAGAGTCCTCAATGAATCCAGCAGTCTTACAATGTGTGCTGGAAGCTGTGGCCAAGACGTCCCGGCATGCACTTTCTGTCACAATGGTGTTATGTGCGGAATTTCTGCACATCTGTTGTGACATTGTCTTGGACTCCTCGAAGGTCTTAACCACAGTAAAGACCGTCTAAGGACTGTTCCGTTGAAAGCCGAGACCCTCTTTGGGGGACTCATCCCTACTGTGGCTTCTCAAGACTTCCAGGATCATCAACATCAATCTTTCATAACTGCCCTTGGACCATCACAATCGGCCAGGAAGCATGGTAATGCGAATCACTCTCATGGGCCATCTGCCAAGTTCTTCAAAACAGACGCAGCCCCAGTCCAATCTGCAACCTCAAACTAGACCTCCTCCTCGTCAGTTGGGTTCATGGTGCACAAATTGCCACAGAGCCCCAAGGAGGAAGTTCTCTAACCCTTCTTGGTAGGGTGGGGTGGGGTGGCAGCCCTAGGGACTCGAGCTCTCTCTTGCTGTGCATCCCTCTCCCAAATGCCCCGTAGGTGCTTGCCATGGCCTATTTTCAGAGGCTTGGTCAAGCATCCCGGACGATGGGTGGGTCCTTTCCATCGTAAGCGAGGGTTACCAACTCCAGTTTTGAGAACAATCCCCTCTATCAAAGACCCCCATGTTCTTTCACCAGTCCTGTCTGGTGAAATTGAGGGAGGAGGTTTTCACCATTGTGCATAAAAGGGGCAGTTGGGCGGGTTCTGAACAATAAGTCTCCCGCATTCTATTCCCGAATCCTCCTGGTTACCAAGAAAGGTGGAAAGTTTCGCATCATAATCAATCTCTCCCCTTTAAACCAGTTTCATCTGGAGGAACCTTTCAAGATGGAGACGACCTCAATCTAGAACACACTTCGTCCATCAGATTGGGTGATATCCATCGACCTTCAGGATACCTATTTGCACATCCTAATATTTCCTCCACACCACAAATACATCCAGTTTTGCTTGGACCAGGAAGTTTTTCAATGCTGATCTCATTAAATATTTTGAGCAGCATAGACCTGTTACCCACTCTCTTATGCCCAGATAGAATGTATCTTGTGTTTTATGGTCTTTAACCCAAACCCACTATGAACCATTGAGTGAGGCTTCCTTTCAGGACCTCACCCTCAAGACTGTTTTTACTCGCATTGGTGCCTGCGAGAAGATGCAGCGAGATTCATGCATTGTCTGTCAACACTGACTCTCTCAGGTTTATTGGGAATTTTGAATCTGTTTCTCTCCTTTGTCAACTGGGATTTTTAGCCTTCAGTAGCTCCACTACCTTTTCAGATCCTGTGTCTCAGTCAAATCTGTGCTGGAATGATCAAGATGATTAATGCCTCCAATGGGAAAATGAAGGGTAGGAAAGGTCTTTTCCTCCCTCTTAAGGGCTCTATTGATATTTCGGCTTCCACTATCTCACAGTGAATTGTCACCACAATCAAAAGAGCTTATTAGTCCCTTACCGATAGAGACCTTCATTTATGAAACTAGAAGCTCATGAGGTTTGAGCTGTCACTGCCTCGTGGGCCTATCTGAATCATTCTTCCTTGGAGGATGTCATGAAGGCAGGAATTTGGCAATCCCATACCACCGACTCCTCCTTCTACCTCCGCTCGTTAGCACAACAAAGCGCAGTCATTTTTTCTCTGGAACCCATAGTTGTGGCACAGCATGTGGCCCAGAGAGACACCAACATTCTGTAAAGTGGATCTCTCCATCAGAGGTGAGTACTTTCCATTTTTTTCTGTTTTTGATCAATATAACACATCAGCCTACCCACCTAACTGACAAATTCAGCTATGCAATAACAATGGGTAAGATATTGCTGCTATTCAAATGTAGTTTTTTTTTGGGGGGGGGAACTAATTTTAATTATGCAATACTTACCCATTGCTAGTGCCGAATGCCCTTCTCCCATCCTGCTCTGAATGTCCTGGCGTAATTGTCATCTATGAAAAAGAGGACTGTTCTGTGCATGGGCATGCGAGGTGCACAAGTGGACCATGTCTCATTGACAATTCTCCACTCTGTGGGAGGATGTACTCACATCAAACAGATGAGGTTTTTCAACACGAAAAAGTTAAAGCTACACAATAGCGACGGGTAAGTATTGCATAATAAAAATTACTCCTCCCCCGCCCCCTGCATTTTAGAGCTTTTATCACCATTCGTGAAATTGGCTGTTGCTAGCGCCGACAAAGACATGAATGGCCATCCACAAATTAAAAGTTGTAGCCATATTTTTTTAATTTTTTCTGACGAAAAATCGTGCCCAGGGGGGCAGACAGGGTCAAGATTTGGGGGACATAAGACAAAAAATTGTGGAAAACCCATGAGCCCATGCTCAAAGTGCAACACTATAAGTCTGTTAAGCCTCTCAGGGTTCAGCCTGTTTCTAAGTTTGTTTTTAAGGACATTTTGTTGAGAAAATTCCCTTTTCACATGGTACACTGGTTACAGGGATTACAAGAGCAACTGAAGCCAACTTGACAGGATCTGGATACACATGAGTGTATTCATCAATCAAAGTTCAATAAATCCTTCAGAGTTTATCACATTTCTATATCAGACAGCTTGAATTGCAAAAACTGCCTTTTGCATCTATTGATAATAATCATATCAGTATAGTGTTCACCAGGGCCTTCACAAGTTTGTGCTGGACAAAATAGCGCCCGGAAGAGCGCCGTCTCCGATGCCCCCACCCTCTGAAAAAAACACTGCAAACTGTTCATTTTCTAAATGTATTAATAGACATGAGAATAATAACTAAACATAGATATTTTAATGAAAAAGCTCTATGTTTATTTAAGTAAAATACAGGATAAAAGGACATGATCCATGAAATGCCCCCCACCCCGTATCGCCTGCCCCTTACCACTGCCTGGTTTTCACACAAATTGTCCAGGCTGTCATATGTATAAGTGTAGGTCTGCTTGGCAATCAGGTCCAGGGTGCCTTCTGGGATTCAAAACACAATGAAATGATTCAAGAACATCCAGCTGATCTTGTGGAAATCTGTTTCCAAAATTTGTCCCAAGATATTGTCCAGGTTCCTGGTTCTAAAAAATTCAGTGTTTCTCAGGTTCTGGTCATCTTGAATCTGCATACCTTTGTAATTATTCTTCTTGCCATTTCCTGATACATTACCATGTTGATTGAATACTTCATTTACAGTATTAGTACCCTGCCTCATTGTTTTTAAGAGTATTTGCAGTTGAGTTGCATCAGCATTATGTCTGATAGATGACAAATTAACTTTGTATGAAATGGTAAACTTAAAATCCCAATAATAGTGAGAATGTCAATGAGAAGAGTGTTACTAGTAAGAAATATGAGGTACATGTACCAACACATTTCCAGATGCCTGTTGCTTTACCAGTTCTGTCTTTATCCCAACATTTTAAGAAGCTTCTTAGTCAACATCTACAGAAACAATCATTTGTATGATTTGTGTAATTCGGTACTACTCTTCTTTAAAACAATGCTCTTTCATGTACTCACCTGTAATGTTTTACACAGGTTCACTACTAATCTTTGTATGAATCCTGTATGTACTCATCTTTAATGCCTTGTACATATTTTATAGTAGCAGTAGATCAATTGTCTAGTTTTTAATAGCATTGTTGTCTAAAGACACAACAACTTGTAAAAATTTTACAATATATACATGTAATTGTAGAAGGCCTCATAGAAGATTGGTCAGTTGACCAAATGAGCTTCACTAAGCAAAGTCATTATTATTATCATATTATTATTATTTATCATTTTCAAATGACAGGATAAAAGGGCATCAAACTATTTAAAAATCATTTTGACAGCACTTTCAACTGAAAGCCATCATACTGATGTACCCTGTGGCATTTGTTGCACATTTCCATGAAGTAATTGTTGCAATTCTCTCAGTTGATCATAGCAAAACCTGAGAATCAGAAAATCAATAAAGATTTTGAATATATTGTCCATAATCCTCTGCATACTTGATACCTTTATTGGCTTGGGATGCAGCCAGATTTAATCTGTGTGCAATATACAATGGAGTTGCACCAATAAAACATTAAGATGTTTTATGGGTAATTTGACCCCAAGACCATTACAACGCCTTAACAAGACTGATTTTCCATCTGTACCTAGCCCCACTAGCCCCATTATAGATGAATAATTTTTTTAAAATGCCTTTCTCCATCTAAAAATTCACAAAGAGTGGTTTTGATACCTTGTGCGGTGCAATCAGTAATATGTTTGTTACCAACAAATGAAACAAAAATTGTGCCATTTTTCAGAAATGTCAGTTGTTTCATCAAGCATGATACCTATATAAAGACTACCATTCATGTCATTTAAAGGTGACTTTTCTATATTGTCATATAGGGCAGTTTATATTTCAGAAATAACTTCTGGCTTTGTATAACAGTCATCAATAGAAATGCAACTGTTTTCCTTTTGCAGCTCCATGAACTCTGGGAAAATGTTTGCAGCAATGCCATTTTTTTACATATACCATTCGCAACTGCAATATGTTTTAAAGTTTGAATCTCACTTTTAAAGTTATTTTCCTGTGCTGTTGACATTTTTGACAGCTTTCTTGAAGTGTGGCTGCAGATTTTGAACAACTATGGTGAACTCGTGTCAAATTTCTGAAGTTAATGCATTGAGCTGTAAATGGGGTTGACTGACCGGTTCATATTGCACACATCACGTCATCACACTGGTGTTGTTGTCATTCAGTAACCATGAGTAATAATTGAGCCACTTAGGAACAAGTGGTGCTCATCAGCATCCAATTCAGTTGCACTTCTGTCAGTCTTGATGGTTGCTTGTAACTGCGAGGCTTTGCAGATGAATTAGCAGATGAGAAATACCTCATCAGCTTGCTCTACACCATTGTGACTGTAATGGTATTTAACAATTGGGGAAATGGTCCCCCAACTTTGTACTCTTTAGTTCCAAACATAATCCTGCATCAGTCATAACGCACTTTAGTTACCAAAAAGCGCAGTCTTCCACAAATCGGATTTTTTAAGTGTCATATATATAAAGATTTAAAACATGCTGAATACAGTGCAAAACTTCAATGGCAAACACTGATGGACTGGTACGTCCTATGAAGAACTGTATGCATGAATAAAACATGATTTCTGTGTCAGGAAAAACGCTGATCTGGGTCTATGCAGTTTGTTAGGAGTAATCAGTAGAACAAACAATATAGTATGTGATCTGCTAGTGCATTATGCGATGGCAGATCAGAGTCTATGTTGTTTGCAGTTGGACTCGACTTACAAGCAGTTTATACCATATACATCACGTTTTAGCACAAAATACAATTGCCTCCTCAGAAAATAATTTGTTTTATATATGTGCTTCACTCATCTGTTAGTAAAAATGGTGGGGAATTCATTCTATGGTATAAGCAACATAATGGCATCTTACATGCTGATATGGAACTGTGTTTCCAGCTGCCTCTGTGTAGCCTTCGGCATTTAGCTCCCATTTCCTCTGTATGATATAATCATTTAGCTCCCATTTCCTCTGTATGATATAATCATTAATGTCTTAAAAGTGATGTTGAAAATCAACCTTGCAACATGTTGATATTCAGTGGATGCATGGCATGCACACATTTTTAGGATGTTTCTTCAAGTACAAGTGCTCTAAGCCTGAAGTCTCACAAAATTAAAATTAAGGACCTTTCCATCACGTTTGTATCAATGGTGAAAGTTAAGAGCCAGAATTAACTATTAGTCCAGGCCATTTTATTCGTGTACATGTACATTCATGTATGATTTAAGATAGCTAGAGCTATCTTGGCACTAGTCTCCAGTCCTAAGTGAAAATTCCCTCCTCCAATTAGTAATTGGAGGTATCTTAAAGAGTCCGGACTAATCTCACAGAAATTTATATTTTAATAGCAGCAATACATTTACCCATCACTATTATATAGCTTTATTCCTTTTTCGTGTTGAAAAACTCGTCCGTTCGATGTGAAAACATTCTCCCACTTAAAGTGGAGAATTTGTCAACAAGCCACGTCACGCCCGTGCATCTCTCTGCGCCTGCGCGAACATTCATCTTTTTCATGGACGCCATACCTGGTGGTTGTGTCGCAAAAACGTAACCTGAGGAAAATTGTCTGCTGCGGTTTTCAACTACACTTCGGACTTCCCTCCTTCTAAATTCATCTGTGTTACAGTTGTCCGTCTCGGCTATATGTGTTTTATGCCGCTATTCGTCAGTGTTTAGTTCTAGGAAGAGTTTTTCTAGTTCTCCACGTGTACTCTACCCTTAGAGGGGTTAGGGTAAACAATATATCTTGTTTCTTTTCAGGTACACGGTAAGTCGTCTATGTCATCACAACGCGACATAGAACAACTGTGATAGCGCCGCAATTAACAGGCGCATAATTTTACAGAATTAATATTTCATTTATTTATTATTCTCCTACTATTTCAATTGTTTCTTTATTATCTACGCGTGTCGCGTCGCATGCTTTTCTTGTACTTTCCTGTGACCAATAAAGCTTGTCAAGTTAACTAGCTACTAATATCTCTTGGGAAGAACATATATATGTATATTGTTTACCTGTAGCAAACTAACCACTGTGGTGCAGATAGCCCGCAAAGTATATGGTGAACGGGTATGTATAGAGTACGCGACGTACCAAAAAAAAGGTGAGTTTTCTACGTGTAGATTTTAAAGGTGAGTTTACACGTTGTTATTATTATTGGTTGATATTTCAATAATATTTATTTCAGATAATATTTATTTCAGATAAAAAGAAACAATGCCAGCAAATCAGTCTGTAGGTAAGTGTGGCCATAAGAAGGCCCCATGGGATACACACTCAGACTGTCTTACCTGTTCCAAGTGTAAGCGGAACAGTCGCTGCAATATCTGTACAAATTGGACCAATGAAACCTGGAATCTTGCTGATTCCAGGCGTACTTATAGAGGGCGGAAAAAAATAGTTAAATCCCCCTCATCGTCTGATTTCTCTGGATTTTCTTTTACAGGTACTCAGACTAAGGCAACATACAGCAAGAAGGCCACTCTAGTTCACAAGAACATTCCGGGGCCCCAAGAGCCTGCACCAGCCTCCCCGGACATAGTTGAGGTCCCTCCTGTAGGGGCCAGTGAACGCTCCAAGAGTAAATCGCCTCTCCCGGGAAGGGAGAAGACGAAAAAGAGCAGTAGTGTGTTACTTCCTTCCACCAGGAAGGAAGTATACCACTCCAAACATTCCCAAAGTAGCGTGTCGCACCGTCTCGAGGAGGGGCTAAAAGCCCACCTTGGGTAGTACTGAAGACAGACGGACATCTGAGATGTCGTCTGACCGGTGACCGGTCCGGTCACCGGTCAGTGTCGTGTGACCGGTCTTCCGGTCACCGGTCAATGTCTTCTGACCGGTCACTGACCGGTCACCGGTCAATGTCATGTGACCGGTCACTGACCGGTGACCGGTCCGGTCACCGGTCAGTGTCGGGTGACCGGTCCACCGGTCCGGTCACCGGTCAGTGTCGGGTGACCGGTCCGGTCACCGGTCAATGTTGGGTGACCGGTCGCCGGTCACCCGGTACCGGTCACCGGGTGCCCGGTACCGGTCACCAGTCACACGTCTTTGGTTGGTGACCGGTCATCCAATACCGGTCGCCGGTCATAGGCCACCGGTCTTCTCGTACCGGTCACCGACGTCACACAGATCAACAATCAGAGGCCTCGTCGTACGGAAGGTCGCAGACCCTTCCCTATTATACCAATGAATCCGTACGGGATGTGGGGACCAACATCTCATAATAATTGACCCCTTATGCCCCCTTGGGCTACTGGACCCTGGACTCTGAGTAGAAACGATGTTGCGGCTCGTGTTCCGCCATCGCCTCCTCGCCAGGTAGCATCCACTAGTAGAACCCGACGCATAGCATCATCCACGAAAGACAAGCGGTCTCGTCTTTCTCCTGGAACATCTAGAACACATAGAGCCCCTACTCAGCATGACAAACAAGTACGGGAAATGGCGCATAGTGCACCTCTGTTACTATCTCCAAAGGACATTGTGTCGCCCGGCCAGCCTCCTGCTCGGAGTGTTCTAGATGATGATGCATTATCTATCATCGTCGATTCCAACGAGTACGAACTGGAAGCAACTAGACCCAGCTTCCCTCAACCAGAGGAAGCGGAAGAGATATGGTCTTTTTGATAAGGCTACCTACGGATTTGTGCCCGAAACTGTCTGGTACACAGTCCAAGAAGATCCTCTCCAGTTTGGAAAAGATCTCCGGGGCTCAACCACAATCAGATCTTCTGCTCCTTCCGCATTCCTCTACATTTGAGGAAATATCAAATATCACAGAGGTTCTCCTCAGGCCAGGACATCGCTAGACGGCGCAAAGGGTGGGCTGTCCCAGCCTCTACTTTAAGACCTATGGTCTCTGCCTCTAGTTACCGGGTACATTCCCCGAAGTGGCCTGTTAAACCTCCTCAATTGGATGCAGATGCATCTCAAGTCGGCTTGACAACGGGAACCTGTGCACGCCTTCCTATTAAGACGATCGAAGCCATTGAGCAGAAGGTCCGTCTTCTGACCACCATGGCTTCCCATGCGGACCTCTTCTCAGCTACGTCGTTTAGTATGCTGAGGGAGGCCTCTCTGAATCCAGCCACATTACAGCGTGTGCTGGAAGCTGTTGCCAAGACATCTTGGCATTCACTCGCTATTGCAATGGCCCTTTCAGCGGAACTCCTACACATCCGTCGTGATGTTGCACTGGACTCCTCGAGGGTCTTACTTAGCCACAGTAAAGACCTTCTAAGGGCTGCTCCTTTGGAAGCTGAGAGTCTCTTCGGGGGTCTCATCCCCACTGTGGCCTCACAAGATTTAAAGGACCATCAACATAGGTCCTTCACAACTGCACCTGGCCCATCGCAATCGGCCAGGAAGTGTACTAATGTGCATCGACCTCAGGGGCCACCTGCTAAATTCTTTAAGTAGGTACAGCCCCAATATAGTGCACAACCTCAATATAGTGCACAACCTAAAGTGAGACCTCCTCGTCAGTCAGGTCCTAGGCGTGGACCTAGACGCCGAGGAGCCCCTAGGAAGAAGTTCTACAACCCACCTTCCTTTCCCAAGGAAGGAGGGGGGGGGACGGCCCTAGGGACTCACACACTCTCCTGCCATCCATTCCTCTCCCAAACATCCCCGTAGGGGCTCGCCTAGGCCTCTTTTCAGAGGCTTGGGCAAGTATCACGGACGATGGGTGGGTCCTTTCTCTTGTAAGCGAGGGTTACCGTATTCAGTTTCAGGAACAACCTCCACTATCAAGGACCCCGTATTCTTTCATCAGTCCAATCTGGTGAAACTAAGGGAAGAGGTAAATACCCTTTTACAAAAGGGGCAGTCGAGAGGGTCCTGAACGATCAGTCTCCTGCATTCTACTCCCGAATCTTCCTGGTCACCAAGAAAAGTGGGAATTTCGCCTTATTATCGATCTCTCCCCCTTAAACCATTTTCTTTTGGAGGAACATTTCAAGATGGAGACCACCTCCTCAATCCGAAATGCGATGCGTCCATCGGATTGGGCAGTCTCCATCGACCTTCAAGATGCATATCTACACATCCCGATTTTTCCACCTCATCGGAAATATCTCCGGTTTTGCTTGGACCAGGAAGTTTTCCAATTCCGGGTTCTGCCGTTCGGAATAGCTTCCGCACCCAGAGTTTTCACCCGAGTTATGGGAGTAATAGCGTCTTATCTACGAGTTCGGGGAACCCTGATCCCCCAATACTTCGACGACTGGTTAATCCACAACGTTCAGGTTCAATCCCTCCATCAGGATCTGTTCCGTTGTTGGTCCACAGTAACTCGATTGGGTCTTTTACCCAACCTCGAGAAGTCAGAACTGATTCCATCCCAAGACTTCGTTTGTGTAGGAATCAACTTCCTCACAAACCAGAACTTAGTCCGGGTTCCCGGAGAGCGTATAGATCGAATCCTGGCACTCTTAGAGACACTACGAGTAAAAACCGTGTTGTCTGCTCGCCTTTACCTATCCCTACTGGGAACCTTGAACGCCGCTACAGATCTGGTTCCCTTAGGACGGCTCCATATGCGCCCTCTACAGTTTCTCCTACTCGCAAGGTGGAAACCACACAAGGATTCTCTATCAGCTCTGATTCCTCTAGGACCAGGTTTCCATCATCATCTGCGATGGTGGATGAATCAAGACAGATTCCTAGCTGGGGTCCCCATGCACGCTCCGGATCCCCACTCCTACCTGTTCGCCGACGCGTCAGATTCCGGTTGGGGTGCTCATCTAGAGCCGGAGGGGATAACTCTTCAGGGCCTTTTTACCCTACACGAGTTGTCCCTCCACATAAACAACCTAGAAATGAAGGCTGTCTTTCTAGCGTTACAAGGGTGCGTCGACAGAGTAAGGGGTCGTTGTGTCATGGTCTCCTCCGACAACACGTCCTTCGTAGCTTATCTCCGACGTCAAGGAGGCACACATGCTCCTTCTCTTTGCGTGGAGGTCTGGAACCTCCTCCGCTGGGCTACCACGGAGAACATCTCCCTCCGAGTTCGCCACATCCCAGGGAAAAAGAACATCTTAGCGGACAGTCTGTCCAGGTCAGGCAAATCAGTTCTCACATAATGGACTCTTCACCGCGAAGTGACAGAGTCCCTTTTCTCACTATGGGGAAGGCCCCTCGTGGACTTGTTTGCGACCAGGCTCAACAACAGACTCCCCTTTTATGTCTCCTCAGTCCAGGACCAGAGAGCGTGGGCAGTGGACGCGTTCAGCTTCCAGTGGGATCGTCTGTTCGCATAGGCCTTCCCACCGTTCCAACTGCTTCCCCAAGTTCTGCAAAAAGTAAGAACTTCCACTGCCCGGATCATTCTCATAGCTCCGTTATGGCCCCAACGATCGTGGTTCAACGATCTTCTAGATCTATTGATAGATCAACCCAGATCTCTCTCTCACCAGAGGGATCTTCTGTCACAACACAGGGGCTCCCTCCTACACAACAGCCCACACATTCTCCACCTTCATGCTTGGTTCATCTCAAGCGATCTATCTGCCAGAACAAGTTTTCGGGCCGGGTTGCCAGTTGCATCATTCAGGCCAGGAGAGCTTCTACATCCAAGGTCTATGATGCCAGGTGGAGAATCTTCTGTGATTGGTGCAGTAGGAAACGTGTTGATCCCAACTGTTCCTCTATAACTGCCATTGCTGATTTCCTTTTGTTCCTTTTCAAGAACAAAAGATGTTCAGTATCTACTATCAAGGGCTATAGAGCCGCCATTTCTAACACACTTAAATTCTCTCAGGGCTCGGAGATTGGTTCAGATCCACACCTTGCCGATCTCTTTAAGTATTTTGAGCTACAGAGACCTGTCACTCGCTCTCTGACGCCTAGATGGAATCTATCATGTGTTTTATGGTCCTTAACAAAAACCCCCTATGAACCATTGAGTGAGGCATCCTTTCAGGATCTCACACTCAAGACTGTATTTTTACTCGCTTTGGCGTCTGCGAGAAGACGTAGCGAGATTCATGCATTGTCTGTTGACACTGGCTGTCTCCGTTTTGATGGCAATTTTGAATCCGTTTCCCTCCTTTGTCAGCCAGGTTTTTTAGCCAAAAATCAATTACCTGCGGTAGCTCCATCACCTATAGACATGCCCAGTCTTAGTCGAATCTGTGCTGGGGATGATCAAGATAGGCTCTTATGCCCAGTTAGGGCACTGCGTTTCTATCTAAATGCTTCAAAAGTGAAAAGAAAGGGCAGGAAACGTCTTTTCCTTCCTCTTAAGGGCTCCGTTGATATTTTGGCCTCCACGATTTCAAGGTGGATTGTCACCACAATTAAAAGAGCTTACCAGTCCCTTACTGATAGTGACCTTCCCTTTATGAAACTAAAAGCCCATGAGGTTCGAGCCGTCGCTGCCTCATGGGCCTATCTAAATCACTCGTCTCTGGAGGACGTCATGAAGGCAGCATTTTGGCGATCCCATACTACCTTTTCGTCCTTCTACCTCCGCTCATTAGCACATCAAAGCGCAGGCATATTTTCTCTGGGTCCCATAGTTGCGGCACAACATGTGGCCCAGAAGGACTCCAGCAAATAGTAAAGTGGACATCTCCCCTCAAATGGTGAGTAGTTTACATTTTTCCTCTGTTTTTGATCAGTTTAACATCAGCTGACCCACCTAACTGACAAATTCAGCTATATAATAGTGATGGGTAAATGTATTGCTGCTATTAAAATGTAGTTTTTTGGGGGGTAAAACTAATTTTAATTATGCAATACTTACCCATCACTATTATCAAATGCCCTCCTCCCACCCCGCTCTGATGCCCTGGCGTAATTTTGTCTATGAAAAAGATGAATGTTCGCGCAGGCGCAGAGAGATGCACGGGCGTGACGTGGCTTGTTGACAAATTCTCCACTTTAAGTGGGAGAATGTTTTCACATCGAACGGACGAGTTTTTCAACACGAAAAAGGAATAAAGCTATATAATAGTGATGGGTAAGTATTGCATAATTAAAATTAGTTTTACCCCCCAAAAAACTACATTTTCTGGTAATATTTTTTTCACATCAATGTTAAAGAATTGTATTTGCAAAAATCAAAGTCAGAACCAAAAGACCAAACCACACAGTTGTTTTTATTAAATCTGTTGATGAATATAATAAGGTTAATTTAATTAAATATTGTGTGCAAACCACATAATTTGTAACTTATTAATATTTAGTAATAAAATAAATATGAAACACAGCTTTCTTGTACATTGCATCTATGCACATGTATGAACTCAGAAAAGCGTGTCATCAAACAATTATAATATCTCAGAACATTTTTATCAGATCTCATTGACTTGTACAGTAAAAACATAGACATGGGCAGTATGGAACCATGTTTTTCTGAAAACTGTTTGTCCAGTATTTGGAAAACGGGAGCCCTGGGTGGCCAAGTGGTTTAAGGTGTTTGCCTTTACAGACCACTCGCACATCTCGCCTCTGTTCGCTCGAGTTCATTGAGTCTCGGCTTGATAAATGTGGGTATGTGAGAAAGCTTGCCAGTAGCTTCCCATGGGTTGGTGGTTTTTGTCAGGGTGTTCCCGGGTTTTTCCTCCACCAAATATACTGGCCGCCATGTATAGCCTATCATGTGCTGAAAAATAGCACTAAACCCCACAAAACACAAACATTTGGAATCTATTGAAAAAATTTTACACACTGCAAGCACATGATAAAAGTCCAGAAACAGAGCTCTGTTACATATACTACCAGTGATTTAGTTAACACCATGAAAATAAGTAGCTTTACTTTAACTGAACTTCTCTAACTTGTGTTGTACATGAGACTTTCCATTGTGTGTTAAAGAAAATATTTGTTAATTTACCGTATATACTCACATAATATTAGTCCAAATGCAAACAACATAGACCCTGATCTGCCGTCACATATAGCACCGGCAGATCAGGGTCTATGTTGGATGTTCTACTGATTAGTCTTTACAAACTGCATAGACCCAGATCTGCCAGCGTGTCATGTGATGACAGATCTGGGTTTATGCAGTTTCCAGTTGGTATAGGATTATACGCGAGTATATACAGTAAGTGCTTGAAACATGGACATGTGCATGATTTATATATTGAGCATGCAGATTTTGTATGGCTTAAACTTGTTTATCAGAACTGCTGTCCATTTCCTATGTCGGCACTGCAGGCAATTGCTAAAATCGCTAAGGCAGATACAAAATTTCAGATCATGATTCATTATATTCAAACAGTGCTGTATATGTGATGACTGATAATTAAGAGGTCTTTGCATTTGTCTGCAGATTTTTGTCTTGAAGTTAATTATGTCCTTTAGTATATACATGTAGGTTGCAAACATCATGTAAGGAACATGCAGAAATGCTGGATTTAGCCATAAATCTAATTTGTATTAGTGGGAAGATACAAATTTTGAAGAAAGAGTGGAATTATACAAGAAATTACTAGTTATTATTGGGTCATGACTAATGTTGAATAGGAGTTGGATCCAAAAGAGAAAATTCCACAGTGCATCCATTTTCTGGTACACTAGAAATCAAACATAACAGTATTTTTCAGGGAAAAATTTGGTGACTACTTAAATGTTAAATTCTAGCACCAACCTTGCATTTCTTGTGATTTTCCTTGAATAAATGAGGTTCTACTGGTAATGAATGAATGAGTGCTTTAAATTTATTTCTGCCATATATGAAGCACTCTTAGTGCACCAACTAGAAATTTCTTAGGAAAGGGTATTTACGAGAGGAATTGTTTGTCAACATAAGAAATTTTGAAGATAATATAGTACCATCTTGAACTCAGTATTTTCTTTTTTACTTATAAAACTTACGAAAAACATTTAAGACATGAAATTAAATAAAGATGAAAATGTTCATTATACAAAATGACATTTTAATGTAGTGTTGTACATGTATATTGATGGGCAAATGGTAAGGGGAGAGGAAGTTAGGTGTGGATTCCACCCCCCCCCCTCCCCATGCTGCTGTATTCTGCCACAGCAGATCACAGATTCTAATTTAATATTACCCTACATAGTCTTTACATAATTGCCAGCCTAGCATCCTCTGATTTCTTTGACCCCCCCCCCCCCCCCCCCCCCCCCCCCCCCCCCCCGAGGTGAGCATTTTGTGTTTCAGAGCTCTAAGTAGAATTCTGAGCCATATTTTGCAAAGAAAAGGTAGGCATCCAGTTATAGAAAACTAAACAAAAAGTGGAAGCAGTCACTTTCAATGCCAACAGCCATGTATTTGTGTATATGTATTGTATATATAAACCAGTAGAACAGAAACCTTACAAACACAATGAGTGCCAGCCCAGCTGAGATATGTCATCCCACTGCTGACACCATAATTTGATACCCAACACCATGGGCTCTTTTGGGATGAAACCAGGCAAGTTTACAAATTCATGGAGCTTGGGCAGTTAGTGACTTACAGTATTTCTCCCATGATGAGACCAGTGAGCCACAGCCTAATAAATATTAAAAAGTAGAAGGTAGACTTATGATCAGACTAGTATACCATTACATGTAGTTGATATTTACCAAATTGTGTAAAAATGTAGGATGGGCTTATCATTAAGCACTGGTTTACTATTGGATAAATGCAGTACATGTAGGTCATCACTCTGGGATGTGACTTATACAGCTGTATCTTGTGACTAAAATAATAATAATAATAATAATAATTTATTTCAAGAAGGTAACACAGTGATACAAATACTAATTTCCCTTGTTTCCATCAAAACAAAATGAAATTAAAGAAGAAATGATCAAACTTTTTCTTAAAACTGATGCACACTTCACAAATTTATCACTATATTTTTTGCTCTCTCTCTCTCACTCTCCCATTTACTCTTTTTCTCTCAATCTTTTGCATACACACACACACACACACACAAGAAACATATCTATATACTTAGAAGAATTTCAAATGCATTGCTTTTCAAGAAGGTACTTTTTGCAACCATTCTTAATCCCTTTAATATCACCATCAACTTTCAGATTAGTTAGTAGTGAATTCCATAAAAATGCCTTCTGAAAACGAGAGACTTTTCTTTAAAAAGTCAGATTTTGATCTTGGAAAAAGATTCTTGGTTTCCAGTGATCTTAAGTTATATGAAGTTGAGTCAGTAATCAATATAAAGTTTTCATTCCGATATTCAGGAAACAAGTTATGAACAGATTTGAACATATAAATAAGTTTGTGGTAGGTGATTCTATTTTTAACAGTGAACCAGTTTAATTCTTTAAACAACTGCAGGAATGGTTTGGCATCTACAGTCAAATGCGCTGCTCTCTTTAATAGGTTGGAAACTTTATCAATTTCTTTGTTGCATGCATTGCCACAAATAGTACAAGCATAATCATTCAGAGGTAAGATATAACCATGACAGAATAATTCACTTGCTTTTAGAGTAAAGTACACTGTAGGCCTCACTTCTAGATAACAGGACACGTCATGGTGTAATACCAGGACATAAATTTTGTATATGAATGGACTGAGATGAAGTTTCATCTGCATAAAGTCCTAAAAGTGTTTCATGCTGACATAATCTGAATTAACTCCATTAAATTACACATTCGGTTTGGCAGCATTGATCTTTAACATATTATTTAAACCAATTAACATTACTTTTGATTTCTTCAGGTTGATTCTCATCTCATATAATTAGTCAAACACCAATTATTCACATTCCTCAAGAAAGCATGTCACAAGACTCAATTGTTAGAGATAGATCATTGATATATAACAAAAACTAGAGGTCCAAGTATAGATCCCTGTGGTACACTATGAGAAACTGTCTTTAGTGTTGATAAATTGGAACCAATCCTAACTTGCTGAGTTAGGTTATTAAGATATGACCTGAACCAGTGCAGAGTAACATCATCACATTTGTAAAGTCTAAGTTTATATAGGAGTAGTTTATGATTCACAACAATAAAAGCTTTCTTGAGGTCAACAAATAGGATATCTATTAGTTTACCTTCATCCAGATCTTTCAACCATTTGTCAGTTAATTTAGTCCAGACAGTAATACTGGAGTGATGAGAGCTTGAACCCTAATCGAGAACCATTTATACGGTTAAATGCTGTTAAATAATTATATACAGTAGCCGCCTATAAACTTGTTTTTCATAGAGTTTTGAAATCAAGGATACCCCAGTAGTACAGATATTGGTCTGTACCTGTCAGTGTCAGAAGATGGACCTGCTTTGTAGAGGGAGTTAACCGAGGCTACTTTCAGAGTATCATGAAAAACACAAGTGCTTAGTCTTCAGTTTATTATATGTGTAAGAGATGGTGTGATGATGGGGGCAGCCATTTGTAGTATTTTAGGATTTGTACCATCAGGAACAGTAGATTTTAATAGCAGCAATTACTTATCCTGTCGCTATTCCATTATCGTGCCAAAATTCACTGTCCGTTCAATGTGAATACATCCTCCCAGAGTGGAGAAAAGGTCTTTGCACTCCAGTCTGTGCCTCGTTTAGGCTTGCCGAAAATTGTCATCTTTGTACCATCAGGAACAGTAGATATCAATATATTCAATCCAATCAGGTCATGCATAATTTCATTGACAGTTATGTAATGGAAACTAAATAACCACCATATAGTTTGTATTCAAGAAAATCAGATATCATTTTATCATTTAAATCCAATTTAGGAGAAATAGAATCAAGAAGCTTACCAACATCAGATGAAAAATGATCTTTAATAGCAGCAATACATTTACCCATCACTATTATATAGCTTATTACTTTTTCGTGTCGAAAAACTCGTCTGTTCGATGTGAAAACATTTTCCCACTTAAAGTGGAGAATTTGTCAACAAGCCACGTCACACCCGTGCATCTCTCTGCGCCTGCGCGAACATTCATCTTTTTCATGGACGCCATGCCTGGTGGTTGTGTCGCAAAAATGTAACCTGAGGAAAATTGTCTACTGCGGTTTCCAACTACATTTCGGACTTCCCTCCTTCTAAATTCATCTGGGTTACAATTGTCCATCTCGTCTATATGTGTATTATGCCGCTCTTCATCAGCGTTTAGTTCTAGGAAGAGTTTTTCTAGTCTTCCACGTGTATTTTACCCTTAGAGGGGTTAGGGTACACCATATATTTTGTTTCTTTTCAGCTACACGGTAAGTCGTCTATGTCATTACAATGCGACATAGAACAACTGAGATAGCGCCGCAATTAACAGGCGCATAATTTTACAAAATTAATATCTCATTTATTATTATTGTCCTACTATTTCATCAATTGTTTCTTTATTATCTACGCGTGACGCGTCACATGCTTTTCTTGTACTTTCCTGAGACCAATAAAGCTTGTCAAGTTAACTAGCTACTAATATTTCTTGGGAAGAACATATATATGCATATTGTTTACCTGTAGTCAAACTAACCACTGTGGTGCAGATAGCCCGCAAAGTATATGGTGAACTGATATGTATAGAGTACGTGATGTACCAAAAAAGGTGAGTTTTCTACGTGTAGATTTTAAGGTGAGTTTACACATTGTTATTATTATTGTATGATATTTCAATAATATTTATTTCAGATAAAAAGAAACAATGCCAGCAAAACAGTCTATAGGTAAGTGTGGCCATAAGAAGGCCCCATGGGATACACACTCAGACTGTCTTACCTGTTCCAAGTGTAAGCGGAACAGTTGCTGCAATATCTGTACTAATTGGACCAATGAAACCTGGAATCTTGCTGATTCCAGGCGTACATATAGAGGGCGGAAAAAGATAGTTAAATCCCCCTCATCGTCTAATTTCTCTGGATTTTCTTTTACAGGCACTCAGACAAAGGCAACATACAGCAAGAAGGCCACTCTAGTTCACAAGAACATTCCGGGGCCCCAAGAGCCTGCACCAGCCTCCCCGGACATAGTTGAGGTCCCTCCTGTAGGGGCCAGTGAACACTCCAAGAGTAAATCGCCTCTCCCGGGAAGGGAGAAGACGAAAAAGAGCAGTAGTGTGTTACTTCCTTCCACCAGGAAGGAAGTATACCACTCCAAACACTCCCAAAGTAGCGTGGGAGGGGCTACACCGCACCTTGGGTAGTAATGAAGACAGACTGACATCTGAGATGTCTTCTGACCGGTCACTGACCGGTGACCGGTCCGGTCACCGGTCAGTGTCGGGTGACCGGTCTTCCGGTCACCGGTCAATGTCTTCTGACCGGTCACTGACCGGTGACCGGTCCGGTCACCGATCAGTGTCGGGTGACCGGTCCACCGGTCACTGGTCAATGTCGGGTCACCAGGTACCCGGTGCCGGTCACCGGTCTTTGGTTGATCACTGGTCACCGGTCACATCGTTCCGGTCACCGACATTACACTGATCAGCAATCAGAGGCCTCGTGGTACGGAAGGTCGCAGACCAGGGAAGGGGATCGGATCGGTATCCCCCCTTTCCCTATTATACCAATGAATCCATATGGGATGTGGGGACCAACATCTCATAATAATTGGCCCCTTATGCCCCCTTGGGCTACTGGACCCTGGACTCAGAGTAGGAACGATGTTGCGGCTCGTGTTCCGCCATCGCCTCCTCGCCAGGTAGCATCCACTAGTAGAACTCGACGCATAGCATCATCCACGAAAGACAAGCGGTCTCGTCTTTCTCCTGGAACATCTAGAGCACATAGAGCCCCTACTCATCATGACAAACAAGTACGGGAAATGGCACATAGTGCACCTCTGTTACTACCTCCAAAGGACATTGTGTCGCCCGGCCACTCTCCTGCTCAGAGTGTTCTAGATGATGATGCATTATCTATCATCGTCGACTCCAACGAGTACGAACTGGAAGCAACTAGACCTAGCTTCCCTCAACCAGAGGAAGCGGAAGAGATATGGTCTTTTGATAAGGCGGTAAATGAAGTTTACCGCCTACTACCTGTGGATTTGTGCCCGAAACCGTCTGGTACACAGTCCAAGAAGATCCTCTCCAGTTTGGAAAAGATCTCCGGGGCTCAACCACAATCAGATCTCCTGCTCCTTCCGCATTCCTCTACAGTTGAGGAAATATCACAAAGGTTCTCCTCAGGCCAGGACGTCGCTAGACAGCGCAAAGGGTGGGCTGTCCCAGCCTCTACTTTAAGACCTATGGTCTCCGCCACTAGTTACTGGGTACATTCCCTGAAATGGCCTATTAAACCTCCTCAATTGGATGCAGATGCATCTCAAGTCAGCTTGACAACTGGAGCCTGGGCACGCCTCCCTATTAAGACGATCGAAGCCATTGAGCAGAAGGTCCGTCTTCTGACCACCATAGCTTCTCATGTGGACCTCTTCTCAGCTACGTCGTTTAGTATGCTGAGGGAGGCCTCTCTGAATCCAGCCACATTACAGCGTGTGCTGGAAGCTGTTGCCAAGACATCTCGGTATTCACTTTCTATTGCAATGGCCCTTTCAGCGGAACTCCTACACATCCGTCGTGATGTTGCACTGGACTCATCGAGAGTCTTACTTAGCCACAGTAAAGACCTTCTAAGGGCTGCTCCTTTGGAAGCTGAGAGTCTCTTTGGAGGTCTCATCCCCACTGTGGCCTCACAAGATTTAAAGGACCATCAACATAGATCCTTCACAACTGCACCTAGCCCATCGCAATCGGCCAGGAAGCGTACTAATGTGCATCGACCTCAGGGGCCACCTGCTAAATTCTTTAAGCAGATACAGCCCCAATATAGTGCACAACCTCAAATGAGACCCCCTCGTCAGTCCGGTCCTAGGCGTGGACCTAGACGCCGAGGAGCCCCTAGGAAGAAGTTCTACAACCCACCTTCTTTTCCCAAGGAAGGAGGGGGGGGGGACGGCCCTAGGGACTCACACACTCTCCTGCCATCCATTCCTCTACCAAACATCCCCGTAGGGGCTCGCCTAGGCCTCTTTTCAGAGGCTTGGGCAAGTATCACGGACGATGGGTGGGTCCTTTCTCTTGTAAGCGAGGGTTACCGTATTCAGTTTCGGGAACAACCCCCACTATCAAGGACCCCCATAGTCTTTCATCAGACCAATCTGGGGAAACTAAGGAAAGAGGTAAATACCCTTTTACAAAAAGGGGCAGTCGAGAGGGTCCTGAACGATCAGTCCCCCGCATTCTACTCCCAAATCTTCCTGGTCACCAAGAAAAGTGGGAAATTTTGCCTTATTATCGATCTCTCCCCCTTAAACCGTTTTCTTTTGGAGGAACATTTCAAGATGGAGACCACCTCCTCAATCCGAAATGCGATGCGTCCATCGGATTGGGCAGTCTCCATCGACCTTCAAGATGCATATCTACACATCCCGATTTTTCCACCTCATCAGAAATATCTCCGGTTTTGCTTGGACCAGGAAGTTTTCCAATTCCGGGTTCTGCCGTTCGGAATAGCTTCCGCACCCAGAGTTTTCACCCGAGTTATGGGAGTAATAGCGTCTTATCTACGAGAACTGGGAACCCCGATCCTCCAATACTTCGACGACTGGTTAATTCACAATGTTCAGGTTCAGTCCCTCCATCAGGATCTGTTCCGTTGTTGGTCCACAGTAACTCGATTGGGTCTCTTACCCAACCTCGGAAGTCAGAACTGATTCCATCCCAAGACTTCGTTTATGTAGGAATCAACTTCCTCACAAACCAGAACTTAGTCCGGGTTCCCGGGGAGCGTATAGATCGAATCCTGGCACTCTTAGAGACACTACGAGTAAAAACCGTGTTGTCTGCTCGCCTTTACCTATCCCTACTGGGAACCTTGAACGCCGCTGCAGATCTGGTTCCCTTAGGACGGCTCCATATGCGCCCTCTACAGTTTCTCCTACTCGCAAGGTGTAAACCACACAAGGATTCTCTATCAGCTCCGATTCCTCTAGGACCAGATTTCCATCATCATCTGCGATGGTGGATGAATCGAGACAGATTCCTAGCTGGGGTCCCCATGCACGCTCCGGATCCCCACTCCTACCTGTTCGCCGACGCGTCAGATTCCGGTTGGGGTGCTCATCTAGAGCCGGAGGGTATAACTCTTCAGGGCCATTGGACCCTACACGAGTTGTCCCTCCACATAAACAACCTAGAAATGAAAGTTGTCTTTCTAGCGTTACAAGGGTGCATCGACAGAGTAAGGGGTCGATGTGTCATGGTCTCCTCCGACAACACGTCCGTCTTAGCGTATCTCCGACGTCAAGGAGGCACACATGCTCCTTCTCTTTGCGTGGAGGTCTGGAACCTCCTCCGCTGGGCTACCTCGGAGAACATCTCCCTCCGAGTTCGCCACATCCCAGGGAAAAAGAACATCTTAGCGGACAGTCTGTCCAGGTCAGGCAAATCAGTTCTCACAGAATGGACTCTTCACCGCGAAGTGACAGAGTCCCTTTTCTCACTATGGGGAAGGCCCCTTGTGGACTTGTTTGCGACCAGGCTCAACAACAGACTCCCCTTTTACGTCTCCCCAGTCCCGGACCAGAGAGCATGGGCAGTGGACGCATTCAGCTTCCAGTGGGATTGTCTGTTCGCATAGCCTTCCCACCGTTCCAATTGCTTCCCCAAGTTCTGCAAAAAGTAAGAACTTCCACTGCCCGGATCATTCTCATAGCTCCGTTATGGCCCCAACGATCGTGGTTCAACGATCTTCTAGATCTATTGATAGATCAACCCAGATCTCTCTCTCACCGGAGGGATCTTCTGTCACAACACAGGGGCTCCCTCCTACACAACAGCCCACACATGCTCCACCTTCATGCTTGGTTCATCTCAAGCGATATATCCGCCAGAACAAGTTTTCGGGCCGGGTTGCCAGTTGCATCATTCAGGCCAGGAGAGCTTCTACATCCAAGGTCTATGATGCCAGGTGGAGAATCTTCTGTGATTGGTGCAGTAGGAAACGTGTTGATCCCAACTGTTCCTCTATAACTGCCATTGCTGATTTCCTTTTGTTCCTTTTCAAGAACAAAAGATGTTCAGTATCTACTATCAAGGGCTATAGAGCCGCCATTTCTAACACACTTAAATTCTCTCAGGGCTCGGAGATTGGTTCAGATCCACACCTTGCCGATCTCATTAAGTATTTTGAGCTACAGAGACCTGTCACTCGCTCTCTGACGCCTAGATGGAATCTATCATGTGTTTTATGGTCCTTAACAAAAACCCCCTATGAACCATTGAGTGAGGCATCCTTTCAGGATCTCACACTCAAGACTGTATTTTTACTCGCTTTGGCGTCTGCGAGAAGACGTAGCGAGATTCATGCATTGTCTGTTGACACTGGCTGTCTCCATTTTAATGGCAATTTTGAATCCGTTTCCCTCCTTTGTCAGCCAGGATTTTTAGCCAAAAATCAGTTACCTGCGGTAGCTCCATCACCTATAGAGATCCCCAGTCTTAGTCGAATCTGTGCTGGGGATGATCAAGATAGGCTCTTATGCCCAGTTAGGGCACTGCGTTTCTATCTAAATGCTTCAAAAGTGAAAAGAAAGGGCAGGAAACGTCTTTTCCTTCCTCTTAAGGGCTCCGTTGATATTTCTGCCTCCACGATTTCAAGGTGGATTGTCACCACAATAAAAAGAGCTTACCAGTCCCTTACTGATAGAGACCTTTCCTTTATGAAACTAAAAGGCCATGAGGTTCGAGCCGTCGCTGCCTCATGGGCCTATCTAAATCACTCTTCTCTGGAGGACGTCATGAAGGCAGCTTTTTGGCGATCCCATACTACCTTTTCGTCCTTCTACCTCCGCTCATTAGCACATCAAAGCGCAGGCATATTTTCTCTGGGTCCCATAGTTGCAGCACAACATGTGGCCCAGAAGGACTCCAGCAAATAGTAAAGTGGACCTCTCCCCACAAATGGTGAGTAGTTTACATTTTTCCTCTGTTTTTGATCAGTTTAACATCAGGCTACCCACTTAACTGACAAATTCAGCTATATAATAGTGATGGGTAAATGTATTGCTGCTATTAAAATGTAGTTTTTTGGGGGGTAAAACTAATTTTAATTATGCAATACTTACCCATCACTATTATCAAATGCCCTCCTCCCACCCCGCTCTGATGTCCTGGCGTAATTTCGTCTATGAAAAAGATGAATGTTCGCGCAGGCGCAGAGAGATGCACGGGTGTGACGTGGCTTGTTGACAAATTCTCCACTTTAAGTGGGAGAATGTTTTCACATAGAACGGACGAGTTTTTCGACAGGAAAAAGTAATAAGCTATATAATAGTGATGGGTAAGTATTGCATAAATAAAATTAGTTTTACCCCCCCAAAAAACTACATATTAAAAGCATCTGCAATGCCATCCAAATCAGCAAACTCTTTATCATTGACAACAAGTCATGCAATTTTGCATGTACTGTATTATAAGGATTTAAGCTCCTGAGATGTTTCCATAGTTCATTACTACTCTTATTGTTTTCAGTGGAATTTCTAAAATATTCCCGTATGTATTTTTTTACTAGGGCAGTTACATGATTTCTACATTTCTTAAAGTTAACTGAATCACTTTTTTATGAAAGTAGTTCCCGTGGTTAATTGCATCATATATAACCATTCAAACCCAAGCCGGTTAATAATGCTTTTTTATGCATTTTTTTTATAATAGTGGCATAGTTATCAAGCCTTTAAAAACAGTATGTACCATATATCTAGAGCTCTACAGGGATTATTTATACTCATAATATATTGAAAAAATTGTAGCCGTAAATCATTTCCAAAGTCTTGTTCATTGAAACACTTAAACTTTCTGTATTGCTCTTGAATATGAGAGTAATTTTTAATTTTGGAGTAGTCTTGGGATTTCGACCTTAAGATACTAACTGGATATTGATCACTTATTGCATATGAAGGTACAACAACTTCAGTAACAAATTTATGGCAAGTGGCATATACATTATCAATAAGTGAGACAATGGAAGCTGTTAGGGGAAAAAAGAAAATGTCAGAAGAAACAAAACTGAAGTCAACATTTTTTCTCTAAAGCAGTATACAGTACATAAGTAATATGATTATCAATAATTTTCCAACTTATTTCAAAGAGAACTTGAGGACTGTGCCAAGTGGATTGAGGACAGAGGTGAGATGTGTGAGTGATCTGTAGAGGCGAGCGCCTTTGACCACTCGGCCACCCAGGGCCCCAGAGAGAATAAGGGAAGAATAGATGATAATAGTCTGGGTAATGATGTGGTCTTCATATTTCCAGTTTAAAGCACGGTGCTCTCTTAAAGATTTTGAAATTTGAAGTCTAGGGCCAAACAGCTTCAGAAACTGGAAGTACCATGCAGTTTAACCCTATTTTTCTGTGGCTCATTTCACGAAGACTGTTGGTTTATTATACTTTATTTGAACTCTGTGTATCCCCTGCCCCATGTGTAGATTATTTCATTTAGGGAAATTGTACTTTTCTGCCACATATTTCAAACTTTTGTCTACCTGTTAAAAATCTAAGTGGAAACACTGCAACACCTGGGTGAGAAGAGAATACAGTAAATACCTTCTTATACACCCAACTGAAGGCAGAGCATATTATGCTGTTCATCAATCTGTTTTTTTTTACCAATTTTGTTTCTGCACAATAACTTGAGTTGTTCACAATCTACAGTTTCCAAACTTTGTGAATGACTTGCACTTGGGCTAAGGAAGAACCCAATTAATTTCTGGCTCGACAACTCAAAGGTCAAAGTCACTGATTAAAAGAAGAAAAATAGTTTCTGCGCAATAACTCCAGTTATTCACCATCTTCAGTTACCAGACGTTGTGGCTTGCATGCAATTGGGGTAAGGAAGAAACCTATTGATTTTGGGGTCAAAAGTTCAAGGTTAATGTCACTGACTGAAATAAGAAAAATGGTTTCTGCACAACAACTCAAGTTCTCCACTATGTATAATTACCAAAGTTTGTGGACGTCTTGCACTTGGGGTGAAGAAGAACTCTATCTAATTGGGTGTCAAAAGGTCAAAGTTCAGAGACACTGAGTAAAATAAGAAAAATGGTTTCTGTACAGCAACTTGGGTTCTCTAGTATCTATATTTACAAAACTTTTTGGATGGCTTGCACTTGGGGCTAGGAAGAAACCTATATACTTTGGGGTCAAAGGTCAAGGTTACTGTGACTGAAAGAAGAAAAATGGTTTCCACACAATAACATTAGTTCTACATCACATACTGTAACTGTACCAAACTTGGATGGCTTGCTTTTGGGTTAAGGAAGTAGCCTATCAATTTTGAGGTCAAAACGTCATGGTCATTGTTTCTGCATCTTGATATTAGTTCTACATCTCAGGCCTGGACCAAACTTTGTTGATTGCTTACATTGGTGGTAAGGAAGAACCTTATTGATTTTGGGGTCAAAATGGCATTGGTCAAGGTCATTCAGACTGAAAGTGTTTTCTGCACACGAATTTCAGTTATCTACAAAGAGGACTATTAAACAACATTGGGCAGCCATATAATTGATAAATTAAACTAGACTTACCAAGTCGACGTTTGATTGTAATTTCATGAACCCCATAAGTACCTTTGGCCGTACTCTTGTTTACTATGAACCTGCACTGTATACTGTATGCTGTATTTTGCCAGCTCAAATGCCAGATGATTGTGGAGAAGAGCATTGTACATACAGTACATCTGTACACTTTATCAAAATGATAAATATTTTGATATCTTTTGTCAGGTGTATAGAGTCCAGATGTAAGCAAACATTTTCAATGTTGCATATAATGATACAACTAAATTTTTTATATGTGCGTTTTACCTATTTTTCCCCATTGCCCTGTTTGAGCTACATGTATCTCATATTACAGTTTCCCTCTGAGCTACATTTATACATGAATTATAATCTTTCCCTACGGATAGGTAATGTGAATACAATCACTAATGTTATAAAAACATACATGTACATCCTCCAGGAACTCCAGATGCCTCCTTCACAATTAAGGGAATAAAAACAGCTGTACCCAGTAATGTTAGAGTTAAAGTAGGGTCTTGTTTATCAAGACTCCTCCGAACACAAAAAAACATTTGCATACAATTAGTTCAGATGAACTAAACTCTGTCCAAATATGTTTCTTCTGCAAGCTCGACATATGGATCACTTTGGCCTCCATGTGGATATCCACCATCCTCACCCTAGATTAACCTAACTGTTAAAGGCTTTTACTTGCCTTTTATTTACAGAACCATTTTATCCCACCTTGTTTAGATTTGTAATATACCTTTGATATGTACTTGTCTTTATCTTGTATGATTATTTTGTGGGGTTTAACTCCATTCCTCAGCACATGATAAGCTATATACATGACAGCTAGTATATTTGGTGGAGGAAGTGTCCAGGAAGAACCACTGACCCACGGGCAGCTACTGGCAAGCTTTCTCACATACCCACGTTGATTGAGCCAAGACCTGAACTCATGCGGACAGAAGTGAAATGTGTGAGTGATCTGTAAGGGCTAGTACCTTAGACTACACAGCCAGCCAGGGCCCCCTTTATTTTTAGCATCCTGGTTCAAGGGCCTTCCCATGGGGTGAGGATTATTCCTATTTTTCATATTGTGCAGAAAGCTTCAGATTAACCTATATCTTTAAATTTGTACACCCCTCTTCTATAGAACCAAAAATAGATTCAACCAGTCTGTACACATGTGTATAATGTCCTTGAACTCCTCCTGTATGTTGTTAAAGATAGACACATGAAACTTAGGTTAATGTTAGCCCTGTGTGTGTAGATTGTGACACTACTTTCAGAATTTTGATCGTGCCTCTCATGGTGGGGTTGATTTTACATAAATGTCAAATAACTCACGAGCGGTATGTCTCACCTGTCTTAAAAATCAATATATGTGACCAATGACCCAAGGGTCAACACATGCCAGACTTGGACCCGATGGTGATGCCCTGTAGTCTTTCCCTACCCCCAAGAATTTAGCCTATGGGTCACAACAGAAACGTTTGAGAGCCCCACCCTATAACCACTTGTTCACTTGGCACAATAGGAATTATTTATATATGCAACTGACATTGACCCGGGGTCCATCCCTCTCCCAAGAGACTTAGCCCCTGGGTCATAACTTGGAAGATGTTGAGATCTACCCGTCTTTTAATGCATCTTCTATGATTCTCAAAATGCATCCAATTGTTCTGAGCCCATAAAATGAGGTTTTTGCTCAAAGCATGTGGATGTCGATACAACTATTTCCAGTTAAGTATATGTTTGAAATAAAGTTTTCAGGAATAAATAATTGACCAGATTTATATACACAATATTGTGGCCATATAGGATGTACCATGAACAACATTTTCATGAAATACTGGTAAGTTTCTTTGCTAGATTTGTGGAAATGTCATGCACACAAAATATTTAGATTTTTTGAAAAAAAGAGTGGATTCTTCAACATGAAGAAGACAGACTTGTGTAATCACAAGATGTTCCCAAAGTTCACCAGTTAAAAAGGCATGAAGCCCCAACCCTTGTGAAGATTTTCCAATCCTCTCAGACTTCAGACTAAGACCCCCAATCTCTGCAAATACATGTATATGTGATTGGGAACATTTGTTCTTGGAATCTGTGCCCCAGTACAGTTTAAATGGTAAAAATTAAATTTGCTTAAGACACACACACACACAGGTCAACCACTTACTGCTTTTCTGTGATACCAGTCGACTCCTGACCAATCATATTGCTAGCTGTGTGTGGATTATTGCATCATGACCTCTTACGACTTTACTCATCATGTCTCAGAGCTTGGCAAAATGGATTTTTCTTGATCCGTCATTAGTGGGAAGTGAAGCATAGCAGTCACAGTGTCAACTATTTGTTAAGGTTTTGGATACAGTTTTTCATTTCCATATATTTCCTAAACTCTTGTCATAGGTTCTCATCATACTTTTACCTTGGGGTCAAGGCCACGGTCATTTACATTTTTTCCTAACCCCCTTGATAGATTTTTTTCATACTTGGGATGAATCATTGCGAAATTAGGGTAATTCATTCTGTGGCACACATGTATCCCCCTTTGACTTTTTGTGTCAGTCACATGCATTGAAAATTTGCAATCAGGTTTTAGTTCAAGCTTCTCATTTGCTTATATTTCCTAAATCCATACATGGGTTTTCTTCATATTTGTGTTGAATCATTATGAAAATAAGTTGATTCATTACGTGACATGCTCACTCACCCATTGTGATCTTGGGGTCAAGGTCACAATAATCCATTCATCGTGGGCTCAACATGCATGCCTGGTCTAGTCATTATTCAGCCTCTACAATTCAGGTTGTTTTTACACTCAGTTTTTGGCAGAATCTTACAATATACATCTACCACCTATACACACACATAAGTAATTGTTGTCAGGGTGTATGCATTGATTTTATAGAAGTTGAAACACAGGAGGAATATAGCTGATAGGTAAGTTGTCTCTGTGTTATTCATAGTGTATTGACCAGGTGATCTTTATCTATATGTCTGTCTGTGCACATACATGAACATAAAGTTGCACAGAATCTACACCACTTCACGTGCCTAGAGATGTCTGACCTGGGGATGTGATTGACATTGGTTGCTGGTATGCATATCGGGCCAGAATTTCACCACAGAACTATGAGGCTGGATACAAGTCCAATCTAGCTATCTGACAGTGGAGTTTGACCAATCAAATGACCAAAGTCTAGAGACTTCAGGACACACTGTTGAAACTGGGACCAGTTTAAGAATTATGATTTCATCTTGATGAATGTAGATTTTGGGTGGGAAGAGATGAGCAACCAAGAAAAGTACATTTGTTTGCTCTTTTTTATGCTTATTTTGTTTTAATAAGTATTCACTGTTTTTCCTCATTTTATTTCAGAAAAAGGCCTATGGTGGTGAACTACTGGAACAGATCTTTTATCAGCTAGATCTAATTGAAAAAGATTATTTTGGGCTACAGTTTACAGATCATCATAATGTAAATGTAAGTATTTTATTTGTCTTCAAGAAATGATAGTCAGGAAGTTAAAATCAGTTCATGTTGATCCCTATCGGATGTTGAGTGTGTAATTGGTGTATTTCAAAATATTCTCTCTCTTTACGCTTAATGTTGCTACCTGATACGTCTAGATCAGATGAAACAATTTGTATTATTTGATACTGAACACAGTTTGTGTTGCAGTTTGGTAGGTTGAAGTGTTTGGATATTGGGGTATCCTTCTTTTTGTGGATATCCCTGAGGTGTTTTCTTCTCACTTGAAATTCCCTTTTAGTCTCACCTACTTATTGTTTGCCACAGGTTTGGCAGGTGAGTTTTTTTTTTTCTTTCTCAATTCATATTAAGAAACTATTAGGAAACTATTTCTATTTCACTACTTGTTTTGGTTTCTTCTGGGGTTGTGTAGGTGAGCTTTCCTCATCTATTAAGTTGGTCGGAACGTCTAGGGTGTAGTTGCTTTCTTGATTTTGTCTCTGTCTTTTTTCTTTAGTCTTTTCCAGATTTCCTATCTCCATTTGTTCTCTGTCTGGACTTTTTCTCCTTTGTTCTGTTGTTGTCGTTGTTCTTTTCAGTTTTTTTTCTATTGGTTTTCCTCTGTTTTCCTTTTGTAGCGTTAGCCTTTGTAGGGTTAACCTTCTTTGGAATGATTTCTATTTCACTCTTGGGTGTTTCAGTTGTCATTGTTGTTGTTTCTTTATTTCCATTGTCTGTTGTTGGGGGCCCCGGGTGGCCGAGTGGTCTGAGGCGCTCGCCTTTACAGATCACTGACATCTCAGCTCTGTCTGTGTGGGTTCAAGTCTCAGGCTCGGCCAATGTGGGTATGTGAGAAAGCTTGCCAGTAGCTTCCCGTGGGTCGGTAGTTCTTCCCGGGTTCTTCCTCCACCAAATATACTGGCCACCATGTATAGCCTATCATGTGCTGAAAAAGGGCGTTAAACTCATAACAACCAACCAACAACCATTGTCTGTTGCCCTTAAACTCCCATCTAGTAATTCTTCTCTCTAGGTGAGTGTGGCCTCTGTTATGATTGGCATATCTTTCTTTGTTGTTGTTGTTGTTGTTGCTGTTGTCACTGGGATACAGCGCCTTGGGTCATGTCTTGTGTTCCCACATTTTGGGCATTTCCTGTGGTAAATACAGCTTTTGTACCACGATTTCACCAGGAAACCATGTATATAAAAGAATGGTAATTGTACAATATGAGGGGATAGATTTGACAAATGGTTTTATATATGTTTTTTTTTAACTACTGATTTTTTCAGTAGGTTAATTATTCCTACTAATAATAGGCCTCCCATGAATGTTTCCAGGAAAAAGATTTTTATGTATCTTCGGAAGGAGATAGACTTTTGGTGTACAGATTTTGTCATTGATAAGGTTAGAAAAAAACGTTATCATCAAGTTCTCCTTTATCATGAATTTAGTGTGCAAGATTTTTAACCATATTATGATGTGTTTCGGTCATTCTTTACTTTAATATAAAAAAATTATTGTCATTTAACTGTCTTAATGGTTCTTCTTTATAATCATTAGTGTTAATGCAGAGCCCGTATCCACTTTTGTAATAGCAGTCTTTTTGTTATTACATACTTCAAAGAGGGCTTGTTTTTCCTCTGATGTGAGAATTAAGTAGTATGTTCTTTTTTGTTTGAATTTTGATAAGGAAGATTTAACAAGTTTACAGAAGGCTTCAGTATATTCATTGTTGGTTGGTGGTGCCGATGTAATTCTTTTGTTGGAACTGATGGACAATTTCTTTTTCTAAATGGTTTATCTCAGCATCTGGTTTCAGTGAATCGTGGAAGAAATGTTTCAGACTTATACATGTACATGTATGTCAGAAATTTTTTTGAAGTCCTTATGAACTTGACGACGGTTAATTTCCTTACTGGACGGAAACTAAAAGATAATCCCATATGGGAGGGGCATTTATCTTTTAAAGTATTTTTGTCCTTTGAAAAAGGCCACTTCATACTCGTCTACTTTACTGAGCATGTGGATAAAGGTCAGACTGGTTAGTTTTTTGAGGTTTCACGAAAGAACTGTTCCATGAGGATACAAATTCAAGACAATTTGTTAACCTCGGGTGCAAGTTGATCTCAAGACCTCTTGCATTTTGCCTTTGAGGCTACACTGTTCGTATAGTCACCTATAGTGTATGTACTGTTTGTAACTTGACATACATGTACTTGGACAGTATTTTCCTTGTCTCTTTGTATACAGGAGGTATGTGTTTAGGAAGTAGCAAACACTTCACTTAGCATTAAAAAATTTGGTCATCCATTTTGTTGTTTGGTTATATCTTTTCTTAAGACTGTTGTTCTAGAAGAACTAAATGGAAGTGCTGCTGTACTTTCATAGAGGCTCAGTCAGTGCTGTCATTGGATTTAGGATCTAGTAGATTGGTATCCACAAAGGGTCCTTTCACTGCCCTCTTTAAAAGAGCCTAAAGGGCCTGAACATTCAAGTTATCATAGTAGGAAAATAATAACAATAAATAAAATGCCTGGACTGCCATTTAAACAGACATGTTGATCCCTATTGGATGTAGAATATATAATTGGTGTATCCAAAAATATTCTCTATCTAGAGGTTTCCTTTCTCTTTCCTGTTCAGATAATTCAAAAGTACCATGTACAGTTTTATAAATATTTTAGTCTTAATGAGTTTGATTCAACATTGCAAAGGTATAATTATGCCTGATCATGTATATGAATGATGTCATCATCATAAACGATACATGTTCTTTGTTCCAAGGTTTTATTGATTCTTACCCACCTTCTCAGTACATGTATTTTCACAAGCTGTTTTATGTCGTGTGCATTTATGTCTCGTGCAACTTATTTAATTCACTATGTGTTATCATGCAAGTTATTTGAAAAATAAAAATAGAAAAAAATCTTCAATAATTACTCCTTAATCTCCATTGGCAATTTTTTTTCCTAGACACATAAAACGGCAAAGAAAAAACATTGTGCAGTACATTCACGAATTTATTGTCTCAGCAAATGGTCCAATGTCAAAACTGCATATACTGGTAAACATAGTTCCAGGAGTACCTTTTTGCACATTACTTGAAAAAAATCCACATAAGCCAGATTAAATAGCCTGTCCTGTATGAGTGCCACAATAGCATACTGATATTGTAAACATCTATCTTTGCATGAAAAAATTTGAAAGCACCCAGCATGATTCTAGTATTTTTTGGCACACAATGGGGGAAAAAGCATGGCACTTTTTTCTGTCCGCCATGTTTTGAGAACTACATGTACCAGGCAACCACATTAGTTATGTGATATTTCTATAAATTATAAATGTATCAAGTACTTTTGCAAGATAGAATAAGTCTTCATATTTACCTTCCTCAAAATTATCATGGGTTATCATCCCATTTGCATTTTATAGTAGAAATTGACTATATGAAAAATTAAATAATTTGCAAAAAGTTGGTGTGTCTTGAAAACAAAGTATGATTATATATAAGGGATGAAACAAATGCATTTGCTTGGCGTGTTGTTTTTCTCTTGCCCAATCTTAAAAATATATCACAAATTATTTTTAAAATAATGATAATAATGCCATAAAAAGTTTACTGTAAACAGAGTTCTAGATATACAGTAGAATTTAATAAATTTGGTATTTTAGTCCCTGGTTTTGACCTCATGTAATTTTTAAAAATTTGATGGTTTATTTTGTGAACTCTGCAAGAGATAAAACTCGGATACCAGACTGAGTCTTATCAAGATGTTAATCATACCTTTTAGAATGCGGCAAATGTTGTAGCGAACAAGAGTGATTCAGGGTACATTCGATTATATGGCTGTATTTGTGTGGGTGTTCTCACAGTGATCAAGTACTATCATTTTAAGTGTGCACAGAACATCGAGAACAAGTCCTGTTAGCATAATTTATATTGATCGAATGCACTACCTAAAACATGGACATTGCTTGTGGCAGGAACAATACTCAGTCAGTGTTGGACTAAATGGTTAAATTTAGAATCTTTTGCATAATTGAAACACCTGAAAAATTTCTTTGCATTTTTTGAGTCATTTTGTTTGCATAAAATATGCAAATATGCAGCTTATTCAGAATGCTGCATAAAGATGTTAGAACCTGTAAAGAAGAGAGGGATCTGATTGTTGGTGAAGACTATTGAATGATGATGATGGTGGTTGTGGTGTTGGGCCTTAAAGCTGCTTGTACAAAGTTAAATGAATTTGTTTTACCCTTATCACTGCTTCTTGTTAGCTCTACTGGTCATAGACCAAAAGAGCTTATGGGATGGTCTGTTTTCTGTCTTAAGTCATCCATCCGTCGTCTGTCCATCCATTAACACAAGTTTGTTATTGCTACTGCTCCTAAGCTAATTGGAGGATTGCCATGAAACTTTACACACACATACATCCCATGGTCTAATTGGTCCTAAATGAAAATGGTGCTACTCGGACATCCAATATGGCCAACATGGCAGCCATCTTGAAAATATTGTTATTGCTACTTTTCCTGATTAGATGGTGATATCAACTTTGGGTTTCACTTAAAGACTTCTTATGATGACTAGTTGATCCTAAGTGAAAATGGTGCCAATCTGATGTCCAATATGGTAAACACTGTGGCCATCTTGAAACTTGTGTTATCGCTACTACTCCTACATGGATAGTCATATCAACATGGGGTTTTCATTAAAAGACTCCTTAGGAAACCTAGTTGGTCCTGAATAAAAATGGTGCTGATCTGACATCCAATATGGCCACCACGGCAGCCATCTTGAAAATCTTGTTATCTATCTTGAAAATCTTGTTATTGCTACTCTTCCTACATGGATGATCATATCAACATGGGGTTTTCATTAAAAGACTTCTTATGATGTCTAGTTGGTCCTAAATGAAAATGGTGCCGATCTAACATCTAATATGGCTACCATGGCAGCCATATTGACAATCTTGTTATCGCTACTTCTCCTGAAGGAATGGTCGTATCAACATGGGGTTTTCACTAAAAGATTTATTATGATGTCTAGTTAGTCTTTAATAAAAAATGGTGCCAGTCTGACATCCAGTATAGGTGCCACAGTGGCCACCTTGAAAATCTTTTTTTTTCAACTCCTCTTACATGACTGGTCATATCAACATGATGTTTTCACTAAAAGACTTCTTATTATGTCTAACTGGTCTGAAATAAAAATGGTGTGATCAGACATCCAATATGGCCACCATGTAAGCCATCTTAAAAATCTTGTTATCACAACTCTACCTGAACAGAAAATCATATTGACATTGGGTTTTCACCAGAAGACTTCTTATGATGTCCAGTTGGTCTTAAATGAAAATGGTGCTGATCTGACATCAATATGGCCACCACACAGTGGCCATCTTGAAAATCTTGTTATTGCTACTCCTCCTGAATGGATGGTTATATCAATATGAGGTTTTCACTAAAACACTTCTTAATATGTCTAGTAAGTCTTAAATGAATGGCGCCAATCTGATATCCAATATGACCACCACAGCAGCCATCTTGAAATTCTTGTTATTGCAACTCCTGAATGGAAAGTCATATCTTGAAAATATTTTTTATCTCTACTCCTCCCAAATGAATGGCTATATCAACATGAGGTTTTCACCAGTAGACTTCTTGTGGTACCTAGTTGGTCCTAAATGAAAATGGTGCCAGTCATACATCCAATATTACTGCCACAATGACTGTCTTAAAAATCTTGTTGTCACTACTCCTGAATGGATGATCATTATGACATGGGGTTTTCACCAAAAGACTTCTAATGATGTCTACTTTGTCCAAGATGAAAATGGTGCCAAGCTGACATCCAATGTGTGCACCACAGCGGATAAGTTGAACATTTTGTTATGGTTGAAGAATATCAGAGATGGTTTCAACACTCAGCAGTTAAAAGGAAGTAATGGTCTTATTTTGAATTCCAGGAAATTCTTTTCGCCAAGTAGAGCGTCAGTCCCCTCAAGGGACTCTTGTTTTTCTTATTGTTGTGATAAGAATATCTTCAACATTTTTAAACTTGTTATACTTGATCTTTTTAAATTATAACTGTTGTTACCTTGTCCATCAATTGACACATGTTTTTGGGTTTGCTTTTCATTCACATTGATGTAGCTGCCATTGTGATAACGATCAGCTAGAGGGGGTGACATTCATGGTATATTGGGGTTTCTGGCAAGGAATATGGTGTAAGATATACAAAAACTTCATTTTCAAATATTTTATGACCAAATTTTATATATTCAGTCATAGCAGGAAGACATGTCATATGTCTGATGGATTTTGCATTTTAACCTATGGGTTACTGTTGGGGGTGGGGTGGGGTGGGATGGAATATGCAGTGGAAAGCATAGGGATTTGCAATGGTGACCCATTACAGTTGCTTTAGGTTTTGTTTTCATAGTCTCAGATAATGCAGTAAAGCTCTCATATAGGAGTTCACTAGGTATCACATTTATGACACAATTGTATTATTTCACAAGCTGCTTGTAGCAAAATAGGCACTGTATAATAATTATTCAACATGTTTCACAACATTTAATGTTGGAGGAACGTGAGTTTGAATTTTCATGAATCTTATAAACTGCAAAGCATTTGTGTTATCCAGTTTTGTTGCAAAATTACACTCAGGCTCAAACTAGCAGGCGAAAAAGCAACAAAAAGTACTTTTTGGGACAAGAAGTATCCCTTTTTTTATTCATATGAGTGATTTTCACTTTGTTTTCTGATTTGGAGATGACCCTTCCAAAGAAAAACAGCTTTGGATTAGTGCCTCTACCTATTAGTTTCTCTTCAATCCGAGGTTCTGAAGTACCTTATCTAGGTATTGACACATGAGTGAACATTCCCTAGGGTGCTAGCATGTATAGTACAGTAGCATACAGCACATTCAGAACTTGGACCCTTGTGACACACAGAGAACTTATTCTGCAATGTAAGACATTGACCCTGATAGTTATAGACCACACCCACCCACCCAATCTCATAACTATCAGGGTTAAGGCCAAAAATAAAAATATGTGTGTTTCCTATTGCACTGGTTTTAAAATTAGGGTAGCCAGGTAGATACTTTTGTTGTTATTTTTTTAAAATCATTATATTTAAATCAAATAATATTTAAAGCGCTTCAAAGTAGCAGGCAAAACAGGCTCAGTTAGATGCAAAAATCAATTTCAGGAATGTGATTTTGTTTATAATAAAAAAAAAAATTTTAAAAAAATTTTTTGGGTGGGGTGGGGTGGTGGGGGTGGGGGAAAAAAGTAATAGGGTCAACCGACCGGAAACATTTTTTTTTTGGGCCTAATGTCTTGCATTGTAGGACTAAAGGAGATTCTCTTATCACTCACCAGTAATTAGTACTACTGTATCATAAACTGTACTTGTAAGCTAAAGCCATTACATAATCATCCATTGTTTTGCATGGGTTGTTTTATGTGGTAAGGGGACTTAAAAGATAAAATAGATTTCCACTAACCTTATTTGTTTTGTTCTGATAGACAAAGTGTTAAAAAAATTTGGGAATAGTTAGCCATGTGTAATGTGATCCGGAGAGTAACGCAAAAGGTATTCCAAATGCTTAATATGTGGATTGGAATGAACACTCAATATAGGTTCCAGAAAAACCATTAACACAAAAAGCCATAAGGTGAAGATAAAAGAGTGAATAAAAAACTAAATACAGTAATAAAAATTCCTTATGTATCGGTATTTTTGCAAAGTTTTTTATTGTTATCTTCAGACACTTGTGTTTATTGATTCACAACATAGATATTTGCTATGATTTCCTGAATCTTTTCCATCAGTCATATAAACATATTTTGTTTTCAAGAGACTGTCATTCTTTTCAAAAGATTTGTCATTCTATCCATTCAGTACATGGAAGATAAAATGTGCAGCAGTGATTTACTTTCTCAGATTTCAATCTTTGAGTAGTTAATGCATATATATATATATATATATATATATATATATATATATATATATATATATATATATATATATATATATATATATATATAGTTCATGCATTCATATATATATATATATTCATTCACAAAAGAAAACTAAATTCAAAATTTAATTGACTTCTCTCAAACTTCCCCAAAGACTCTCACTGCTTTCATTTTTATCAGAAGGGAGATGTCATTTGTCACATTTTTCTGACCATAGCTTGAGCCCTCGATACACACACTGCCAAGTGTTATGTCTGTGTATATACCATATATACTCGCTTAGAAGTTGAGAAAACAACATAGACCCTGATATGCCATCAGATAATGCTCTGGGAGATTAGGGTCTGTGTTCTTTGTTCTACTGATTGCTCCTAACAAACTGCAGAGACCCAGATCTGCTGGCGCATTATGTGATTTCAGATCTGGATCTGTGCAGTTTGCAGTTAGACTCGACTTATAAGCGAGTATATAAGGCAATTTACCATGTGACAGACATTATGATGGTATTAAATTAAATTATTCATGTGATAATGTTGTAAATTGTTTTTCTTTCAGCACTGGTTAGATCCTACCAAACAAATAAAGAAACAAGTAAAAAGTAAGTATTGTAGTGCATGTATTTTTTGTTCATGCTTAGAAAGAATGTATGTCTTTTGTGCTTTCTTTATTCTCAAAGTATTTGTTGTCCTGGCTTTGTTATTATAAGTCCAGCATTCACTATGATACCTATATGTGAAAATCTCCTAGGTATTAACCTATATGTTCATGATCTCTTAGTCCACTTATTAATTATGTACGTATGTGTGGAAAACCGATATACACTATATAGGCTATGTATATTTAAATTTCCTATGTGACCTTTCATATTGATGTGTATTTGCTTTAGGATGGTCATTGACCTTTTTAGTTGATGTTAAAATAATTGTTATGCCCTTGTTTTTAAGGCAGGTGTGAGTACTACATACTTTTTTCATTTTCTTGTATTCTTTTGGACATTTTAATTGAATACTTTGTGTATATGAATACAGGTACATATACACCTTTAAAATGAATTTAGACTTCTCAATTACTCAATTACTGATCATGCTAGAAATTAAATAATTCTAAGGGATCATCTTGCTGAATGGAGAACTTTCACCAACCCCAATCAGTTAACTGCATAGGACTTTGACATTTTGTCCATTAAAAAAATGATGAAAAGTTAAAAACAAAAAATGAAATACCAGTATCTATACCATAAATATAAACAAGGAGTACAAATGAGACTTCATCTCTCCTCGCTATTCACCTGTGATCTCACTGCTATTTTTGCTTCAAAATTGCAAGAATATTGAAAATACTACACATATCTATGGTTCATACAGTGTATATCCTTGAAAAATCCTTGACTTTGAGGGATTACCTTTCAAAAAGTTGAAAAAGTTGGCTTTATCCTTGAAAAGTCCTTATATTGTTGAAAAACTCATTGAAATTTTCTCAGAACTCCTTCACTTCATGATGGAATACAAAATGTAAAATTAAATCAAATTTGTCACTTTTGAAAATGGTGCCACTGGGACATTCAATATGGCCACCACAGTGGCCATCTTGAAAATCTTGATAAAGCTACTCCTCCTGAATGGATGGTCCTATCAACATGGGGTTTGCACTAAAAGACTTTTTATGAAGTCTAGTTGGTTGTAAATGAAAGTGGTGCCGATCTGATGGCCAATAAGGCCACCACAGTGGCCATTTTGAAAATCTTATTATCGCTACTCCTCCTGAACAGAAAGTAATATTGCCATGGAGTTTTCACCATAAGACTTTTTATGATGTTGGTTGTAAAAGAAAATTGTGCTGGTCCAACTTCATTGATGGCTGGTCATATCAACATTTTGCTTTCATCAAAAGACTCCTTATGATGTCTAGTTGGTACTAAATATAAATGGTGCCAATCTGATATCCAATATGGCCACCATGGCACCCATCTTGAAAATCTTATCGTTACTCCTCCAAAACTGAAAGTCATATCAACATGAAGTTTCCAGCAGAAGACTTCTTATGGTGTCTTTTTGGTCCTTAAAGAAAATTGTGCACAATCTAATGTCCAAGATATGCCTAAATCAATGGCTTACACCAAAGTGATAACCTTACCAATGTCTACGCCTGGTGCACATTATAATGGTGACTAGGCAGGAAATTACACATGAGTTGGCATTGTTTCTTTAATAGGTATTGCAAATAAACTGATTGGTACATTAAACTGGCTCTGGTACATGTAGCAGAGATACGCTATGTTGCATTTCAGAATAGTTGGAATGACGCAAGTTTATTATTTGGGCATATAGGTAGAAGAAAGGGAAGTCCCTAGATCATCCAGTGGTAGAATTCTGGACATCATGGAGTAGTTGGGCATATAGTACACAAGGATGTCTATGAACAGAAACCCTATTTATGATTATTGTTTTGGCTAATAATTTCAAAACAATTAGGGGAATGGATACACCATTTATTCTCATTGGGCCCTAATTGATACTGTCTGTGTACAGGTATGTATAGGTCCATAGAAAGGTACAATATGGTTATTTAGAAGTTTGTTTCTAAAAATGAAAGTGTTATCCATTTGGATGGGCTGCCTAGATTCTAAAAAAAATTAATGATAGGATTCCTGATAAGTAAGCTCATGGGTTGGTATCTCTGGAATAGGGAGAAGGGCTGAAGTCTCATTTGCACTTCTGACATATATGTATTGTATATATAGTGGTATTTCTTTTTCTTTTCTTTTCTGTCATTTTTTTTGTACAATTGTACTGTAACATCAAAGACCTGTGGCTCACTGTGACCAATCGCCAAAGCATTAGTGATTTTGTCTGTTTCCTTTGCTGTTATCTTTGATGTTGATGATGAGGATGATAATGATGATGATGATCTTTCCTATATATACTATCTTAGTTGCAGTATATCTTAAAAAACACTTGGGTCACTACCATTTAAAAAAAAAAGAGAATCAATATGAATAATTGATGTTGCATGCAGTTTGCACATCCTTTCTCTTAAAGGATTTGCCTTGATTTTAATGCACAAGATCAATTTTTAACTGTGTTTTTTGTTCACTAAATTTTGTTTTTTGCTTGTTGCTTTCATCCTACAGAGGCTCACCAAGGTAAAACACAGCATGCATCAATTTAGTGAAGTGACTTACAATACAGTTAGTATTGTATGTCACTTGATAGATTATTAGCTAATATATACAGTCAGATCTCTTTTTACTATCAATGCCATGCAAATATATATATATGCACTGTATATATATGTATACTGTATGTGTGTATATATATATATATATATATATATATATATATATATATATATATATATATATATATATATGCCACTAATTTTATATTAACTTTCACATGAAAAAGAGTTTGTGCTTTTAATATCAATAGAAAAAAAGACGGTTGGTAAGTAGGGAATAAATAATTTTCATCCCTTTGCTTTTTAAAGGAAAGAGTACTGAGATTCTGTCTGTGCGTGCATGTATAGTCAAACCTGCTTTTGGAACCACCATTTTAAGGACTGCCTGTGTATTCATGTTGATTTCCATTAGCCCCTTTATACACCTATCAATACATGTTTGCATGTATATAAAAGAACACCTGCTTAAAATGGCCACCTCTTGATAGTTCTCTTGAGTAGGGGTGAAACGATACACCTGTGCTGCATATAGATACATATTGCAATACACAACCTACCATATGATACATGATTGATATACATATCCACTTGAAGGTCTTGTCATCTTTAGAAGGACTGTCAGTGGTAGGGTGGTGCCATTTCATGTGTGTTGACATATTGGTCATATTTCAAACATGCAGAATACAGACAGACCTAGACTTGTCATCTGTTCAAGTGCCATTCTTATCCTTGACAAGATAACAAAAATACTTCAAAAACAGACTAACTGCTAGTCGTCAGTGATTCTAATTCGGCCATTTCAGGCTGCTCCGTTCAGTCTGATCCAGGACTCATGTTGGTCACTATGCCCTTTGTTTTGCATTGCATGAATGCTTTAAAAGTACCTTAATACCAGTTTTATGTCTTCATTTATATGTGGAAAACATTATGATGTTATCCCAAAAGCAAAAGAAATAGTGCAGTTTCCATGTGCAAAGAAAATCTTGTCTAGAACAGATCTGGGTGTGGGAGTGGAGATGGCGAACATCTGAATCCATCACACTGTACTTCCTGCCGATGCAAAACAACTGCCTTAACCACAGGCACTCATTTCTGTCAGTGAAAAATGAAAACTATTGACAACACCCACACTCCTTCCACAAATGAACACAAGGTGACTAACTCGCGCATTTGGAAATCTGCCCCCTTGCCAATTCTGTGCTAATTTTTTTTTTTTTTTTTTATCTAGTTAGCACGTTTAGTAAATAATAACTAATATCGGTGTAAAGGAGACATTCCAGACTTGTTCCCTGGTGATGTACAAATTAGGTACTTTCACGGTCATTTAATAGCCACTTGCGAAGTGGCTCAGTTGCTTTGTATCTGCTTGGATCTAGTTTGGATGCCTACACTTCTGGTGTATTATGCAGGGAATAGACTACATTCAGTTCTGATTCACAGTTATTATTTTCCCGGGACTGGAACAATAATAACCGCCAATCAGATTTGAATGTAGCATATTCACTGTGTGACACACTGGAAGTGTAGGCCTCCAAATATGATCCAAGTCGACAAGATACAAAGCAATAGAGAAACTTCGCATTAAAGTGGATATTAAATTATCAGTAATGTACTTAAATTGTACATATGGAACAAGTTTGGAATGTTTCCTTTACATTGATATATGTTATCAGTGGCGGAATATGCTGAAGGGCAAGGGATAAAAACATTAGCACAGAATCAGATGGGGGGGAGCAGATTTTGAGCAGCGCGAGTTAGTCATCTTGGGTTAATTTGTATAAGGGGAGTGGGTGTTATCAATAGTTTTTCTTTTTTACTAACAGAAACAAGTGCCTGTGCCTGCTAGAGCAATCACTGATAAATTCTCAGTTTGAAGAATATAAAGGCAAATTACTAATAATTATTCATGACTGCTGAAGATTAAAGTTACTTGTATAGGGTAAGTGTTGTTCTGTATAGATTCTTCACCTCTTGTATTGATATGTGTATCGATATAGCAAAGCAAAATTTCCAATACATCGATATATCGATGAATTGTTTCACCCCTACCCATGAGTGATTTTCATACACAGGCTTGACTGTAATAATGTGCAACTCCTCCTACACCATCAGAGATAGAGACTTCAAACTTTGGGATTTGATTGAGATTGGTTGGTAAAGATGCACAATGGTCTTTGAAAAGGCATGGGGGGGGGGGACAAGGATTTAAGGAGAAGTTGTAAAGTAAATAAACGATTAAAACATGTCAGGACATGTTGTTCAGCTGCCAATTTCAACTCCACACTGATGAAGTTTTATGAAAAGGACATGTACGTTAAATCTATCATTACTTGATTGATACTTGGATTGGTTGAACTGACTAGTTCATATTCTAAAATTAATTATAATGTCATGTATGACATATTGACCCAGAAAATGTTATCAGAATTTCATCAGCAATAGATGGATTTTTATTGGATCTGCTACTGTTGAACTTGAAAAGCCCATTTTTAGCATTTGTTTTTTGGTATAGAACACCCCCACCCCCAATTTCATGAAATAGTGCACAACGTTTAGTTTTGTCTTACGTATTTTGCAAGAATATCTGGGCAAGTTTCATGAAACTAAACTTGCATGTTTCTTAGTGCAGAATTCACCTGTCAGTTACAAGGGATCTGACTGTGCAGTATTGTATACATTAATACTTTGTTGTTTATGTTGCAGTTGTTTTGTGTTACTTCTGCTTTCATTTCATACATGTGTCTAAATTGTAAATTAAACTGAAACGTAAGAAAGTAAGGCAGGTTAACTCTCAGTCATTTTTTATTTGCATACGTTTCTATATATTGAACAGAAACATAATTTTTCAAAAATTACACCAAAAAAATTATTTGTCATTTAAATAGAAATACTATATTGTACAATGTAGGCTTCCTTTTTTGCACTCGGATCTAATATGTATTATGCATGAAGATGTATATTTTATAGTAGTAGTAGTAATAATAATAATAATAACAATGCATTGAAACTTGACTTGAGAGAGTTGAAAAAAGACCACCTGTCATTTTAGACCAGATTTTTAATGCATGGATGAGTTTTGTAACATAATTAGCTGACCTCTTTTAAGAGAGCACCTGTCTCTAAAAACATTTTTTGTTGGAAGAAGTGGTTGTTTCTCAAGACAGGTTTTATAAACTAATGATAATAATATTAATAATAACAACAACATTAGTAATAACACACCTGAGTACATTTTTATATTAGTTCTGGATAAGTGCATCTAGTATTTATCAAAGTATTGGAACCAGTGTGCCAGTGTCATTTTTTTCCTGTAATCTGTGCACCTAATGGTAATCTGTGTGGCTGATTTTATCTTATTTCAGTACACAGTACACCTGATTTGTCTTGTTTTTGATAATTGTGTCCATCCTTTTATAGTTTCTTTTCCTACAGATTGACATTAATACAGGAAAAAAGTTGTACAGATCTACTGGAAATAAGAGAATCCTGCCTGACAGGTTCTGATTTATATAATGGATTAGAGCCATACAAGTTCAAAATCATATATATGCTATTCTTCTTGAATAACCTTCAGGGAAATTTTGTTCATTTCCGAGTTTTCACTGTGCATGTAAATGGGTGTCTATAAAGGACACTCAAGGGACCACAGAGTGTCCTTTATAGATAGGTGACCTTCATACAGAGGTTACAATGATCATTAGTATAAGAGAAGAAACCCATAACAATTCCTTTATGAGTAGAAGGCCACTCAGGCAGGTTTCACTCTGAGTGTGTGTGTGTGTATATGTATATATATATATATATATCTCTCTCAAAGATTTTCCCTGATGATCAGGAAAGTATCACAGGATCATATGCTGCGGTAGCTCAGTGATTAGCATGCCAGACTTACGACTGAACGGGTACGGGTTAGAATTCTACGATCGGATCAGCCCAGCTCTGCTACCATTGTGTCTCCTTGGGCAAGGCACTTTATTCCAGTTGCCTTGGCACTAAATAACCTACTTCTGTTGCTGCACCGTAATAAAACTCCCAAACCAAACCTGGAATCACTCCAGTTGCTAAAAAGGAGTTTTTATGTAATCTGCATTGAGGTTACTTTCTACATACACTAGCATCTTGTATACATTGAAGAAATGAGTTAGTGCAGCCTTTCGGCTGATATAAGGACAACTTTGAAGACAACTTTCGACTGTTACAACAAGATCATGTAGGATTTGGTCATCATCGCAAGCCACGGGCAACAATCCACTATGCTCCTTTATCACCCATGGCTATCTGTGCATGAGATTTCCTCGTTTTTCATGAGTACACATAAGCAAAAATACATCATAAACAACACACTGTGACAATCTTCTACAAGTCAGTGAAAGTGCCCATTGTATCAATCAGTAAGTGACTGTGTTTGAAAGAGAAACTTTCATTGGCTCATTCAAACAGTGTGAAAGGTCATATTGAGTCGCAATGGAAAGAAAATTTTACTTGTGCTCACAGTGATTGGTTAAGCAGGTTTATGCAGATTTATAAGAAACAAGGAAAGCTCTGCACAGGCCAAGGGTGATAAATGAGCATAGAATTAAGCGGTATTGGGAAGACTGTCTTACGAGTAGAAACCGTTGTTAGAGAAATAGAAAAAAAAGTGAATGTTGAAAAAGAAAAAAGATGGTATTTTGAAAACCAATGATTATACAACTAAGCTATGTGTTTTGCAGTTGATAAATATGTTTGGGATGGCTGGAGGGATTGAAATCAGAATTATATAGTGTTGATATACTTCAGTATCTAGGTGAATTTTATTTTTAATATTATAGATTTAATTCATTTTTCAGAATTATTTTTCTCAGACCTTTTAATTTTGTAATAATCTGCAACTATTTTAGTTTATGTTGTCATGGGCTTCAGTTTCCTTTAGTAATTAAATAGTTTTCAAATTGACAGGCTGAAACACTGCCATATTCCCAATAATCAATAACAAATTTATAGCATGTTTTTAAACTAGTTTTTACTTGCTTATAAGTTGAATTCAGCTGCAAACTGCATAGACCCAGATCTGCTGTCACATAATGTGCCAACAGATCTGGGTCTATGCATTTTGTTAGGCAGAATCAGTAAAACAAACAACATAGACCCTGATCTTCCAGTGCATTATGCAACAGCTGATCAGAGTCTATGTTGTTTGCAGTTGGACTCTACTTATAAGTGAGTATATATGGTACATGCCTTTTTTTAAAAGTGGTTTACATGCAGCCTTGATAGGTCTGCAAGTTGTCATACAAAGTGTAATTTATCTGCAGTCCCTGATAAACCCTTTTCATACTGTGTAATAGGATACAAAGAACAGAGCCCTTCATCCTTTTTTTATGGAAATTATTGGATAAGAATTACACCGGTTACAATGTTAATATCCTCAGGGTTGATTAAAAGTTAATATCCCATCTGATAATATACCTTCCTCATTGGCTAAATCCCATAATTGCAACAAAAGCCCAATCTCATTTTCTCTCTCTCTTTCATTGAACAAATATACAAGGCAGGTCCCCTCCACTTACAATGGGAGATAGAGTGTAAGTAACTTTGGTTAAATGTTTGATTCAACTGTTGTTCATGTTCTTTCAATTTGTTGTTAAATTCTTCAATTGAGCCTCTGTGTAAGAAAATATAATGGTACATCTTGAAGCAGTATTCTAGTTTAATCATCATCTGAATTGTATCTTTTTTTTAAGGTAAACTTCATCCAACTTTTGCTTAATGAAGTTTCAGGCTTGAAATTCTTGTCATGTTCTTGGTAGGTTTTTAAACTTCCATTTGACAAGGACAGTGCAAGCAATCAAATGCCTTTCATCTTTCATCCTTGAAATGAATCTAAAAACCATTGTGCAAGGTTGCATAATCATCCTGTTTGATGATATTCAAAAGTGAATAAAAACTAATTTCACGATTTTTACCCCTTAAGGTAAAAGATAAAAATCCTTGAGAGAAGGAGTGATGCCATTGCTTATACTGAATTGGATAATACAAAATTGTGTCTTCTAGTTTCTTTTATAAATCTTGTACTCCTGGTTTTTCTTACACCTTTAAATCGAAAGGATGCTTTCTAAAGAGTTTATGAAACTGCTTTTTAAAAACCCAAAAGAAAACAAATGCAAAATTTTAAAAAATAAAAGGTTCAAGACGTGCTTACATATTTATGAGATTAAGATATTTGCTCGATAAGTGTTTCAAGATTAATGCAGAAGAATAATACTTATGTGGATTTTTAAAACTAGAGTTAGGCAAATATTCAGATGAAAGTACATAATCCAGATTACTATATGCATTACACATGTGCATGCTTTAAAATCTGGTTAATAAACATGCACACACACACACACTATATATATATATATATATGGAAATCTAGCACATACCATACTCATCTCCAGATATTTTTTTGTACCAAAACTAAGTGCATACATTTGTAAATAAAGAAAGCAAAGTCTTATACATTAGATTGCCTCATTTGCTCTCTTAATGTTATTTTCATGTTATTCAAAGATTTAAAAAAATAGGTCATAGACATACTGGAGGGCTTGCAAGGATATAGCTAAAGCAAAACATGCCTAATTACCAAAATTGTTTTTGAAATCGACTATGATTTACTGCAAAGCTGTTGGCATAATTATGCTGGGATAGTTGATCACTTTTTAAAAATTCTTTTGAGTCACCTTAAAATAAGTAAGACCACTAATTATGTTTGAAAACAACATAGATCACCAGCATGTAAGTCTTTTGCTCTCTTAATGTTATTTCATTTTTATAACAAAAATCAGTAGGGTATACTGTGGGGTTCCTCAAGAATATGGCTGAAGTATGGCTTGTCTAATTACCCCCCCCCCCCCAAAAAAAAATAATATGCAAAATTAACAAACCAAAATTGAACGACTTGCAACAGAATATGTACACCAAGGAAACTAAACTTAATTATTAGATTAGATGTTTAGTAATGATAATGATAATTGATAACTAGTGTAAAAAAAGATTATGAAATGAACGCTATGTTTAATATTACAAAGCACAAACAACGTTTCTACTCATAGCAATGTTTGCCAATTGTGAATTGTGTATTTAATTAATTTAGCAAAAAATAATTCAGTCATATGTTTCAGACTAAAACAAATTACTATGCTAAAAAAGACATTTAAAAATGAATAAGTTCCTTAGACAGAAAATATGGATGAATAATCTTTTGTTAATATAACCATGTGAATGGGTGTAAAGACTGATTATGGGTAAGTTGTGTTAATTTATTCAAAACTATGGAGGTACATGTATTGGGTGTGGTTTTGGACTTGGAACAATTTACTGAAAAACAGAGTGATTGAACTACCTGGTAATGTTAACAGGATAATGAATTACATGCTGATTTTTTACTCTTTCAGTGTATTGATTGCTGCATTCTTTATTGAACTTTTTGCTCATTTTCAGAAAGGGATCCCCGCAATGATGCTGTACCAGCATCATTTGATTACTTGTTTTGCTCAAGATCTTGTTCAAACTGGATCAAGACTGTACTGAATTTCTGGTTATTATAATACTAAAAGTACATGTAATCTACAGCACTGATCAATCAGTTAATAATGCAACACCTGGTGGCTTCATTACACAATACCTTGCAGCTAGTCTATTTTCTCTCTTTAATGATTCAAAGCTGTTAGTAACTAATATCACAATTGCTGTTTTATGACATGCATTCAGTGGAAAAGAGTTTAGACACAGATTTTGTCCTTGCTAATGTATCAGCAGATCTGGGTTGATGCTGTTGTCAGCAGGCCTGGAGATAATAAAGCTCACAGCTTGAGTTTGAGATTGAATTTTCTCTTGGAATCAATCAAAATCTGAAGTTCAAACTACAAACCAAAAATGTAAAGACTCATTTAGCAGAAAAGAGGACCCTTTCTCCAATCCATGAATTAAATGAGTGTTGGAAAAGGTCATTTTTAAAAAACAAAAATACAAATATTTATATCCAGACAAATATAGCCAATGTCAAAATGGTGTGAACAATCAATGCGTAACTCAGTCATAAACGTCAAAGCACAGGTAGGTAATTGACATCTGTTCACGAGTGTTCAGACCTTATAGTTCATATGTTGTATTGGCCAAACCCTGCACACAAAAACATGGTGAATGGATGAGAATTACCTTCTGGCCCTTTGGTATTTTGACTGCATCAGGCATTGATTGTTTGCACAGTTTCGAATTTGGCTCTAAATGAATTCACAGCAGTTTTCCCCTTACTCTGCAGATTTGTCATGAAATAGAAGACAAATTTCAGGATAGAATTTTAGTCATATGAACATGTTGCCATACATTTGATGTCATAAACATAAATAGGAGTATGCCCACATTGTAAATTGAAACATGTTCTTTTGTGTTAAATTATGTGTTGTAAGTTTTGCCACCTGTTGGGATGGACTAGTCCAAAATGTTGTTTTCTGCTACTTTGTATTATTTTGCTGCATTAATGGTGGTAGCATGATCAGTAATGTTAGACATTACTGAAAAGTGGCAGAAAACAATGTGTTGGTCCAGTGAAACCATTGTATGTCCATCTGTCAAATTTCTGTTGTTGACCATAGAGACAGTACCTTAACTCTGTATGTGGGTGCATCTTAGTGATATAACACCAACCCACCAATATTTGGCCACTGTAGCCATATGTTTATGTTCCATGAAAACGTTTCTAATGTATGTTTGTGCATTTTTGTATGTGTTTGTGGTAATTATCATGTTCATAACAAGCATTTAAAATACTTGCACACCACTTTACCTATTTCTTGGTGGATTAGACCCTCATAAACATTCAAATGTAAGGTGAAAGCACAGATGACTTTTGGTTGAGTCATGCTAGTTTATACATGAGCCTGGCATAGACAGTACAGACTTGTGACTACTGATGCTTAATGGGCATAATATCTTTACACTCTGCAGTCATTCTTTATCTTTTTTTTAATACATGTATGTATGTCTGTCTGTCTGTCTGTGTCTCGCTCACTCTCTCTCTCTATATGTATATATATATATATATATATATATATATATATATATATATATATATATATATATATACACACACACACACATTCACACATGCACACAAAGACAAAGGTATGTGTAGACTCTAATTAGGGAGTGGTCATGCTGTCTATCTGTATTATCTACCAAATGGTTGAAAATTCAGACCAGCCAAGCCAGTTACATGTAGATAAATTAGCTGTCTTTTGGCAGCCAATTTCAAGTTAGAAATTTTCCAGGGCGCTTCAGATTTATCTTACTTTGTTTGTCTAGAATTATTCATTTGATATGAGAGAAAGTGGTGGGTTTATGCATTTGCATGAAAGTCTCTAATATGGGCAAGTGGAAAACAGTGATTTTTACATTATAATCCCTGTCTTACTAAATTTTTTTACTGGTATCAAAGGAGATTCAAGTAATTAGGACAAAGATTCCTTTAATACTGTACTTCCAAGTGAATCAAATATTTAATGAGTTGTGTACAGGACATGAAAGGGACCGACTGCACTATGACCTAAACAGTGGAAGGTAACTGACAGCCATTGCTGTTCACAATAAGTTGCTTGTTGGTTTTTATGTCTGTTTAGGAGCCTTTATACATGTACAAACTTTCATGCCAAAAACAACACTGGTTTGGATTACATTTGATTAAATGTTTTATTCAGTTAGCTCCCATTATTTCACCAAAACCTTGCTATAAACTTGTTTATACTGTTGTCCGCTTTGGATGCACACTGTAGAACTTTTACAAGGATTATTGACAGTTTCACACAAAATTGAAATTGACGCATGCAAGATAAATTTGTGATATTTCTGATACATATTCTCAAAATATATGAAATTAAGTAAGTTTTGCCAAGGTGTAAATTAAGACCATATTATATGGGCTAAAACATTAGTTTGCAGTTTCATTTTAAAGAGTGTCTTTGACAGAAAAACAATACTATTCCAGGTTGGTAATTTCTTTTATTTATGCTGAGCAGCATCTAAAACATGCTTTTTGACTGTAGAAAGTATACTGGTTACTCATTCACGGTGTAAGATACCCCCCCCCCCCCCATTTAATCCTACTATGTGACACATGTGTAGCATTCGTTTACATGATTGATGCCATGGTGTTATAGATCTATTCTGTTCTGTTAATAATCTAATATTACAAAGAGACACTGACTGATATAGTCAATACTGAATAGCTGTCTTATATTGGTTCATTGTTTGCTTTCGTGATATTAGGGTCAGGTATTTAATTGTGTGAAGGAAATTGAGATTTTGGAATGATATGACAGCTATATAATTGTTGTCCGATTTTTGTATAACTTCTCACCTAGATTACAGTGTAGACTGTCATTTATTCCCCATTATAACCTGATGATACCAGTAGTCTGTTTAATTTAGAATGTTTTTATATTATTTAACTGGAAAGGAAATATTGGATCAGTGCATTAGCTTGGTAGCTTGTTCCAAGTGTTTATTAGTAATGTCGGATGTATTATAGTTAACCTGAGGCTATTAGTAAACCCTTTCATTGAAAAAATGCATTTCTCAGTGGAAAGTCTCTCAGACTAAAAAAAAAAAAATGTGTGGTTTTGGGTAATACAGCCTGCTCTATTTTATTGGTCTTGTCTGATAACTTTTATCGCATATGCAAAAAAAAAAAAAAGATAGTTTGTAACAACCATGCAGAGTTTTATTTCACCTCCAAACCAGTGACTTTAGAGAGGAAACTGACATGAACTGGATTTTAAGAAAGTAATACATATTTTTTTTAACTAGCCTTCCTACCCTATTTTTTCCACACCATTAGCAGAAACACACATACATTTTTTAGGCCTCAACTCTTCAGATGATACTACTACTACTACTATTCATAATCATCATGATGATGATTCAGGATTCTCAATATATTTCAAAACTGAAGAGTCATTTGACCCACGACCCCATAATCTCAAATCAAAAGGAAAATCTCAAGAGTCAGAACTTTAATCTCAATAGTCAGGCCAAAAAATATTACATGTCTGGTTCAGGTTACATAGCCCAAAAAGTAGGGTAGGTAGGTAGGCTTTTTTTTTAAAAAAAAAATACATGTATATGTGGTATAATTAAGGTTCACCGCGAGTAAATGTTCTGCCTTAAGAAGCGTCTTTATGTATTTATGTACCCTTGACAGCTGGCCTGGGCAGGTATCGAACTTGTGAAACTTGAATTATGAATCAGATGCTCTACCAACTGAGCTACCACAGCTCCCATGATGTATTGTGTTTCAAAATGATCTGAATATGGGAAAGAACATATTGAAGTCATGTCAGTAGTATTTACTCAGCAATAAACTGCAGGTTATTATAAACTATTTCATCAATTGAATGGAATTTCTTTTAACTTGGCTGTATGATTGTCCTCATTTATTAAAGACCTCCTCATCCACTTCCACCCCCTACCCACACAAACTCCACAGAAACCAGATATGCACATGATTGAGATCTTCTCAAACATGACATGCAATTTGAAACTCTATTTACATGTACATCATAGATGGGCAAAATGAAAAAGAAAGAATGCAAAAAGGATAAATATTTATTCTGTTCAAGAATTTTTCCATATGATGCGTGGATTCTTTTAGAAATACAGGTATATCCTTTTTTTGGCATACAAAAGAGGTTGGGATTTTTTTAACAGAAGAATTGTTTAAAAATATTTCAGAATATTTGTAAATGATGACAAAGTTTTATTTCTAGTAATTGATGTACATGTAACTGGTACATATGACTTTGATCATATTGCATACATTCTAAATGGCAAATACCGGTACCTGTTTCTGATTTCTTAGTAGGGAACATAAGAGCCCTGTTATTACAATGTGCTACAATATACTGTTTATGCAATCAATTCCCATATACCTACATGGATAATGTCTTTTGCTTAAATACACACTTGAAATTGAGCTTTTCATTTTGTCATCAGCTACACTGTAGACCTTGGTATGCCATGTAGACTGTGTGATATCATTCCATATATACTTGTGCATAAGTCGGATCCAGCTGCAAACTGCATAGACCCAGATCTGCCATTGCATAAAGTGCTCACAGATCTGGGTCCATGTAGTTTGTTAGGAGTAATCAGTTGAACAAACAACTTAGACTCTGATCTGATGGCACATTATACAACAGCAGATCAGGGTCTATGTTGTTTGCAGTTGGACGTGATTTATAATCGAGTTATACAGTACATCTGCAGCATTCTTGAAAGATATATGTAGTACTTTAATTATACATGTGTAATAGCATAAATTTACATGTTTCTGAGAGTATTTAAAGTTTTGTCCAATAAAGTAAATGCACAGAAGGTTTTCTCAAGACTGTGGTTAAAGAATACAACATTCCCTCACATTAAGGCCTTTCATTTTAACACAGTTCCAGTTATAAGGCAAGTATAGTCATGGATCCCATTTCATTAAGTGGTAGTAAATGTATGTGTCCTGTACTTCATTGTAAGGTGGTCTCACTATATGGCAGGGTTATAATGAAAGAGTACTGTACAATGTTTACAGGATACAAAATGTTAAAATTGTATGAATATTTCGCGACTTCACTATAACACCTGTCATTATAATACAGTTCCAGTTATAAGGCAAGTATGGTTATGGATCCCATATCATAGAGTGGTAGTAACATTATATGTATCATGTACTTCATTATAAGGCGGTCTGACTATATGACAGTGTTCTGCTGGTGTGTCAGGTGTTTACTCTACAACAAGGTTTGTTTTTGTTTTGTGGGTTAAACGCCATTTTCCAGCACATGACAGGCTATATATGGCGTCAAGTATATTTGGTGGAGGAAGAACATGTTACTGATCTGTAAATGCGAGCACTTAAGAACACTCAGTAACCTGGGGACCCTACTCTACGCCAAAATGATCATTGCTGTTGTGCAGTTGGATGCAAGATTTTATAGTGGAGGGAAATGGATAATATGAAAAATGATTTTCCTTTTACAGCAGAACTTTTGTTGATTTTCATTTGAATTTTGGTATTGATATTACCGTTTATACTTGGGTATAAGTCAGGTCCAACTACAAATAACATAGACCCTGATCTGCTGTTGCATAATGCGCCATTAGATCATGGTCTATGTTGTATGTTCTACTGATTGGGCCTAACAAACTGGATATACCAAGATCTGCTGGTGCAGGTGCATTATATGACAGTAAATCTGGGTCTATGTAGTTTGCAGTTGGATCTAACTTATACGATAGTATATACAGTACACTGTATATGCAGTTATTTGAATTTGTTTGACATGGATTTTATTTGCATTGATTGATTTGTCCTTGACAAAATATTTCTGATGGTATGTTTTCTTTTTCAGTTGGACCACCATATACATTTAGATTCAAGGTTAAATTTTATTCCTCTGAGCCAAATAATTTGCATGAAGAACTTACTAGGTAAGTTATACACTCCATTCAAGTAGATTTATAAAAACAGGTTAACTTACTTTCTATGCTTCAGGGATCAAATTAAGGAAGACTTAAAGTTTATTAATTTTTTTTTTTTAAAAATACTAGACTGCTCATTTATAGACTCCAGGGTATGAACCACGGGAGCCCTTTTTTTAAAATTAGCTCTACTAGTCATAGACCAGAAGAGCTTATGTGATGGTCTGTTGTCCATCGTCACCATGTGTGGTCCATCTGTCCATTAGCACAAGTTTGTTATCGCTACTCCTCCTTAACTGCTTGGAAGATTGCCATGAAACTTAACACACATTCCTCCCATGGTCTAGTTGGTCCTAGATGAAAATGGTGCTGCTCGCACATCCAATATGGCCACCACAGCAGCCATCTTGAAAATGTTGTTATTGGTACTCCGCCTGAATGGATGGTCATATCAGCATGGGGTTTTCACTCAAAGACTTCTTATGATGTCTAGTTGATCCTAAATGAAAATGGTGTCGATCTAATGTCTAATATAGCCGCCATGGCCGCCATCTTGAAAATCTTGTTATTGCTACTCCTCTTGAATGGATGGTCATATCAACATGGAGTTTTCACTAAAAAGACTTCTTATGATGTCTAGTTGGTCCTAAATGAAAATGGTGCCGATCTAACATCCAATATGGCCACCACTACAGCCATCTACAAAATCTTTTTATCGCTACTCCAGAAGAATGGAAAGTCAAATTGACATAGCGTTTTCACAAAAAGTCTTCTTATGATGTCTAGTTGGTCCTAAATGAAAATGGTGCCAGTTGCACATCCAATATGGCTGCCATGATGGCTGTTGTGAAAATCTTGTTGAATGGATGATCATTATGACATTTGGTTTTGATCAAGAGTCTTGGAATAATGTCTACTGTGTCCTAAATGAAAATGGTGCCAATCTTACGTCCAGTATGTGCACCACAGCAGCTAGTTTGAAAATCTTGTTATCGCTGAAGAATATAAGAGATGGTTTCAACTCTCGGCAGTTAAAAGGAACAACTGGTCTTAACTCGAATTCCTGGAAATTCTTTTTGCCGAGTAGAGCATCAGTCCCTTCCAGGGACTCTTGTTCATTTTATTATATTTTTTTAAAAGAGAAACTGTATTTGTTGTAATGGCGGTAATTTTGCAATGGGCATGGACAACCTTGCACTTAGACCTAAGACATAGTAGAGATCTACTGTAGACAAGCCAATTTTTGTCAAATGTAGCTAAATAACTTTGAAGGACTTAATAGATTCAAACCAAATATGGTGTGAGCCTTTACAAAAAGAAGACCTACATCATGTTAGATTTTCATCATTTTCCAACTAAATTTAATGGAATTATGGCCCCTATTTGACATAAAACTTTTCCTTTCTATTGGATCAGAATTTTGTTTCTGCGCAATTGAAGGATTTGATGCACTGGATCCAAATTTGGTATGAAGCTTTATGGTAAGAAAACCTTGGTCAAGTTCAAATTTCACTATTTTCTGACATAAAACTTTGGCCTTTAGTTGCATCATATTGGCAGGACATCCATGTCATATTGACACATTTCTAGTTTTTAATTAAAAGAAAGTATGGTTTAAGTTTTAAATGAGGAAGTTGCATATCAAATGATTATGAAACTTGTGTTCAGTCTGGGTTCATTATTTTTATGTCCGCATCATTTTTATGATGAGGGATTATAGTATGTTATTAGCTCAATAACATTTGAAGGACTGCATGGATTGAAACCAAATTTAGTTTGAGGTTTTATATTAGGACAACCAAGTCATTTTCGATTTTCAAACCTATTGACAAAATTTGACAGTTATGGCCCTTGTTTAAGTTTCCTCTTGCATATAGAAGAAAACTTTCTTTAATAACACCATACTGGTGGGTCTGTGTTGTGTGAACACTTTCAGTGTTTTCTCCAGTGCACTAATCAGGACAGGGTGCTGGTTGCCTGTCTAGGCAGGGTGCTGGTTGCCTGTCTGAGCAGGGTGCTGGTTGCCTGTCTGGGCAGGGTGCTGAATGCTTGATGGAGTTTTTATGCAATTCACTGGTACATTTAAGATAATATTTGACTGCAAGTGAAAAAAGTGGTAAATTATGTCAAGTTGATGCCCCAAAATGCTCATGTAGAATGTTACTATATGTATGCACTTAGAATGTTGTCAACACAATGCAAGAACAAGTTAGGTACAACACTGCACATTTTTAGTTGTTTTTTTTTTACTTATTTTTTTTCCAATACATTATTTCAATTTAATTTTATTATAGGTATCAGTTTTTCCTGCAATTAAAGAATGATATCCTGTCTGAGAGACTTCCATGTCTATTTGACACAGCAGTGGAACTGGCTGCTTATGCTCTGCAGTGTAAGTAAATCATTTGGTGGTTTCTTTGGCAGTGTATTGGCAGTGAATAAGCAATTCTTTGACATTGTATCAGCAGTGCAGCCAAGAATTTCAAAATGGGATGTGGGTTTCCATCCCAACTGAGTTTTGTAAAAAGTTGAATTGACTATCAAAATGGTTATAACATAATCTACACAGAAATTAAAGAAAAAGCAATCCTGTAAAAAGTGATAAAAGTGTTATATGCAAACATTTGAGAAAAAGAAAGGATAATCTTATATTGTATGAAATCAAACGACTATTGTCTTAGCTGGCCTACTTTTTTTTGGCAGATGTTCTTTCTCACCATCTTATATCAGGAGCATACAGAAGACATCAGACTTTTTGGTGAAGGCTTTATGTCTCTGTCAGTCACAGCAGTTGCACAGGTTGTTTGAAGAAATCACAACTGTTCATACAACAAAATCAGCCAAAATAAATAGTGGCTACTTCAGTGTCTTTGGTGCACATATCATCTCGCAAAACATTTGCTTATTGTAAAATTACTGGCAAATCTTGCTTTGTTGCGGTCATCTTGAAAAACACATCCAGTGCGATGTAGGTATTTGCCATACATTTTGATATAAGCAGTGTTTTTTAAAAGCAATGCCAGTGACCTAGTGTGGTGAGATTGTATTTAATCTCTTGAGGCAGTCCATTTCAGCAGTTGAGTGAAATTCAGAGATGCAAGTTCACTCACCTTATCTTCCCTAGAGATGAGTATACACTGAGTTAGTTTCTATAACATTGCACAAGTTTTATTGCATTTGACCATTAAAAGAGTTGTAGTATTTAAAGAATCACATTATTGGTTGTTTCTAAGCAGACTTAATCTTGATCTAATCTTGAAAAAATTATCTTAAATTTATCAAATATGTAGCAGGGCTGGAAGTCAGTGCTAATCTGCTATCACGCAGTTAGTGATTTTGCTGATGGATCACTAAAATACAGCCGTCACTAATCCGTTTGAGCAATGAAACTTATTGCCAGTCACTGTCTTAACAGTTAAGAAGTGGTTGTGAGTTGGGATTTCCTTAAATGGTTAATATTGATCCGTTTATTGTGTTAATTGACAACCTGCACTTGGCATGGTACAGGTAAATGCTCGTGGTGCAAATGGACAGGTGTTAAACCACTCATCTACACATCAGATAAATTACTGTGATTATTGTCAAAATAGTCTTCTTGCACGTGGAACTAGCCTGGTGTTCTGCCCACAAGCACTGATTTTGTTACTGATGATGACAAAAGGTGTAGGGTGTCATGCTAGTATTGACCAATTGGAAAAGGTCATGTTTGCTGACTAAACGAATAATCCTGAATTATACCAAACTATGTGCTTTAATATTTATAGCATTGTTGATAATCATTCAGTGCATTGTGCGGTGACAATTGTAAACATATGCAAGTATTTGCAGGGTGCACAGCTTCCACCAAAATGGCAGAAATTAGATGATGATAAGAGAGAGTACAATCGTAAATATGATCAAGAGATGAGACTAAGAAATTACCAAAAATCCTGGGAAAATGAATACAAATGGCTGAAGTATGACCCAGGAGAGTTTGTGATGTGCATTTTCAGCACCGTATATCATTCCTGAATCTTGTTGGTGAAATACAGTAATTTGTTATTGTTTTGAGTTAATGGTAATGAATAATAAACGTTGAATTAGAAACTGAACTGGCTTCTGTGAGATTTTAGCATAATCACTGAAATGTAGGCGGGATCAGTAATAATTTTATTTTGGTGATCCTGTGGGTTAGTGGGGAAAAAATCCTCATTTTCAACCCTGATGTAGGGTCTATTTTAGAAAGTGTGATTGCAGGATTCATGCAAATTTCTATTAAAAACAAATCTCACCAAGAAATCAATCGAATATGCATAAATCACATCATATTTTCAAGCCCTCCCTTTATTTCTTCATTAAATCCCTCTTATGTTGGAGGGTGGAATTTGCCCCTTAATTTTCAAATCTAGAAAAGACCCTGAATATAGGTCTTTATTACTTAATAGTAATACATATTTGGATAATGTTACGATCCAGAGCCAGAGGTGTAGCTAGACAGTTTTCTGATGTATGCACTATAAAGGGACTGGAAGAGGGTGAGGGTTCTCATAGAACTTTAAAAATGGTATTTTGTTTTTCCTGTGTTATGCACATGCATCTTTGCATATGCCTAGTCACATCACTGAGAGCAAGCCATTTTATTTTTATTGATTATTGTGTACAGTAGGGTAGCTCCAAGGATTGTTCACAAAGTACAGCTCTCTACAGACACAGTGTAGCTACAAGTATAAAATGCAGATACTGTATGCAGCATCTGCCACAACAATTAGAGTGCAAAATTTATTTTGTTAATTTTCACTTAAGATGGGGGTAGTAGAAAGTTTTCTTGTTATTTCCAATTGAATCCAAGCACGTCTAATTTCAGAGAGACTTTCAAATGGACAGTTGCTTAGACATGTAAGGGAAGTTGTTTTGGATTTGCTATAAGGCCTATGTATGAACAAATAGGTGAAATTTGGACTTTTTTGGGGGTTGTTTTTTTTTTTGCTAATTGGACCCATGATTTTGTCTGCTTGTCCTCTTTTACCCCAAGTCCCAATGTTACCCGAAAATTTGTGAAGGTTCATTTGTCCATGTGAAGTTTGGTCAGGTCTGGCGTAGATTTGACGAGAGGAAGTCTAAAATCCAGACAAAATCTCAGGTCCTGGAACTGCCAATTTTTTTACTAAAGAAAATCTAGTCTCAAAATTTTCTTCAGATGTATTTTTTTAATGTACATAAAATGGCAACATTACTTGGCATCAGTGTAAAGCTACATCCTTGTTCTTGGCATCAGTGTAAAGCTACATCCTTGTTCTTTTCTCTAATACCACCCACTTGGGTCTATCAGGAACTGCAATGACATCACAGGCCCTGAAAGAAGGGTACTACCTCATGATGCAAAATTACGTCTTTTGGCCTAAACGAGTTAATGGTGTAAACATTTGTGGCTTTATCAGTCTAATGCATAGGTCAGAGATGGTCAGCAAACAGTTTTAGCCCACACAGAGTTGAAATTTTTAATAAAGCCTCAATGAAAAATAGACTGTCAAGACCAACAATGACTGCCTGACTTCAGGTAACAGTAGAGGAATAGTGAAATGAAATAATGTTGGTATGTTTGTCAATCTTTCAGCTGAGTTGGGGGACTTTGATCCTGCGATCCATACTCCAGGGTACATCTCAGAATTCCACTTTGTCCCTCACCAATCAGAAGAGATGGAGCTGGCCATTTACAACCAATATCAAACATGCACGTATGTACCACAACAGTATTGTAATTTACCATACATAGAGCTGTTTTTTTGTACGGTTGACTCAGTATATATGTATATTCTCATGCAGAATTTCAACTAAGACACTTACGTGTCTACTTTTTTGTCAAATTTGCATCACTTATCCTGCGCCAATGTTAGAATTTTGTTATATATGTACTATATTAGCTGTGATTGGAGAAAACGTCCCTTCAGGTATAAAATTGAGATTTTGAGATTTTGTGTATTGCAAAAAGAGCAATTCTTTCCGTATATCATGCAGTTTATTTCACACAAATATCATGAATATTGATAGAGAAAAACTGGTTTGAATATGTAATGAAGCAAAGTTATGACAACAAATTCTTTTGTATCATGTCAGTTTACCTTGATAATGTCATATTGTCTGGAGGGATGTTTTCTTGCATTGTAGTCTATATACATATAGGAAGCGCTTAACTGAAAGCCTTTCATCCATGATCTGGCATCCGTTAGCACAAATTTGTTATCGCTACTTAACTACTGGGAGGATTACCATCAGACTTTATAGACACATTCATCCCAAGGTCTAGTTGGTACTAAATGAAAATTGTGCCCCTCAGACATCTGGTATGGTCAACATGGCAGTCATTTTGAAAATGTTGTTATTGCTACTACACCTAAGTGCATGGTCACATTGTCATGGGGTTTTTACTGAAAGACATCTTATGATGGCTAATTTATTCTTGGTGAAAATGGTGCTGATCCAACCTCCAATATCATCGCCACAGCAGCCATCTTGAAAATCTTATCGCTACTTCTTCTGAACAGAAAGTTATATCAACATGGGATTTTCACCAGAAGACTTCTTATGATGTCTAGTTGGTCCTAAATGAAATTGATTCCACTCGAACATCTAATATGGTCCAGACAGTGGCCATCTTGAAAATCTTGTTATTCCTACTTCACCTGAATGGATCATCATATCAACATAAAGTTTTCACTAAAAGACTTCTTATGATGTCTAGTTGGTCCTAAATAAAAATGGTGCCGATCTGACATTCAATATGGCCAGCATAGCAGCCATCATGATAATCTTGTTGTTGCTACTTCTCCTGAACTGAAAGTCATATCAGCATGGGGTTTTCACCAGAAGACTTCTTATGGTGTCTTGCTGGTCCTAATTGAAAACGGTGCTGCCCGGCCATCTGAATGGATGGTCATCTCAGCATGGGGTTTTCACTAAAATTATGATGTCTAGTTGGTCCTAAATGAAAATGGTGCCGTTCTGACATCCAGTATGGCCACAACAGCAGCCATCTTGAAAATCTTATCTCTTGATATTGTTCCACTTCTCGAACAGAACGTCATATCAGCATGGGGTTTGTACCAGAAGACTTATAGTGTCTAGTTTGTCTTAAATAAAAATTGTGCTGATCTGCTTTCCACTATGGCCACCACAGTAGCCATCTTGAAAATCTTATCTCTACTCCTTTTTGAGGGAAAGTTATATCGGCACTGGGTTTTCACCAGAACTCTTAAATGAAAATGGTGCTGATGTAATATTCAATATGGCCTCCACAGAAACCATCTTTAAAATCTTGTTATCGCTACTCCTGTATGGAAAATCATATTGACATGCAGTTTTCACCAAAGAAATTTTATGATGTCTAGTTTTTCCTAAATGAAAATGGTGCCATTCTGAGGTACAAGATCGTGAAAATCTTATCACTATTCCTGGATGGAAAGTCATATTGACATGGTGTCTTAACCAGAAGACTTCTTGTGATGTCTAGTTAATCTTAAATGAAAATGGTGCTGATCTGATGTCTAATATGGCTGCCACAGTAGTCAAGCTGCCACAGTAGTCAGCTTGAAATTCTTGTTATCACTACTTCTCATGAATGAATAGTCATATAAGCATGGGGCTTTCAGTGAAAGAGTTCTTATAATGTTTTGTTGATCCTAAATTAAAATGGTATTGATCTGTGGCCATCCTGAAAATCTTGTTTTCACTACTCCTTTTAAATGGAAAGTCATTTTGACAAGTGGTTTTCATCAGAAAAGTGCTTATGGTGTCTACTTGGTCCTAAATTAAGATGACCAACCCTGAATATGGCCACTATGGTGGCTATCTTGAAAATATTGTTATCTCAACTCCTCCCAAATGGATGGCTATATCAACATGAGGTTTTCACCAATAGACTTCTTATGATACGTAGTTGGTCTTAAATGAAAATGGTACTGGTTGTACATCAATATGGCTGCTACAATGGCTGTCTTCAAAATCTTTTTGTCACTACTCCCCCTGAATGAATGAGCGGTTAAAAGGAAGAAATGATCTTATCTTGAATTCCTGGAAATTCTTTTTGCCCAGTAGAGCATCATTCCCTTCAAGGGACTCTTGTTTGATACTTGCATCATAGTTCTACTGCTAGGGTAAGTATTGTCAACACATGTTTTGATTCCGGATTGTTCGTTTTGTGTGAATTTTTCTCTTTCAGAGCTTCTTATGTTACAAGGTGTGGGCAAGTGTGGACACAGGAAGGCCCCCATGGGGCATGCACACCACCTGCTTAGCATGCAGGTTGTTCTTACCTGACTAGGGAGAAGAATCAGATCAGCATCTTCCTCAGTATGTTCCTGTTGAATCCCAATGGTGTATCGGGACCCCCTTTCTTGGAAATTAGTCATCTGCCTTTCCCCCATGGCTCCAATTATGTCCCATCCCTGGTTTCAAGGTAGGGCGGATGTGATGGGCCGTGGACCTGCTCCATTTCCTCTGGCCTGGGGCAAAAGAAAGGAGGGGGGCAACCATTCACCTCCTAGATTTAGAAGGAATCAGTGATCCCATTCACCTAGGAGGACTGCTAGAAGGGTTAGTCCCATAGCCCCATATGAATGGCTTAGGGATGACGACATGCCGAAGAGAGTTACTGGGAAGGACAGTCCTATCTAGCCTTGAGCGGGCTCAGGACGAAAATGCCAATTCCATCATGGTGGACTCAAATGAGTTTTCAGAGGAACTGGTGGCAACAGTTCATCCCCCTCAGTTGGGGTCACCTGCTCCTTCCCATTTGTAGTGCCACATGTTGGAAGAGGAGTAAGTTTAAACATTTGAAAAGGCAGTGAATGAAGTTTATTACATCTTTCCCCAAGACTTGTGACCTAAGTCTTCTGGCACTGAGGACAAGAAGATTCTCTTCAATCTGTAGAGGCTTGCTGGGGCATCATCTCATCCAGATCTTCTGTTGCTCCTGCACTCTGTGATAGTCCAAGAGCTTACACAGAAGTTTTCCTGAGGCCAAGAGTTCACCAGGCAGCAGAAGTGGTGGTCTGTCCCCTCTTCTATGCTTCGGCCTCTGGTTTTGTTCTCCAGCTATCGAGTTTATTCTCTGGTTTGGCCCATCAAGCCTTCCACCCACTCCCATCCCCACCTGGACTCTGGGGTTGTCACAAGTGGGGATATTGGCTGTGGCTTGGGCTCACCTTTCAGTTAAAACCCTTGAGGCCTTTGAGTGTAAGGCCTGCACTCTAGTGTAAGGCCTGCTTGCCAATCTCTTTTCGGCAGCCTCCTTTAGTCTTTTGAAGGTGGAAACATTGTCTCCAATGGCACTTCAGTGCTTGCAGGAAGTTGTGGAAAAAAGGTCATGTTGCACTGTCCATGTCAATGGCGCTCAGAACAGGGCTTCTTCACCTCCACAAGGATGCCACCTTGGATACTTTGACAGTCTTGCTTGACCAATTCACACCCCCAAACCCTACTCCTTTCTGTACACTGACTCTTCAGATTCAGGATAGGGTGATGTCCGAGGGTGTGGTTCTTCAGGGATTTTGGTCCCTAGAAGAAGCCACCCTTTATATAAGCAACTTGGAAATGTGGGCAGTCTTCCTAGCCTTACAGGGATGTGTCAGCCTCATAAGGCGTCATTGTTGTTATGGTCGCCTCAGACAACATGTTAGTAGTGGCATACTTCAGGCATCAGGGAGGTACACAATTTTGTTTCTTTGCATGAAAGTCTGGAACCTCCTTTGATGGGCAGCCTTGGAGGAGATACTTTCCAAGTCTGCCATATTCTGGACAAGAGGAATGTCCTGGTGGACAGTCTGTACAGAGGGGATTGTGTGGTCCTCATGGAATGGTCTCCATACCTATTAGTAGCAGAGTCACTTTTCCAACTGTAGGGGAGACCCTTGGTGGACTTTTTTGCTATGAGACTAAAAAACAAGCTCCCCTTTTATGTGTCCCCAGTACCAGTTCATAGGGCCTGTGCTGTGGATGCTTTCAGCCTAAATTACTATCATCTGTATGCATACACCTTCCCACCTTTCAAAATAATTCTACATGTGCTCCACCAAATTAGGATCTCTACTGCTCGGCTCATCCTGGTAACCCCCCTGTGGCCCCAACAGTCATGGTTCAAGGACCTACTCAACCAGTTGGTAGACAAGCCTAGGAGATTACCAAAGACCAGCTGTCACAGCAGAGGGTGTCTCTCCTCAACAACAGCATGCAGATTCTCTAACTGTATCCTCCAGGCAAGGAGGATATCTGCTTCCATGGTTTATGATGCAGAATGGAGGATCTTCTGTAATTGGTGCTGTAGGAAATGCATTGATCCTCACTGAGAGGGACCTTTTTTTCATGAGAATTAAAGTTCATGAAGTTAGGGCTATTGCTACATCTTGGGCCTATTTGAATCACTCTTCTTTGGATGATGTTGTGAGAACTGCCCTATAGTGATGGCACAACATGTGGCCCAACCTTCTATCAGCGAACACTCCTGCTGTAAGGGTAAGAGCAATAATTTTCTATACAAGATTTGTTGAGGCCATCAGCCTCCATCCTAACTGGTAAATTCAGCAATGCTGTAGCAACAGGTGATGTATAACGGTTATTAAAATGTAGTTTTTTTCAGGTGTAATACTAATTTTAATTATGTTATACTTAACTGCTACTATTGCAGAGATTCCCTACTCCCACCCTGCTCTGATGTCCTGTACTCTAGGTCCAAGTCAAAATAGGATGTATTCCATATGTTATAGAGGTGCGCGGTATTACTGGTATACCGGTTTACCTCTGTATTCTTTTCCGGTGGTATGTACCATGATACTTTTTCACTGTACTGGTACTTTGGTAGATTCTGTCAGTAAGGAATGTACGGAAATTTCTGAGTAATCTTGTTACGAATTAATTGATATTAACAGCATGTTTTCATTTTACATGAGAAAATAATTAATCACATGTTTGACATGTGTCATGTATGCCAGTGTGGTGGCCAGATGGTATGTTGTGAAAGATATTCATCCCAAATCCAAATTTTTCAAACTTTCTGATTAAAAAAAAAAAAAAAGGTCATTTTTTTAGTTCTGTACAAGTGTATGTTAATGTGCCTTTGTAAGACTGCGAATCATCCTAAGCTTTTCAGGAGAGTAGTTGCTTTTCTGTTTGACTTTTACGTAATTTCTCAAGTCCACTAAATATTTTCTTGTTTCTTAAGTAAGTTTGTTTTATGTTTACTGACCCTCTCTGATAAATATCTTGCTCGGGTGTTTGTCTGAGTGTCAACACTTCCTTTTTTTATCAACAAACTCTCTAATCTCAGCACCATGTCTTTCACAGGGTGTCAGCTATAGTGTAAGCTTAATCATCCCATCTTAGTTACAGTTTTTAGATTACAACTTATACTACAATTAACATAAACATAGCAAATTCATCTACTATAAGGTACTGACCATTTCATTTTTGGGGGGAGGGAGGGGCAGCAATTTTCTTTTGAGCTGAGATATTTTATTTTCTTTTATCTCAAGATCATTAAATATTTGTTCCAAAAAATATAATGAATATAATATGGTGTTATTTTGCTATAAATCAGAGCACAATGTTTTGTCCAGCTATTGACAGAGGGAATTTTTTTTAAAGAAAAGTCTCAGGCCCCTGCCCCAGAACATTAAATTGTTGGTCCATAATATAATTGCAGTATACCGTGGTACATATCTCACTATGTTCAGAAATACCAAGGTATACCACGGTACAAAACTGTTCATTGTACCCAGCTCTAATATGTTGGCTGTGACTAAGGAGTCAGACTGTTATCATGTTCTTTTCAGTTCTGTCCCACCAATATTAAATGGAGGAGGGAATAATTAGCTTGGACTTGGTACTATGAGTCCCAGAAAAGGAAAGCAATGCAATAGTAGCAGGTAAGTATTACATAATTTAAAATAGTTTTACCCTCCAAAAAACTATGTTTCCCTCATATGGCAGTATTTTATTCTATTACTGACAACCCAGCACTGTCTTCAGAGTGCAAGGGACATGAGTGTGTACAAGCATATTTTGTTAGGCTTTTGTGCAAACTGGTGATATACAACAAATGTGCGCACATTTTTTGTGATATGCATTAAAAGACCCAAGATTGTCACAAATATCTATTTTGAAATGTTTTCAGAGGACAGAATCCTGCTACTGCTGAGTTGAACTTCCTAAACAAAGCCAAGTGGTTAGAGATGTATGGAGTAGATATGCATATTGTAATGGTAAGTAACTGCATTTAATGTAAGAGAAATAGGAAGTTTGAGTTTATCCAACTCTAGTTCACCCAGAAATTCAAGTAGCTTTTGCAATGGCTATTTGTCCTATTGTAACAGTGCAGTGCAATTAGAATATAAATATAGCTTCACTAGGGGATTTTAAGACATCCCCAGTGATTGAAATATATAGGTCAGAGTTCAGGTTTACAAGTGTTTGTATGATGTTAGATAATAATCTATTATAATGTTAGAATTTCGAGATGTTAATGGTGGTCTTATTGTTGGAAATTAAGTTTTACGAATGAGGCTGATGTGTTGCCATTAAAATGGCTATTTGTGACTGTACACCCACCATTTAATCCTCAAATCCTCTTGTACAGAATAATTACCATCAATACTCACTTATAAGTTGAACCCAACTGCAAAATGCACAGATCCAGATCTGTGATCGTATAATGCACCAATGGATCTGGGTCTATGCAGTTTGTTATGAGTAATCAGTAGAACAAACAACATAGACCCTGATCTGCCGGCACATTATGCGCTGGCAGATCAAGGTCAACGTTGTTTGCAGTTGTACTTGACTTATAAGCAAGTATATACAGTATCCACACTTTAACACATTTAAGAAAATTTGTGCGTAACATTTTGAAATTGACATTTTGTGTGGATGCATGTCACAAGGAATGTGATGACATCACTCTGGAATCAAAATAACAGTTCATTGTGGATTAAACTGTGTGGCAAACTTTGATATTTCACCAATCAGATAGCTTGTGACATTTGAAGATGTGTTGGTTTGATATTTCACCAGTCAGATAGCTTGTTGCATTTGACGATGTGTTTGATATTTCATCAGTCAGATAGCTTGTTACATTTGAAGATGTATATGCATTCATGATTATTTGGCAGTTCTGAATTTAATTTTGTCAAAATATGGTTGTTGTTTTTTCTTTAAGCTCTGATCTTGTAGAAAATATTACTTATGACGTCTTAAAAAGATTTAATTGTTTTCAGCAAGTGTTTGAAATTAGGAATATTCTGCAGGATTGCACAGGAATAGTAAGGATTTGGAAACTTATGCTGGGCTTGTTATGAAAGAAACATGGGGGAACAAGAGAGATAGTGACAAAATAAGTAGACTATGGCAGTATATTTAGTCTCATTTGGACTGAATAGGCGCTTTTGCTCATCTCCAGATAGCAACTGAGACACTTTTAATATGGCATCTTTCCCCACCCTCCAAAAGAAAGGAAAAACTAAAGGGGTGGTTTAAGGAGGAAATGCATTGAGGGGCAAGTTGATGAATATGTTAAGTAATCACATTCTGTTTTTATATCCAGGGCCGAGACAGTAATGACTACAAGCTTGGACTGACACCTACAGGAATACTGGTGTTCGAAGGGGAGCAAAAGATTGGTTTATTCTTTTGGTAAGTATGAGATTTTCATTTGATTGAAGGCAACAAGTATAGATTGGTATGGTAAAGGTCATTGTTGAAGTATTCAACTTTAATTCTTTTATCTTGTGTCAAAAATAAAAGCTATAAAGGTGCAAAAACTTGAGCCATTGGTGGAAAAAGTGCTGAAATAATGAACCACTCAAGGTATATCGATCTAACTGTACTGTGCAACCAGTACATAAAAGATGCACTGTATATACTCACATATAAGTCGGTCCAACTGCAAACAACATAGACCCAGATCTGCAATCGCATAATGCGCTAACAAATTGCATAGACCCAGACCTGCTGGCACTTTATGTGACAGCAGATCTGGGTCTGTGCAGTTTGTAGTTGGATCCAACTTGTAAGTGAGTACAAACAGTATTGTTTTCCTGCCATTTATTCTTAACACATTTACATATTTTAGCGTCACAATAAAATGGTACATTAGAATTTCCTTATTTACAGCTGATCAATGTGTTAACTTGTTATAAAATATTACAGTAGTTTTAGAAATTGCTTTCCTACAACTACAGCAGAAATATGTTAAAAAATTTTCACCTGCTTTTCACAGAAAACAGGCATATTAAATTGGTCCTGTCCATCCATCCTTCTCTGTGTCTGTCAGTCCATCCCACTGTCATTTCTGCACAGTAACTCCCATAATTATTATTGGATTTCAACTAAATTTGTTATGCATCTTGATATTGATGACGTTTTTGCTGAGTTTGATTGTCAGCATTCTACCTCTTTATTTGACAGAGTTGTTGTCCTTGATTGTCAAACCTTCCCACTTTCATTTCTGCTCAGAAAATCCCTTGATTACTATTGGATTTCAACTAGATTTGGTTTGCTGCTTGATTTTGATGAGACCTGGGATGAGTTAAGTTGCCAGCATTCTCCATCATAGTTTAGCGGAGTTAAAGCCCCTGATTTTTGCTCTTTCCACACACTTTCATTTGCTGCACAAAAACTCCCTTAATTATTATTGGATTTCAACCAAATTTTATGGACAGCTTGATATTGGTGAGACCTCAGGTGAGTTTGATTGTCAGCATTCCTGTTCAACTGCTTCATTTATGATTAGATTTCAACCAAATGCGGTTGACAGTTTGATACTGATATGACCTTGGTTGAGGATGATTATCAGTACCCAATATCTATATTTGGCAGAGTTATTGCTTTCGTTTCTGCACAAAAGCTCAATTAATTTTAGTTGGATTTCAAATTAATTTGGTATGCAGCTTGATATTGGTGAAACCTTGGCTGAGTTTAATTGTCAGCATTTTACTTCATTTTAGCAGAATTCAAGTCCTTGATTGTCATACCCACCCACTTTCGTTTCAGCATTTAAATGATTCCCTTAATTGATTTTAAACAAATTTAGTAGGCATCTTGATTCTAATGCGACCTTACCTGAGTTTGTCGGTATTGTTTTGGTATATGTTTGACATGAAACATCATCTTTTAGCAGAGTTATGCAGGAGTGAGAATTTCCTGCAGATTTCTTGGATGGCACTTGGGTAATTTTTTTTTAAATTAATGTAAACCTGAGGAGAAAATTCATATAGGGAGGGGCAGGGATGATTTTCAAAGTCAGAGTAATTTTTAAAATTTCTTTAATGTCTCTGCAGAAAAAAAACTGATAAATTAGGACCAGCAAGCAATTCAACTGCTTCTACACATAAGTGGGTTACCAATCTAGTTTTATTTCACAAAGTTAATAATAGAACATGATGGAAAGAATTGATGTTTTGTGAACCACAAGGCAAAAAGATAGCAGTTTTCATTTGTTATTTCCAGAGATTTGAACCAATCACAGGGCATGGTGCAAAGGAAATCAGCAGTAGCAGCTCTAGTTCTAATCCCTCTGTTGCAGCAGCCCCCTGGATGCTTTCCTCTTTTTTCAGAAATATCTGTTCTTACCCCTGGTTATGGACCCTGATTGTTGGACTCTCCAACTTTCTGTATAATAACTCCCTTGGTATGCAACTTCATGTTGATGACACCTTGACTTAGATTGTGTTTTCAACATTCAGTCTGCATTTTTTAGCAGAGTTATAACCCCTGATTGTTGAACCCACCGACTTTCGTTTCCAAACAATAATTCCCCTAATTATTGTTGAATTTTAAGAAAATGTTATATTCTGTATTGATGTACTTTCAACGTAATTTGATTATCAGCTTCGTGTATCATCATTTGGTGTATAGTCACTAAATGTTTGACACTCGTGTTATATGCAGATTTTTGTTGATGAAACCTCACATTAGTTTAGTTGTCAGTGTTCAAAATCATCATTAGTGTCTTCCTTTACAAATGTACCTTAACTCATTTATTTTATCTCCAATGTCACCTAGCTCTTTCATCTACAAAACTACACTCCCCTATTTCCAATTAAAAGCACATGACATCAATTCCTGGAATTTGGTTCTTGGACTTGTGTGGAAATATGATCTGATGAGCTGCAATAAAATGCAGATTTAATAAGTTTGACTCATAATATGTACTAATTTTATAGGCCTAAAATGACTAGACTGGATTTCAAGGGAAAGAAGTTGAATCTGGTTGTTGTAGAAGATGATGATGAGGTAAGAAGAATCCAGAAAACTTATTGTTATTGTACTAATCTGCATTAAAGTTTAAGCTATTTTACCAAGTTTTTTGCTGTTCCAATAATCAAAATACAAGCCAAAATTGAATTATCAGAGGGTCACATATGTTGGCTTTATCCAGGTACTCTGAGACAAACTGAAGTAATTCCCTACCTCATCTCATGATGTCATACCAGCACATCTCGCTGGTGATAATGCTTGGATTGTAGCCTTTTTTTTTTTTTTTTTACATTCCTCAGATTGCTTTTATATTTTTATATTTACTAAATTTATATTTATTGAGATGGATATTAATTGAAACATGTTTGAATAAGAATTCTACATTTCTTAAAGTGGTAAATCATTTCTTCACTCAAAAATTATACAAAATCCATACAAGATCTTTTCTAAATTTATACAAGATCCACTTTTCTCAGTCCATACAAGATCCACTTTTCTCAATCCATAGAAGATACACTTTTCTCAATCCAAATCCTGTAAATGTTGACTACTGATTAAAAAATAATAATTTTTTTTTAGAAATAAATCAATTCATTTATACATGAAAAATATACTAATACTGTTGATGTTATGCTTTTTTTTTTTTATTGATTTTATAAGTGTGAGTAGGTCTATGATCAAAGATGTTAAGTCACATTTCACAAACCTGGTCAATAGATTGATCAAAGATAGAACAAGTTATTTGACATGGTTAAGTTGTATCGTCATACATCATTCACATCACATGACAGACTTAGGTATCATGAATTAGATGACATTTTTGGATAACAGCTGCTCATTTGTTACATCATGTTTGTTATTTTATTAAACCACGTATCCAATTATTTGCGACTGAAAATGTAGCGAGCTCACTTTCTCACACTTGCAACACTAATATACACACATGCTTTCCATCTCTTGCAAACACACATGACGACTGGTTCAAGCTCAATAGACCTGACAGCATTAACATGGCATTAACCAGAAGTGCTGGCTACACATCACAAATGCAGTGCACTCATGGAGAAAATGGCAGACTTTCTATGTCTGAAATATTGAGAAATTAAAAACTGATTTTGCATAAACTTGTGGGCTAGATGTGCTCTGACTTTATAGATGTAATAAAGTAATTCTGTCAATTGGAGATATATGATTCTTTGGCCCAGAGGTTCCCTTTAGAATGATACATTAAAAGTTAAATAAGTGGAACATGTGTAATTCAGTTATAAAGTATGAGCAGAAATTTAGGCTGAATTGGGCAGCAAGTTTGAATACTTACATTAGAAGTGGCTAAGATGGATTCAATTTTATGGATGCGATAAGACAGGATTAAGAATACTCAGGGAACATAAGTAGGTTGGACTGTACATGTTCACACTACATTTAAACTTGTTCCTTTTCTCAGCTGCTATAAGGAGTGTTTGTCTGCTTGGCTAGCATGAAATTTTGTAGGAAGAATGATTTAAATACAGTATATACTCAAGTATAGGCTGGGTTCAAATGCAAACAACATAGACCCTGATCTGCCGTCACATAATGCACCGGCAGATCAGGGTTCATGTTGTTTGTTCTACTGATTAGTCCTTACAAACTGCATAGACCCAGATCTGCCGGTGCATTATGCGATGGCAGATCTGAGTCTTTGCAGTTGGTATCAGATTATATGCGAGTATATGCAGTAGTTTATATTTTGTTTTGTTTTGGATATATCATTTATCTTAATTATGCTAATGACCCCATTTTACAAAACATTTTTTTGTTTGTTATGCTTTTGGAGCAGAAGTCAAATTGGAAGGTCTTAAAGCCTCATATTGTTTGCAGTAGATTATGTCTAGAACTTTTAAAAGTTCTGATTAATTTTTTAAAAAATTATGATACAAATCACCATGATTCCTTTATTATGGTGATAACACAGTCACTTAAGTCTGTTCTGTGTTGTTATTAGGGGTTTGATCACCAGTACATATAATTTCCCTTTTAGGGGAAGGAGCAGGAGCACACATTCGTCTTTCGCATGATAAATGAGAAAGCTTGCAAGCACTTATGGAAGTGTGCTGTGGAACATCATGCATTCTTCAGGCTTAAGGGACCAGTGAAAGGGCCAAATGCCAGACAGAACTTCTTCAGGATGGGATCACGTTTCCGATATAGGTACAGCTTGAGTTTGGATTAGTTCTGCATTATTTCCTATAATAGCTAAGAAGATTGTTAATTATTTATGCCACCTCTTTAAAGGATCGTGATATGTTCTGGAAGTAATTCATCCTTCTGTTAGTACATAATCAATATTCCTTCAAGGTTGTGCATTATATGTGACATAATTTATTATGGAACTGAAATGAAACATATACTTGCCTTTCAAACATCTGTTCTCTCTACATCTGGTCTGCTAATTATTGCAGTGCAGTTGTCCCCCGCCCCGGGACTAGTGGCACCTGCTTTATAAGTTTGCTTTCAAAAGTACCCCTTATGGACAGCCACCCCTCTAATGCAACCAGCATAATGGTGCAGAATCTGTCAGATTTACCCCTCGCAAGCTGACACATATTGGGGTTTACAGATGGAAATCTTAGAAATATTTGTTGATTACTAAATTCAGCAATTGACATTTGTTCCAACATGCAGATAAAACACCAAATTTTAGTCCATACAAATAGGTAAGTAATCTGATCATCCTTACTGCTGTGTGTTCCTTAGATGTCACGTTTTTCACTTTGATAATTACTGGCTGTTATTACCACCGATAATTATCAAGTTGACAAAAGCTTACAGATGAGAAGCACAGTTTTGTTCAGCTCAAGCCTGTGTGATGTCTGGTCACCCTGAAGTAAATATGGTACATTAGCCATCGTGGCTTCACTCTCATAGATTACGAAATGTATTTGAAAGGGTACCAGACTAAAACCAGTTGATTACAAGACAAGTTCACTTCCTTTATAAACACAGCATTTAGTGTATTAGCTACAAATTAGTTTCACAGTGGTATAGATGCCAATGAAAGAATAAGTTGCCGCAAAAAGTGCAAAATGTCATCAGATATTTTCAGTTTAATAGGAAACGTGAACGCAATATGACGAAATGAAAAGAGGGAGAGTCCTTTGATAACTTGAAATTTGATGTCAGAAAGACTCAAATAAATATCATCAGTTATACATTCATCAGTAGTAGCGAAATGGAACAGACAGAACAGTAGTTACAGCCAGTTGTTTGTATATGATTTTATTGACAAGTTGGTTGTGCACCACTATGGATGATTATTCATAATTACTTTAAACAACATAGAAGTTTTATCACATTGTTTCCGTAACATGCCTGGGATTTTAAATGAAAACATTTAATATTTAAAAATCAGTTATGCCATTCTTACTTTATATGTAATAATTATTCACATCTGTGTGATCCCCCACCAGGAAGGCCACCCCTCTTATAAGCCCACTTTCCTGCTGCAGAAGGGTTGGCCTAATAAGAGGGGGACCACAGTAGCAGGAAATGGTTGAAAGTAATGGTATATTATAATTGTTTCATTAAAAAAAACTGTGATTGCTACTTAAATGTCTATTATGCATAAAAAAAGGCCAGTCAGGAGCTCATAATCCAAGGGTTGCAGCATTTGGCTCCCATTTCCTCAGCATTCTATAGCCAATAATGTGCTAAAAGTGCCAGTACAAATCAACAAAAACAACAAAAAACTGTTTGTCCCTCACATCTTGGTTAAGTTGTGCATTTAGGTTAGTTTCCAATCAGTTGTGTGTGGCATCTGCATTCCATGAACAGGTTTCTGGTTTTTATATACGCTTGCCATAAAGCACAATGTACCATGCTTGGAATTGTCCCATCTGTCCATCTCAATTGCTGTTATGTTTTATACATGATAACTTTGGTTCTACACCATATATCTTGATCAAACTTTGGGTCTTAGTGACTTCAAAAAGAAAAATGGCTTCATCACTTCATGGATTTGCAAGTACTTGGGACAAGGAAGAAACCCACTGTGGTGGGGTGGGGGACTAAGTCAAGCATAATATGACACAAAAAAGTGAAATAGGTTATATCATTAACTTTAATTGTAAACCAGTATTTGCACCAAAAACTTTGTGCATGGCTTGAATTTGTTTTAGCTTGGGAGTAGTCTATAGGTGTGGGTTGTACACTCAGAATTCAAGATTATTGCAACCCAAAGAATGGAAAATGTTTTCTAACCATTGCATTTTGGGTTTAAAAGTTAAGGTCAAGACCCTGACTAAAAGATGAAGTTTATTTCTGTGTGATAATTTCAGTTCAACTCCATATATCTTTAACAGGCTTTATCAATAGCCTGAACTTTTGGAAAGAAAGTAAGAAATTGATACAGGGGCCAAGAGGTTAACAACATCTGCAAGAAGGAAATTGTTGTCTTATATTGTTTGTACCTACATACAGCACTTTAAACACAAGGTGAACATATAATGTATGGTTCATGGTATTTTCATTTGCTGTTGTTTTACCATTATATTTGCTTCAGTTTTTGGAGCAGTTTTATGAATCATAAATCAGAGATGTTTGTTCTAGGTTGATTGGGAATAGAGCCAGGGCTAATCATTTAGGGAGACAATTAGACTTGTGGGGAACAAAATATTCAGAGGCAAATTGCTGAAATAGGGAAGTTTGCATGATTTTGTTATATTTTTTATTGTGACTGGTGCTTATTATTGTACAGATGACCCCTAAAGTAATCCCATGATAATAAAACAATGTTTGTTTTATTTCAGTGGAAGAACAGAGTATCAGACTGCTTCTTTGAACCGTGCTCGCAGGAGTGTCCGCTTTGAGAGAAAAGCCAGTCAGAGATATTCTCGGAGGCCAACATTTGAAAAACGGGAGAGAGAGCAGGCCGTTAAAAGAGAGGAAGAAAGAAAGAAAAGAAAAGCAGAAGCTGCTGCCTCAGCAGAAGAAAAGTGAGTCATAGATGGAACCTTTACTTTTGTCAGAAACATATAGGATGTAAACTCTGCTCAAGCTCATTTTCATACAAAGAAATCTTTTAGGGGAAAATTTAAATTTAAAGATTTTTAGATTTTCATATTGAAACTCAAAGATACTATATATATATATATATATATATATATATATATATACATATATATATATATATATATATATATATATATATATATATATATATATATATATATATATATATATATATATATATATATATATATATATATTGCACATTTTCTTCGTTATAATACAGTTCTTCGGACCTAATCAGCTTATAGTCCCATGAGCTGACCAGTATTATTTCAAAAAGTGTGCCCAAAAAAACAAGCAAATGGGTGAAAATAGAACATAATATTTTCAAGTCATACCATTGTTTACTTTGTTACATTCACTATATGTAGAAATTCTCTCCCTTCAGATCTAGGTATTAATTGTATTGCATAAGGTCACCAGATTTTGAATTTTATTTTAATATAAAGTCATAGCCTGTGTCTTTTTTAATGGCACCAACTTGCTACAGTTTCCTGAGAAGTCATCTCTTTGATGACATTTTTTTTCAGTAGGTTCAGTATTCATCAAATGAGTAATAGTGAATATGATAATTAAAGTAACAAAAATAACAAAAACAACAATATAAACAACTATAGAAATAATAACAAAAAGAATTTAATTTTCTTATCATCTTTCTACAGGAAGGCCAGGCAGAATTCAGTGGAGACAACTATAGGAATAGAACCAACTCCTGAAGGGTCTAGCGTGATATCTACACCTCCAATCACGCCGCCTCATTCCCCATCACACCAGCAAATGGTGAGCCCAACAAAACACCTTTCAGGTGCATCAGCTGCAGAAAGGCTGGATTCACTTATCAAGAGTAACCATGAGTCACCACCAAGCTCACCTGCTGCTGGAGCAAGTGCCAGGGCCACAAATGATCTTAGCTTGAAAGGTAGGTGTTTTAAATCAGTTGTTGGAATTGTACATGGTTCACTGTGTTCCAACGTTTACCAGAATACTTGATAAAGAGATAGAAACTTAAAGCAAAATGTCATCTCACATTTTGTAAAGAGTTTAAACCCTCAGCCATAGCATGCATATTTGCTGTGTTCAAACGTTTTTGAGTACAGTCAATAAAGAATTTAAACTCTTGGGTTGATTATGTTCAGAAGTTTACCAGAACTAGAACACCAGTAAAGAGTTTGAAAATTAGAACACTAGTAAAGAGTTTGAATCTGCTCGTGACTGGGGGTTATACGGGGAGAAAGAACGAGACCTGTCTAATGGGGTCACAGGTTCTCCAGAAGGTAGACTAATTTTGCCTGCAAATTTTATACATAGTATTCTGCTCTGAATCTAATTTCTTTGTCTTTTTATTTATATCTTGAAAGCTATACATAATTGATCTATCTACATGTATATATTATGGCTATCTATTTATCAAAATATCTTTTCTTTCTATGTACCTACCTACCTGCATGATGTTTTCCACTTACAGAAGCTTCAGAGATAGCCCAAGCCAAGCTAAAAGGTTTGGATGAATCCGTTCACATGAATGTAAATAGCAGGCCAAAGGATGTCAACACATTTAAAAATAACCAGGTCAAGTTTGCAGGGGGAGCAACGACAATTCCATCAGATCAGATGAAGTGCAATATTTTGAAAGCTAAAATGGAGGAGGAGCTCAAGAAAGGTATGAGTACAGTCACACCTGTAAAAATCCAGTTAGCAAAATCTATTCAGCAAGAATAATATTATTTTTCCAGGATAAATTAAACTTCTATTATTTCCAATTCTTGGAATTTCTTTTCTGTTATAACAATAGAATATAAAATATTCAATTAAGATCAATGCTTAGTATGATCAACAACAAAACAAGAGTCTATTAAAAAAATTAGATAATTTCCTCCTTGTCCCTTTTTCTTATTTTCTGAAAGATTATACTTGTTCAGTGAGCAATGAAAAGGAGCCATTTTTAGCTCACCTCCACGAAGTAAAGGAGAGCTTTTGTACTATCACATAAATCAGCATCTCCATCCACACATAAAAGCATACATATATGTACAGTCTCCCTGCATCTCAATCAGTCTTTCTTCTCAGATCAGTTTGGAATGGGTTTCATGGCACCTACCACCTGAGGAGGGGATCAAGGGGGCTAACTGTGTACATATACATTATTTGTACATTCATGGTTAAGTTTTGCATTTAGCTGTTGACCATATGGGTTTTTTGCTCCCAGTACACATACTGTTACACCTGGAATAATGAAATATTGTGAAATCATTCATCTTGATGAGTTCTACACCCTCATCACAAAAGTAAGTAACTGTGACCCACATTTCATGCTTCACTGACTTTGGTTAAATCTTGTGTTTTAAGTTTATTTCTCAAGCACCATTCAGTCTAGAATTATTAAACTAGATGTTTGTGTGCATTTTCAGACAGCACTCATGCTAGAATCATGAAACTTGATGATGATATGCATCTCTGTTAGTGCCACCCCACCCCTTGAATGTTCACTGTATCAATACAGGCAAGAAATGAGTATACAAAAATAAAAATCTCTTCTTTTTCTTTTGAAAACAGTTTATTAATTTAACAAAATACACAAATTTGAAGCATTATTTGTACAAGTTAAATTTGTAAAAGGTTGCTGTCCTAAAATTTTGTAAATTTCAGAACTTCTTTTTATCAATGTCCTAATGCAGCCACACAGAATGGAGGAAAAATCCATGCAAATTGATGGTTTTTGTCTGAAAAAATATATAATAAAAAGAAAATTTACGGTTTTTATCAGCTGTACAGGTTATAGACCAGAAGAGCTTATGGGATGGTCTGTTGTCCATTGTCTGTCCGTCCATTAGCACAAGTTTCTTATCACTACTTCTCCTAAGCTACTTGGAGGATTGCATTGAAACCTTGCACACACATTCATCCCATGCCCCTAGATGAAAACTGTGCTGCTGCTCACACATCCAATATGGCTGCCATAGTGGCCATCATGAAAAGCTTGTTATTGCAACTCCTCCTGAATGGATGGTCGTATCAACATCGGGTTTTCACTAAAAGACTTCTTATGATGTCTATTTATTCCTAAATGAAAATGGTGCTGATATAATGTCAAATATGGCCACCACAGTGGCCAATCAGAAAATCTTGTTATTGCTACTCCAGCCATCTTTAAAATCTTGTTATTGCTACTTCTCCTACATGAATAGTCATATCAACATGGGGTTTTCACTAAAAGACTTCGTATGATGTCTGCTTGGTCTTAAATGAAAACGGTGCTGATCTAAAGTCCAATATGGCCACCTCAGCAGCCATCTTGAAAATTTTCTTATTGCTACTCCATCTGAATGGATGGTCATATCAGCATCGGGTTTTCACTAAAAGACTTCTAATGATGTCAAGTTGGTCCTAAATGAAAATGGTTCCAATCTGATGTCCATTATGGCCGCCACAGCAACCAATCTGAAAATCTTTTTATTGCTACTCCTGCCATCTTTAAAATCTTGTTAGTGCTACTCCTCCTACATGAATAGTCATATCAACATGGGGTGTTTACTAGAAGACTTTGTATGATGTCTACTTGGTCTTAAATGAAATGGTGCCGATCTAAAGTCCAATATGGCCACCACAGCAGCCATCTTGAAAATCTTGTTATCGCTACTCCACCTGAATGGTTGGTCATATCAACATGAGGTTTTCACTAAAAGACTTATTATGACATCTAGTTTGTCCTAAATTAACTCCAATATGGCCACCACAGCAGCCAATCTGAAAATCTTGTTATTGCTACTCCTACATGGATGGTCATATCAACACAGTGTGTTCACTAAAAGACTTATTATGATGTCAGTTGATCTTAAATGAACATGGTGCCAGTCTGACATCCAATCTGGCTGCCACACAGTGGCCATCTTGAAAATCATGGTTATATCATCATGAGGTTTTCACTGAACGACTACTTATGATGTCTAATTGGTCCTAAATGAAAATGGTACCAATCTGATGTCCAATATAGCCACCACTGCAGCCATCTAAAAAATCTTTTTATCGCTACTCTTGTTGAACGGAAAGTCATATTGATATGGGGTTTTCACCAAAAGTCTTCTTATGATGTCTACTTGGTCCAAAATGAAAATGGTGCTGATCCTGGGGTCAAATATGGCTGCCACAGTGGCCACCTTGAAAATCTTGTTATACCTACGTCTCCTAAATGAATGGTCATATTATCATGGGGTTTCACAAAAAGACTTCTTATAATTTTTTTTTATTTTTATTTTTTGATCTTAAATTAAAATGCTGCCGTTCTGACGTCCAATATGTGGCCATCTTGAACATGTGGTTTTAGCCACTCTTAAAGGAAAAGTCATTTTGATATGGGATTTTCATCAGAAGATTTCATATGGTGTAGCTAATTTAAAAATCTTGTCATCGCTGAAGAATATCATAGATGGTTTCAACATTCAGCAGTTAAAAGGAAGAAATGATCTTATCTTGAATTTCTGGAAATTCTTTTCACCCAGTAGAGCATCAGTCCCTTCAATGGACTCTTGTTTTTAGTAGATATAATGAAATATTTCACTTGTGAATTAGAACATTTTGTATCAATACAATGTTTCCCACTTCACAAGTTAAATATTTCCTTATATCTACTAAAAAAACAGAGATATTCTCTATATATTTAATAGGAAAATTTTAAAAAGGGACAAAATGCAGTTTTTTTTACACTTTTAATCATACTGTAGTATGATCTTTTATAATACTTTATTGTGATGTGTTTCAGCCCATGAAAACATTAGAAATTTGTTAACAGTTGCTTTATGCTGTGTATTTTATATTTGTGAAATGTCTAAATCTTTAGAATAATAGATTTTAATTTTTTCCATCAATCTAATATAGAGTTTTTTAAATAATCTGTCTTTCTTATTGCCTAGGATCACCAACCGTGGAGCTGCCACCAAAAATTGTGGAAGATGAAGTTGATAATGGCAGCATCAGGTATACTCTTTCAAAGTTATACATTTATTTATTTTTGTGTAACACTCCTTTGTTTTTGTTTTTTCTTGCCTGTGTAATCAGATATCAAGATGGGTATCACTTTCTAGTGGATGGATTAGCATCAGCAAAGTTAAAAATTTGTGTTAAAGTTTCATGTTAAAGTTTGTGAAGCCATATAAGATACATAAGTAAAGTTTGTAGGTGAGACATATTCTTCCATTGAACCTTGTGTTTGTGATGAGGAAATCCTCCTAGCCTTAAAACTTTAAAATTCCTTTCAATTAGAATCAGGAAAATTATAGTGTTCTTCATGCACCTTGCTTACAGAACAGTGCCTGCCTCGCATTACAGCACATCTTTAATTTTTTTTATCTTCCTGCATTTTTTATGACCTTTAACCTTCCCCAGTGGTCATTCATACCTTTCATTCATCTGTGAATTCCTTGACATGGAAATGTATTTCTTTATTCATACCTCATTTTATCAATAAATAAAAAAAATAACTTTATTGCAGCAGTATATGCAATGAAAGTATGGCATTGGTTTGGTGAAAAAATCTGTAATTGTCATTTTTTCCAAAAGTAAAAAGTATCCATTGACTTATTTTCCCAGTGCTACTTTGAAATTAGATTGGTAGCTAATTGACATTATCTGTTTAAAATGAATTGTCTGTAATTTTGCAAACTCGACCAAATTGATAGATATGAACACATTTTTCTTGACACATATATAAAAAAAAAATGTGTACACGGAGTTTCACATTTACCTCCATAGAAAAAAATTATGCATTGGGAAACATTCTGCACTTCTACACACAAAACAATTCACATAGAAATAGGTTTGGAAATACTGTTATCACACACTTTCAAAAATTTGGCTTAGACCATATCAAAAATAAACAAAATTATGAATTATGAATTAAGACAAATTTAGAATTAATGACCAATGAAGAACAGCTTAGTTCAGCTTTTTAAAGGACCAGATACAAAATTCTGACTTTTACTATGACATTTTTTAATAGAAATCAGTGTGCAAAATTCCCACTAGGCTGTTGGCCTGAGGCCAGTTATTTTTACATCAGGCTAAAAGGAAAATCAAGTTACTGGTCCATCTGGTTTTTCAGCTGCATAAATTGTTAAACATGTTGCAACTATTTTCAAATCTGTATTACTTGGAGATCAAAACAAATATTTCCTTGCATTGTTTAAGCAAGTGCCAAAATATTGCCATGTGACTGTGTTGTCTTAAATGTATGACAAGTACTATTTTAAATTACCGTATGTACTCGCGTATAAGCGTACTATTTTAAATTACCGTATGTACTCACGTATAAGCTAATACCAACTGCAAACTGCATAGACCCAGATCTGCCGATGCATAATGCGCCAGCAGATCTGGGTCTATGCAGTTTGTAAGGACTAACCAGTAGAATGTACAACATAGACCCTGGTCTGCCGGCGCATTATGTGATGGCAGATCAGAGTGTATGTTGTTTGCTTTTGGACCCAGCTTATATGCTAGTATATACGGTACATAGTATTTGCAAGGACAGTCAGGAAAGGTTTTTCATGTCATGTTTAATGTGGCAATTCATTCTGTGACCAGAGGCAGTGTAAAAACCACACTAAATAAAGCATTTGTTTAGAAGAAGTGAAGTTGGTGAAACTGTGTTATCCAGGACTAATTTTCTTCTTTTGTCTGAACTTATAAATGTATCTTGGTATACAAAGACCATTTGGTCATGTTAAATTATATTCAATTGACAACTTGTTACAAAATAGCAGTATGTCATTTTTGTCCAGTCTGTTTATCGTAGGTGAGACATAGGGATCACTTATTCCAACCACAGCAGCGGCATCAACATAGATTAAGGGTTTTGAGTTAGAGCCTTTCTTTATAGTCCAAAATTACTAACCTTTGATGGATTTTATACTAGGACCATTTAATCAGTAAGTATTGGTATGTCATCTCCACACACACACACACCAGACAAGATCATGGTCATTTGAAAATTTTGGTCAAGTTTTGTGTTAATGTTTTATATACAGTCACAAGGTCCAAACCCTTAAAGGGATTACTTTCGTGCATGGAAATTAAAATCAGTAAGAATTCCCCATTCAATTCCATGCACCCCTACTATCTTTTTATCCCCATAACAAGGTCAATATCAGTTGAAAATCTTGGTTAAGATTTCTGTTAAAGTTTTTCTGTATGGTCATATGTCCCTAACCTTTTGAAGGACAATTCTTGTACTTGGACTGAAGAATCGGTAAGCATTGCCTTTTCATTTCTATGCACCGCACACACACAAACGCACACACCTTCCCTCTGCTTCCAAGGTTAAGGTCATTCAAAAATATTGGCAAAGTTTTCAGTTAATGTGTTTTGTATGGTCAAAGGTCCCATCCCATGTGAGAGTAGCTATCATACTTGGACTGCAGAGATCAGCAAGCTCTCCTTTTCATATCCACACACCCCTTTCCTCTCTGACCTTCAGGGTCATTGGAAAATCATGGTTAACTTTTCAGTTAAAGATATTCAGTTTGGTCATTTGTCCCAAACCATTGGAGGGATAGCAGTCATACTTAGACTGTAAAATCAGGAAGCTTGGTTTTGGATCACTACCTTTCCCTGATCTTCATGCATGTTCAAGGTCATTTGAAAATCTTAGTTATGTTTTTGGTTAAATATATCTGTATGGTCACTAGTCAATAACCATGTGAGTCATAGCTATTGTTCTTGGACTGTACAATCAGGAAGCTCTGCCCTGTCATATTCATACAGCCCTATTTTTTTTCTGACCCTCATGTATGATCAGGTTGATTTGATAGCGAAAATATATCTTAACAAGTAGAAGTAGGTACAACATTTAATTTCTTGGAGTTTCTTGTTAGTTCTTATAACTAAATTGCCTTTATTCATACATAGACATGGTCCAGCAGGACTGTTAATTATGTATGGGACCAATAGTTTTTCAGAGTTACTGGTTGGTAGAGCTCTTTGGTCAATTTTGCACACTGATAGAAACATTCTTTTTTCTAGCAAGTTTTATAAAGATTACAAGCTTTATGCATGTCCACGTTTATGCTATTGAAATTTGTTTGCAAATTTTATATTTTATGAATTCATTATTTTTAACTTTTGACTTACCTTGTGCAGAATGTGTTTGTGATGTGATTTTCTTGTCTCCTTTTTTGGCTTCTTTTATGCTTGCTTCTCCTTGCTTGCAGTGAAGCTAGTTCTGATGAGGAAGTTGAGAGTAAAAAAGAAGGAAAGAAGGAGAAAAACATCAATGTACTCAAAGATGAAACTGACATTGATGACAGGTATAAAATGGCACTAGTATTCAGAAATAGGGAATGTAATATACACTGTTCCTAACTTTATTATTATTATTATTATTATTATTATTATTTTATATTTTATATATTTTTAATTTATATATAAATTAAATGTTCATTGTTTCAGCCAGGACGCACCTTTGCGGGATTTGCACTAAAACAGACACTGAGTCCCACAAATAAAAAAGAGATTTAATGCACCAGAAGTGGTGCAAAAAAATGAACACAGCACATTTTTTGCCTTTAATCCAATACAGATGTGGCAACCAATCATTAAATGTCTGAATTGCTCTATTATTGTTTTTATTAAAATGAACAAAATCCATCAAGCAATCTTTTTCGATTGCACTAGTCATTATGCTCAGACTATCTGCTTTCCCCCATTCCTCTAATCCCATATATGACCAAGCTCAGGATTGTCTGGAAATAATCATATACTTAGTATATCCCATAATATTTCTTGGTTGAGACGTTAAGAATAAGCTCAGCATACAACCAAATTGCAATAGTCTTGATGAAAAAATATGAAACAAGTTCAGGTAATGTATTAACGTAACTTGCAGTCCAGTTTTATTAACATTTTTAACTAAAAGAAAAATTTGTAGTCTCCATGATTCTCATAAGTGTGTGCTTTGAGTCACATGACATATGGTGCCATTTGTCACTTGTAAACTTGGCGAAGTTTCACTAAGAGGTATATATGAAACAATGAATAACTGATTTCTTTACCCGTATCACTCTCAAATCATGAAAGTGATAACAATTACCTCAGATATGATGACTCTAATGAACAAGCTGGTAAACCCCACAAAAACTGAGACAAAAGTCAAACAGAAAGTGAAACTTTCAATGAATAATTGGATCCCACATTGGTGGGAAGAAAGAAGAAAAACATTTACCACACCCTCAAGAAATCAATTGAAAGCTGAAACTTCACAAAGACTAATGACTATAATTTTGCATACAATTGAAGATTTCAACTTCTCCTGCACTGTTACAGTATGGTCGGAGGCATCAATGAGGAGAATACCACAGTAAATATAGTTATTTATTTGTTTTTCATGCAGATAACATGTAAAATAGACTAAGTAAATGAAATCTCATTTTATTATGAGATTAGCCTGTTATAATCACACCATTTATCCACTCTTTCAAATCCAGGGTGCCAATTAAACCCTCCCAACCCCTTTTTTTTTATCAAACTTGGCTGAAACACTGAATGTTGTACAGTAAAGGTTCCTTATCTCCAGTATCAATCTCTCGTCATCACTTGAATAAGTTGCTCAATCCCAGTACCTCTGTCATAAAACTTTGCTCAGTATTTTTAGTAACAAATGTTACTCTAGGCTTACATAACGCTACTCTAAATGGACAAATCCCACTTTTAGGTCAGTCAGAATACTTTCAAGTAAGATTTGGAATCGAGTAAAGTTTTATGATGAAAGAGCCTGGTGTTGCTTGCAGTCATGGTAAGAAATACCTGAAGAAAAGGAAACTATAAAAAAAACTTTGGACCCACAGCACTTTGAATTCTTGAAGTTTTACTGTAAGCCATATGGTATAAATGTTCATTTATATATATATATATATATATATATATATATATATATATATATATATATATATTTATATATGTGTGTGTGTGTGATTGTGTAAATACAGAGCTTTGGAGCTGTATGCATGTACTTCTTGTTTTTTGGCTTGGAGGGATGTATCCCTCTCAAGCTTATGGCATAGTGTGCACTCCTTGTTACTAAGAATAGTTTGAATTTCTAATAATAGGTACTTTTCTGTATTTAGTTGGGGTTTTTTTTTTAAATTACTTTAACTATGTAAAGGAACATTTCTCACATTTTAATCCCCAAGGAAATGATTAGTCTCAGAGTGGTTACCCCCCTTGATGTAGTTTGGCAGCTTCTCTGTAGTACCTAAACCAGAATCATTTCAATCGAAAATGCTGGTCAAAGGTAATTGCCTACATATTTTCTGTCAAAATGTTTTATGAGATTTTTTAATCAGTTCTCATTTAAAAGATGAAGAGGAAAGAAAGACTTAGAACATTTAAAATTCAGATTACATGTTTTTAAATGGATATTGGCATTTACTTCAGACCATATAAAGAAACATGATTATCATTATGAAAATCTCGTAATTTATGTTCATCCTTTTGGTCCTGTTTAATGTACCATATTACCCCAACCCTCCAAGCCATCAGTATTCTCAGTGCTTTGATTTTAAATTTGTTCTTCAGTCGTTGTGTTGTAGTCTGCAAATATTTAATCCGTAAGTCTTAATTATATTTATGTTATATCAATCAATTATATGTATTCACTGTCAGTAATACATTCTGTGAATCTGTGTGATAAATAAGTAGAAATGATAGACTTTTATAATACAGTATTTATCTCAATATTTTATGGTTGAGTTTTGTTGGTTCCTCAATCAGTTTTTAGATCCATCCCCATATCCATCCTTATTCATATTTATGTAAGCAATAGATCTTCTCAAATCCCTTGCACCATTCATTTCTTCAGCACTCCTCATTCTGGCTTCTGGAGTATGCCTTTTAGTAATTGTATTGATATATGTGCAACAGTAATTTGCAAGAACAAATTAATTTAGTGCTGACATATTGCAAACTTTACTTTCTTCAGTTTTAAATAGCTTTTAATGAAGCTGTAAAATTCTTGTATTATAGAATAGTACCATAAGTTGGGTTCAACAGCAAAAAAAATCATAGACCCTGATCTGCCATTATATAATGCACTGGCAGATCAGGGCTCTGTTTTTGTTCTACTGATTGGTCCAAACAAATTGAATGCAATAGCAGGTTTGGGTCTATATGGTTGGATCTGACTTATATGCGAGTATATAAGGTAGATGATATAGGTTTTAGTCACATGGTATTAATAACATGACGTAATCGGCTCATATTCAGTCTTCAGCTTTGGAACACACATTTATACATTTCTGGAACCTGTGTAATTTTGTCTTATTTAAATTAATCTGTGCACCTGATAGTCTTATTTCTGCCGACTTTTTGCCACATTTTTCACATCTATTTTTAAAGAGTTAGTATTGCATATATACATTGAAATCGGTACAAGCCGCACAAATGTCAGTAGAAATAAAGAAACTTTGGTGCATAGGGTCCAGTAGTGTAAGTTAATCACTGATTTTCTTTTCTTTCGTAAAGAATTTTCTTGAATTTTTAACCATGTCTGCATGCTGATAGTTTTGTGAAGAGCATGTGTTTCTGAATAAGACTTTAACCAAGAGCATGAGCACTCTGCATTCTGATATAACTCAAAAGTCATAGAGGTGTCCAATACAAGTACTAAATACTTCATTCACATATTTTTACTTGCAGGTTATGTACAGAAAGAATTTTCACAACATTGCTACATATGAGAAAAATTTATGAAAATCTGCTTGAATTCAATTTTAATGATACCTACAGTATCATCAAAATTGAATTCAAGCTAATGCATGTCATAAAAATGAATGTTAGACTGTGACATAATACAGTGAAGCCTGTCTATAAAAGGATACTGGTAACCACTAAATTTGTGTCCACTATGGACAGGTGTCTTTCATATGCAGGAATTTTTTTTTATGTAAATTTAATTAAAGAGGTTCATAAAATGTTCTTTATGAACAGTGTTCATTGCATGGAATTGTTCATGAAGGCAGGTTGTACTGTACTAGGCAACATCATTTAACAATGTCAGTGAGCTCCTTAGAGTATTAGCAGTTGTTGTCTTAGATTCTTTTTCATTACATATGAACTATACAAATTTAAGAATGAGAAATTATGAAACCGATTGACTAATATGTCATGCACATGGCAAGCAGCCTGTGGCTTACAGTTAGCATCCTGTGATTTAAATATAGTCAGACCTGCCTTAAAGGACACCTTTTAGAACATAATCAACTGTCTTAAACAACCAGTTTTTAGCTCTGCTGGTCATAGATCAGAAGAGCTAATGGGATGGTCTGTCCTCTGTCCATCATCTGCTGCCCGTCCATCATCCATCCATCTGTTAGCACAAGTTTGTTATTGCTACTACTCCTAAACTACTTGGAGAATTGCCTTCAAACTTTACACACATTCATCCCATGTTCTAGTTGGTCGTAAATGACAACGGTGCTGCTCGGACATCCAATATGGCCACCACAGCAGCCATCTTGAAAATCTTGTTATTGCTACTCCTCTCGGATGGATGGTCTTATCAACTTGGGGTTTTCAATAAAAGACTTCTTATGATGTCTACTAAGTCCTAAATGAAAATGGTGCCAATCTGGTCTCCAATATGGCCACCATAACAGCCATCGTGAAAATCTTGTTATTGCTACTCCTGAATGGATGGTCATATCAGCTTGGGATTTTCACTGAAAGACTTCTTATGATGTCTAGCTGGTCCTAAATGAAAATGATGCTGATCGGACATTCAGTATGGCCATGATGGCAGCTATCTTAAAAATTGTTATCACAACTCTACTTTAACAGAAAGTCATATTGAAGTGGGGTTTTCACCAAAAGACTTCTTATGATGTCCAATTGATCTTAAATGAAAATGGTGCCGATTTTGAATTGAAGAAATAATCCACAATACCCCAGTCGACACATTCTCCTAGGCAATGTAAGAGTTACATCCCTTTGCATTAAGTTGGAGGCAATGCTTCCAAAAATTTAGAAAGCATATATAAAATTCTGCTTATTTTAATGTATATTTGCCAAAATTCCTATTAACGCAGATTTTGTTTTTTCACTGGTGACCTCAGATCTTTTGCAAATGGACATAACCATTACATCTGTTTATGTAGGTTTATTTATTGATAGATCTTTATACCTTGTATCTTTTATTTTGTGGTATTTCATGTTTATGTTTATTTGCAAGGGTTTGTCTTCCAATAGTTTTTTTGTAGCAATTCTTTATATTTACATGTTTAGAACTTAACTTTTAATCAGTATCATATAGCCAGTATTGTGCTGATATGCCAAGCCAAATACATACATACATACATCTCTTTGCACATCATGGGCACTAGAATACACAAGAAAAGAAAGATTATTTTCGTCATTTCTGGAAGATTTTCCAAAACATACAATAAATAAGGAAATTCTTGAATAGCTTACCTTTGGGATATTTCCATTTTTCTTTTGGCCAAATGTTAGAATTTACATCAGGTTGTCTTCCTGATGATTAGGAACATATCACATTTATCGACTAGCTGTCAAAAAAACAACTTGGTGCTTATTAAGGTTCATGTGATTTCTGTAGCAGTTTCCTTGACAATTTAAACAATCGACATAATAGTATGAGCTTAAAGAAGAGTGTGTCAAAAGGTCTTTAAAAAATTTAGGAGGGGTGGGGGGAAGAGACAAGTACTCCATGACCATATTTGGAAGGTAAAAGATAAACTTGGAGTTTTTACCATGCAGATGGTTTTGGAAAAGAATTTGAATTTAAAAGCAAAATATATATATATATATATATATATATATATATATATATATATATATATATAGTCCTTTATGAGCACATGTCCATTATGTGTATGAAGGTGTCTTCTAAAACAGGTTTCACTTTACTTTGTTCAGTATATGCAGTTTAAATTGTAGCACTTTGAAGATTTTGTCTCTTATTCACCCGCCATAAGGCGGTGCATGTTATGTTATCATGTTGTCCATCCATCTGACTATCCCATCATCCATCTAGCCATCCGTCTGTTACCAATTGGATTTCTGCACAATAACTTGAGTTGTCTACCATCTACAGTTACCAAACTTTGTGAATGACTTGCACTTGGGATAAGAAAGAACTCTATTGATTTTGGGATCAAAAGCTCAAAAGTCAAGGTCACTGATTGAAAGAAGAAAAATGGTTTCCACAGACTAATTCAAGTTGTCCACCATCTACAATTACCAAACTTTATCGATGGCTTGCACTTGGGGTAAGGAAGAAACCTATCGATTTTGTGGTCATAAGGTACGTGACTGACTGAAAAAATAAAAATGGCTTCCACACAATAACGAGTTTTACATCACATACATGGACCAAACTTTGTGCATGGCTTACACTTGGGGTAAGGAAAAAGCCTATCAGCTGTGTGGTCAAAAGGTCAAAGGCCAAGGTCATTTTGAAAAAGTATAAAAATGGTTTCCACAACATCACAGACCCAGACTAAATCTGTTGGTAGCTTAATATGAATCGGACAGCTATACACACATTTTCTATCTGGTTGTTGGTTTTGAGTCCAAGATTGATTTATGTACTGCACAAGTTTTGAGAATATCAGGATCTTTGGTTAAAGATAAAAATATCTCCTTGTGAACATTTGAACTAAAGAAAAATTATTCAGAAAAAATGTAGTATTCCATTTTAAGTACACTGTGTCTAAGTCCTTGGTGTCAAAGACAGTTTGCCTCTCCCTTCGCATCACATGAACACAAAATTGTTCTTGTTTTGCAGTGTTCTCCAGTACTCGGACACTACACATCTTCTGAGGGTGTCAACCAGCTCTACATCTGGAGCAGTTCAGAATGGGTATGTTTTATTTTTCACCACATGACAATTATCTAAAATTGTAACCATAGCTGGATTCATAGATTCAATATATGATTTTATCAACATTTTCTCTATAATAAAGTAAACAGAAATTGATATTAAGTCATTTACAGTGGTGATTCACTTGGTATTTGTCTCTATGTATTATTTCATTTACAGAGGTGATTCAATTGGTATTGGTCTCAATAAATTACATTTACAGATGGAATTCACTTGGTATTTGTCTCTATGTATTATTCATTTACAGAGGTGATTCACATGGTATTTGTCTCTATAGCTCTTCAAATCTGAATGACAAATACAATCCAGAAACAGCATTCTTTTTGTTTGTAAGTAATTTGTATTATTGAAAGCTTATACATATATGTGTATGTATATTGAAGACTGTAGAGAAGACCTGAGTAAACCAAATTTTTTCAGCTAATTGAAATAGACTGGGATTGTAAAATAATGCATCATTGCAAGATTTTTTTTTTATAACTTGGCCAATGCATGTCACAAGTATTTTCTTACATAATTAAACCACTTTCACCTGGTTAGAAATGATTTTTGTGTTGCCCACAGTTTTTCATGATTCAAGAAAATTATTTATATAGGTAATTCATTAATACCTGATCATTGGCTGAGTGATTATATGATAATAATGATAAGCATATTTTTCTTTGTTCAAGTTTTTGCCAAAACACATGGAAGAGAATTTTAATCTTTAGGTAGACCTGCACAAAATCCCTTAACAGTAAATTCCCCCCTCCATTTTTGTTTATGAACTTGTCAACTTCTTGTGTTCCTCATAGTTAAATATTTATAAAGTAACAGGGAACTTGGTGCATATTTAACCATTAGGCTATGCCTACAGATGCATTCTGGGAAATATTCGAACTTAGCAAACAATGATTTTTATCCAGATATTTGTTGTCACATTCTAATTTAGAAACAATTGTCAAAAATTTTCATCTTGCCTCTTTTGCATTGTTTTCTGGATTACCACAAGATAGTGTAAAACGAAATAATTTGGCATCAGTTAGATTTTGTGAATCTTTATTTTGAGCATATTAGCAACATAAAATTAAAGTAAAACCTGTCCTAATAGTCACTATGTTCAGCGGTCACCTGGTCACAATGGTCATTCTAATTTCCCCCCTGCAAATTTCATATATAAATGCCTTGTATTTAACGCTCACCTGCTTTCAGTGGTCAGCAGCCAGGTGTTTCCTAACCAAACACTGGTTTCACCCTGCCTTAAGCGGTCACTGGAGCATATCAGCAGTGACCGCTCCAAGCATTTCATATCTCGATTCTACTTACCATAGTCCTGTCATGTTGTCAGTCAAACTCAAAGGTGTCAGCATGTTGGCTTCGAAGCAAGGTGGTTTTTATCCTTACATGAGAGAATCGAAGCAATTCGTTTGCTGGATAGTGACAAGGTAGTTGTGTAGTTGCAGCAGAAATGGGAGTCAGGTGAACTCAGATCCAAGGGATTATTAAGCATAAGCGAGATATTATGGCCGATTTTGAGAACAACGTTAATCCAGAGTGTAAGAGATTGCGTACAATCACACCAAATGAGTAGAGATACAATTACACTGCACTTGTGATATCCCGTATGACTTATATGCTACTAACAATAGCTGCAGAAAGCTTCTTTTCATTCCATAATCATCAAAGGTCTCTTGCAAAAACCGACTGTCTTTGGATCTCGGTGAGTTTGAGCAACTGCTTAATCCATCAATTGTTTGAAGTGTGAATGCCTGTTTTCATGCTTAATTATACCAGCTGGCCAAAAAAAAGTAAATCCTGTGTTTGACAATCACAGGTAAGCTGTCAGTTGGTAATTTTATTTAGAGGCCATTTCTACTGATAAGTGATGATTTAATGTACATGATGGATTAAAGTGGAACTTTTTATTTTATTATTTTGTTATTTTTCTTTTTGCTAAATAGCTAAACTAAGTATATGTATCTTAATAGAATACTAGTACTACTACTACTAATAATAATAATAATGCTAATGCTATTTGGTGCATAGTACATGTATTTGTCATGAACCAAGTTTGAGAGTTGAACCTGCCATCAGAGGTCACCTGTCTTCAAAGGCCACTTTGGACTTTTCCCATGGGTGGCTACTGTAGACAGGTTTGACTATAGTTAATTATTAATGGGCCAAAGATGTACATTTCTTGGCTTGTCATTTCTCTATCAAAAATGAATTGTGCTTGCATGCTGTGCCATGTAAACACATACAAACTGAAGTGTCATGACTATATTCCAGTAAGAGAGAATCTCAAACTGTATTATGTATATAACATGAATGGCTGAATGTAATGACGAATTTACAAATAAAAATAAGAACAAAACATCAGTCAAACAACATCTTTAAGTCAGTCTGCTCACTCAGTGGTATTGCATCCATAATACAGCACTCCCTCATTATAAGGCCCTTCATTACAACATGGTTCCTGTTATAAAGCCAGGTATAGTCATAGATCCCATTTCATTATTCTGTAGAAGAATTACATGTATTATGTATTATATTACAAGACAGTTCACTATAAGACCCTTCATTATAACATGGTTCCTGTTATAAGGCAAGTGTGGTCATGTATCCCATTTCATTATTCTGTAGTGGAATTATATTTATTATATACCTATCAATTTTCTATCAATGAGCCAGAATTTTACTGTCAAATCTCAAAAGTAAGAAAACAATACTGTCGTTTTCTGATCCCGTATTAACATACTCTCTACTTTTTCCTCGAGGTTACCTGGTTACAACTGAACAAGTGTCAATAACTATGCCATAGCCTCACTTGACATACAAATGGAAATGAGTAATACTCTCTTTAACAAATGTGTATCATCAATTTCCAACAATTTGTCCAATCCCACTATAAATAACTATAAAATAATGCTGTCATTCCCAGGCCAAGTCCCCATCAGAAACTCTTACAATGTCCTGCCAGAAACAGTTCAAACACTATCAGCCAGTTTTTGACTTAAGATCAAGTTCGTATTAGAAACATTGAAATGTTAATCAATTTCTTTTTTTCAGTTACATTTGGGATTTTATTAAATTATCTGAAAACTGATAGGTATATAACAAAAATATCATTATCATAGTAAATCAATCTTGATTTCTAGATCACGTCTTGTTGTCAGCATAAGAAAATCCGGATCATGACTCGATGCTTCGCGTCTCGTAATGATTTGGATTTTCTGATGCTGACAACTCAGTGTGATCTAGCAATCAAGATCGCATTACTGTGATAATATATATGTATTATGCATTTCATTATTATCAGACAGTACCACTATGAAGTGGTACATAAAAGCATTATAATAAGGGAGTGCTGTAACATGGTGCTTATAAAACAATGACTACTAATATCCAGCCAAAGTAGCAAACTTATCAGAACTGTCCATTTTGGCAGTGGTCAGTGTGTACCACATGTTTTCATCACAAAACTTTTGCAGGGATTAACATTTGAGCTAAATTTTTTAATTGCTAAACTCACAAAAATATTGTGCTTGCTAAAATTTTGTGATTATCAGTAAATGCTCCTCCCCAAAATTTGGTCCTTTTGCAACATACTGATGCAGCCATGACCAATAGTAACTATTCCTTCTTTTTTAGCTCTACTGGTCTAGTTGATCCTAAATGCAAAGGTGCCACTTGGACATCCAGTATGGCCACCACAGTGGTGATCTTGAAAATCTTGTTATTGCTACTTCTCCTGAATAGATGGTCATATCATCATGGAGTTTTCAATGAAAGACTTCTGATGATGTCTACTTGGTCCTCAATGAAAATGGGACTGATCTGATGTCAAGTATGGTTGCCACAGTGGCCATTTTGAAAATCTTGTTATTGCTACTTCTCCTGAACGAAAAGTGGCCATCTTGAAAATGTTATCGGTACTTCTCTAGAATAGTAAGTCATATTGACAATTGGGTTTTCACCAGAAGACTTTTTATGATGTCTAGTGTGTACTAAATGAAAATGGTGTCAACCTGATATCCAATGTGGCTGCCACCAATCTGATATAAATATGGCTGTCACAGTGGCCATCTTGAAAATCTTGTTATTGCTACTCCTGCTGAACGGAAAGTCATATTGACATGGAGTTTTCACCAGAAGATTTCTTATAATGTCTGTTTAGTTCTAAATGAAAAAGGTTCTGATCTGATGGTCAATATATGCAGATCTATTGGTCAATATGGCTACCACAGTGACCATCTTGAAAATCATGTTATTGCTTCTCCTTATGAACAAAAAGGAATATTGCCATGGGGTTTTGACCAGAAGACTTTTTATGATGTCTAGTTGGTATGAAATGAAAATGCTGCCGATCTGATGTTCAATATGGCCACCACAGTGGCCATCTTGAAACTCTTGTTATTGCCAATCCTCCTGAATGAAAAGTCACATTGCCATGGTTTTTTCACCAGAAGATTTCTTATGATGTCTAGTAGGTCATAAATGGTGCCGATCCAACTTCTAATATGACTGTCGCAATGGCCATCTTGAAAATCTTGTTATACTACTTCTCCTAGATGGCTGGTCATATCGACATTGTGCTTTCACCAAAATACTTCTTATGAATCTAGTTGGTACTAAATAGAAATAGTGCCATTCTGATATCAAATATGGCTACCATTGGCATCCATCTTGAAAATCTTGTTATCATTACTTCTCCAAAACGGAAAGCCACATCAACATGGGGTTTCTCCCAGAAGATTTCTTATGATGCCTTGTTGGTCCTAAATGAAAATTGTGCCAATCTGACATCCAGTATATCCACCACAGCAGCTAATTTTAAAATTCTGTTATCGCTGAAGAATATCGAAGATGGTTTCAACACTCGGTAGTTAAAAGGAACAAATGGCCTTATCTTGAATTCCTGGAAATTCGTTTCAGCCAGTATTGCATCAGTCCCTTCGAGGAGTCTTGTTATGACTGTGTTGGAATTCATTTTTTATAACAATAATTATTATAAGCATCTTGGTGACCTGAACTGTTGAACTGCAAACAACGTAGACTCTGATCTGCCATCACATAATATTAGGGTTAGGGCAGATCTAGGTCTATGCAGTTTATTAGGAGTAGACCCTGATGCCGATGCATTATGCAATGGCAGATATTGGTCTATGTAGTTTATTGTTGGGCTAGACCTTTATGTGAGTATATATGGTATGTAAGAAGGTAAAAATCATCAGTTGTTAATGTTTCAGTTATGGAAGCCTGGAGCGAAGAAAGGTGAGCTCCAGCAGTGAAGTTTTTACGAATTCAGCCCCTGTCAAGAAAGGAGTTCCACAGGTAGAGTGTTGATCCTATACTATTATGTACAGATTCCTATTGCTTTATTACACTCTTATGGAGTATGTACACCTAAAAATGTTGGTAGCAGTTAAAGAGCAAGACATAAATCAAGTGTATGACATGTATAACCATAAGATTTGTCATAAACTTAAAATATGGCTGTGACCTTTCTGCATAAAGAATTTGTGATTTTTGAGGAGTTTTAGCAAAACATAAGAACAATATATTAAACTCAACAAATGTTTCTACATCCTTTCAGAAAATACTGTTATTACCTGTCAAATGTCTGAAAAGCGTCAAAGAAACAACTGGTTGGGTTATTCCAAAATATATACGAAAATTGGTATGAAACAAGTAAAATACCTGGATTTCTATTTAGATATGAACTTGCATAAGATTTTTTCTCTTTTATACTTTTTTTTCTTTAGACTAATAACTGTACAGTTTGAAAAATATTTGACAAGTTCATGTGTCAGTTCTTTTTGTAAATTTTATTTTTAATTTTGAATCACATTCCACCATGAACGATGTGCATATGACACTACCAACATGTTTAGATGTAGACCAGCCCATGGAGTGGATAAGGGTTTTTCCAACAATCTGGATTCAAGGAAATTCCTTGTTATGCCCTCATCATATCTATGTAATTCCTTGTTATGCCCCATGATATCTATGGAATTCCTTGTTATGCCCCATGATATATATGGAATTCCTTGTTATGCCCCATGATATCTATGGAATTCCTTTTTATGCCCCATGATAGCTATGGAAGGGGCATATAGAGCTATCCTTGTCCGTCTGTCCCATCAAGTCACAGCACATCCATAAAATATATTGTTTTCACTCTATGACTTTTGAAAGGGCTTCATGGATTAAAACCAAATCTTGTATGTGACTTTAAATTAAGAAGAAATAGATCATATTCAATTTTTACCATTTCACAACACAATTTTATGGAGTTGCAACCCTTGTTTGATTTAGAACCTTGCCCTTCAATTGTATAACATTGGCGGGGGCATCTGTGTTATATTGACACATTTCTGGCAACAAATTATTTGCCTAAATGTGAAAAAGCCAGTATGAATCCCTGGTGGTGTTTTCCTATGCATAGCTTTATATTCAGAAGTAAAAGTCATATTAAATTACCATATATACTCACTTATAAGTTGAGTCCAGCTGCAAACATAATGTGCCAGCAGATCAGGGTCTGTGTTGTTTGTTCTACTGATTACTCCTAACAAACTGCAGAGACCCAGATCTGCCTATGTATTATGTGACTGGAGATCTTGGTCTCTGCAGTTTGCAGTTGGACTTGACTTGTAAGCGAGCATATATGGTAATAGATGCATAGGAATGAGATATATGACTGATAATTGGGCTCCAAAAGATTTATAAATGAATAAAACTGACTCATTATACACTGAAAACAGTGCGATTGACACTTTCAAATCATATCTTAGCAAGAAATACCTTAAGGAAACATTTGCATGAATTTTTTTTTAAATTTTGAGCCATGATTCTGATAGAACCAAAATTATTCTCCATATGAATGCACTCCCTTATATTTCCAAGGTTTTTTCTCTCCACATTTATATTTTAGAGCAGCATGTTTTTCTTTTATCCTTAGAAAATCAATATAGATTCTTTATTTCATGTTGTACTTACATGAACATGTGCCAACCTGATCAGGTTTTATTATTGTCTTGAAAGAAATATGTATGTTTTGGATGCAGCCTTTCAAATTTGTATAATCATAATATTATACTACACCTGTCCTCTGTAAAAAGTTTCATACTTTTTAATCCATTCTTTTCTTACTAAGCATTTTCAGTGTACTGGTTCTTCCTGCCTTTGTACATACTGTTTAAATTCCATACTTAAGTGGAGGATTGTAATTCCTCTGCCTGCATGTAATAACTCCCTCTAGTTATACAAAATAATAACTCTAATGATCCGTAAATGCTTCAGCAGCTGTAATGTTGTAAATGCATGGTTTATAATTCATCTTTGATTGGGAAATAGTTTAATCCTTTTTTCTTTTTCTATTGTGAGTACTTTATGTCCACAAAAGAAATAACTTTAGACAGAGAACTTGTTCATTTTTCTATCAAATACAAAGATCCGACTTGCCAGCTTTTCACCGTTTCTCCCACTATATTTAGAAATTTTGGAATACATTTTCATGAATTTCCAATATGTGAAAATTTACACGGCCAATGGTCATTATTGGTCAATTATTCAGTTACTGTCAACTCACTATTATTAATGGGTACCAATTTCTGTGGATTTTGTGGTTGCTACAGACCATGAATTAAAGGCCCCAAATGAAAAGAATTCTTCTCCAAAACACAAATTTAAGTACTGGCAAAAATTTATTTTTTAGCTCACCACGCTGTAAGGCTAAGTGAGCTTAGGGTATGGTCCTTTGTGCATATGTGTCATGTACCATCCATTCACAATTGCTATTTACAACTTCTCAATCAACACAATGCAGAAATTGACTAAATTTGACAGAAAGCATCCTGACATGAAGCTCTTTCAAATTTGCTCAAATGTGCTGATCCTCCATCCAATGGGGCCACTGTTACCAAAAATAGAAAAAACTTGAAACTTCTTTAAAAAAAAACTGCTCAATAGAATTTGATCAAATTTAAGAGAAAGCATACTGGCATAAAGGTCTTTCAAATTTGTTCAAATGATGCCAATCTGCAATCAAATATGGCCACCATTACTAAAAATAGATAAACCTTTAAATGAATTCTTTGCAAAAACCACTCAACAAAATTGGACCAAATTTGATGAAAAACATCCAGGCATGATGATCTTTCAAATTTGTTCAGTGATGCTGATACATCTTAAAATATAGCAACCTTTACTAAAAATAGAAACACTTTTTAAATGACTTGCTTCTCAAAAACTGCTCAACAGATTAGACCAAATTTGACAGAAAGCATCCTGGCATAGATGACTTTCAATTTTGTACATATGATGCTGATTATCAAATATGGTTGCCATTACTAAAAACAGAAAACCTATGGACTACTTCTCAAACACTGCTCAACAGAATTTGTACAAATGATGCAAGTCCGCCATAAATTATGGCTGCTGTTAAAAAAAATAGAAAAAACTTTAAATTACTTCTCAGAAACTGCTCTGTAGAAATTGACCAAATTTGACTGAAAGCATTCTGGTAATAAGGGTGTTCAAATTTATACAAATAATGCCACTTTGCCGTCAAATATGGTTGTCATTGCTAAAAATGGAAAATCCTTGAAACAACTTTTATAAAACTAGTAAACAGAATTTGACCAAATTTTACAAAAAGATTTGAAGGGCTTTTAATTTTATACAAAAGATACCAGTCTGCCATCAGTTATAAGTTATGAATTAGGGCCAAGTCTCTAGGGGCTGGGAGAAATTCAGGAGACAATTCTGGTTGTAGATCATGTGCAGATCTCAATGGTTGCCAAGTTATGACTCCAGGGAGTAAGGACAGTCCCAATAATCTATGCTGACTGCACATATTAACTCCCCTTGTAATGCCAGGTAAGTGTACTTTAAGGGTAGTGGTATGAATAGTTTCTAAGTTTGAATTTGGACCAAGTCCCCAGAGCTAGGGGAAATCCATGGGACAATCCTGGTTGTATAAATAACTTGTCCTTTTTATACAGTGAAAGTGATCCTATATACATGGTCTAGGGAAGAAGATAAATGACAAACATTAATAGACAGTTTAGCAGCTATGTGCTTCAAGCTTAACCCCCCTCTCCCTCCCCCAACCAACCAGGTGAGTGGTATCTTGTTTTTCAGAACCACACAAATTTATATCTGCAAAAATAAATGAATTCACCGTATTTTATTCCATTCCAAAAGCTTAATTTTTCAACAATGTCTCAGAACTGGCAAAAATCAAAACACAGTGAAATTTACCTATGTATTTAATTATGGCATCATTTGAACTTTCAACTCTACCCTTTCTATGTGATATACCCTTTCTATGTGATATTATGAAAATGTCCTGAAAAGTATTATGTGATGGAGGCATACAAATATAATTTGAAGAAAGACATGGTACTGTCCTTGTTATTACTATTGTCCCAATATAGGTACATTCCCTTCCTTTGTTGACTCATTCACTTAAGAATTAATTGTCGGATCTGAAATGGCACATTTGTACATAGAGTTGCATGAATGTTAACAATATCAACAATTTCTCTTCCATATTCAACAGGTTTATGGCCCTTGTTTGATTTGAAAATGTGGATAGAACGTCTTTTTTACAAAGACATTCCTTATTTTATTTCCACACTGTACCTCACAGAAAACTGGTTCAGTTGAAATCAATTTGTTTCGTAGATACAAGTAGTGAAAATATATGTTCTGTACTCAACAATTTTCATCAGTATTTTGTTGGGATATTTCTACTTTTTAACACAATGTTTTTCACTAAGAGTTTTTTGTCAATATTCATGAGTAGTTTTCTTATTACACATGCATTAGCATAGCAAGACCAAAAGATTCCTTGCTATGCATTGATGTAGGATAGGAAAATTCCACCTGAGGGTTAGAATTTTGCATCAGACACAAGGGTTGAAGTCAACATGGCATATTGTGAATACTGATGCAACTATAAAACAGCAAAACACCAATTACAAATTTTCTCACCTTAAGTTTGAATGTTTTAAATGACATTTAAACACATATCATTCAGAGAACAGTTTGTGTGCAGTATGATTACAGTAGAAGGTCATGTGCTGAAAGACAGCAGTCATGTCATGAAAGATAGAGATATTCCCCATCATTGTTCTACACTGGAAAACATGTTAATACACATGCAGGAATATATGCATTGGTGTGGAATAGGGAAAATCTCACTCAAGGATCAGAATTTGTCAGCTGAGTTTTTACCCTCAAATTCTGATCCACTGAGTGGGATTTCCCTATCCTACACCAACACATGTGATGAATTATTTTTCTCTCATTTCAATCTATGAAATAGTGTTGAATAAAAAATGGCAAATCATTGGTATCGGTATAGTTTTTGAAATATAGAGTATTTTCTAAAAGTTGCTACTTTATTAGAAACAGCATAAATAATTTAGTTTACAACAAAGAATGTAGTTGTTGAAAATATGGATTATTGTTTATAGGCTGGCAATATTTGTCATTGTAAAACCTAATCCACAAGAAGCATTGCAGATGCTCATGACATCCCAGGGATAATTATGTCATTTGTAGTGTCAGTGACTTTCTTACATGGCAGACTATCACACATATATAGGAATGAGAGAAAACGATATCACTTTTCGGGCAGCAGAAGTGGACAGTGGTTGTGTCGTCAGCACATTATTAAAGTTCTGTGTTGAAATCTTTGCATGTCCAATACAGGGGGATACATCAACACATGGACAATGGTAAACACTAGGTTTGTGGAACACTCATTTTTTGAAACAGTAAACTGTGATAGGTGAGTGCAAAATGTGCTAACAGGTGGTAATCCATGTTGAGTATGGTTGGTTAATGGTCTTTATTCAGATATGTATATTTACGTCAAAACTGCCGATTTTTGGAAGAATGAGAAGTGCTGGACAGTTTGTATTCAGCATGCATCATTGTCATTTTCATGGGTTTTATTTTTGTTGTTTCATGTTGTTGCCATCATTGTCATCATTGTTGTGGTGAGTATTGTCATTGATATCATGGTCTTTGTTGTCATCATCATCATCACACTCTCACAAAAATAACTCCCATCACTATCACCGCTGCCATCATCTTTATCATCATCATCATCATCATCATTGCTTATTTTTCCTTTCCGTCACACAGATTAGCTCCAGAACAGATGCTGAGGAAGATGAGACATCAGACCAACGGAGGGGGACCTCTCCCCCCACCCCTGCTCCCAGGCTGGGGTCAGCCAGCAACATTGAGGGAGGGGCAACCAAAGCTGAGCATAAAATTCCACCCAAGAGACCATCTGCCCCACCCAGGGTGTCTGTAACTCCCCCACCCAAAACACCTCCTGTTCCACCTAGGCCAAAAACTCTTTTGACTCCAAGTCAGTCATCTCGAGGTGGTAGTGTCAAAAAAGAAACTGAAATTATGATTGATTACCCAGCTAAGGAGACTGATGAACAAACTGAAGATCTATCCGTGAAAGATACGGAAGGCAATGAATTAAACCCCTTCTTGGTGGATGACCCAGTCAGTAAGTCCAGCAATAAATCTAGTCCAACTGCAGCTTCAGGATCCAACGTTACAGACTTCTCTGAAATCACTGGTTCATTACCAAGGTCACACCGACCTTATAATCCCTTTATTCCACTCAAAAGGGCCCCACCTCCCCCTTCTCCAAGAGCATCAGTTGTTATTGACAAATCTCCAACACATACTGAGCAAAAGCTGATTGCACCAAATTCCCCTCATTCATCTCGGAGCCCATCTCCAGTTCCAGATGGCAAGGTCATGACCTCTGAGCCCTCAGCTTTGACCCCTCCAGTTGCTAGGCAACAGCCAGGAGCAGTGGCTTCCCCTGTGATTATAGTAAGTTTTTCCATTCAGGGTGTTGTTTTACATGGGTTACCAGACCATATCCATATGCCTGTATACAGCTAACATTTGTATTTTTAAAGCATGTCTAATTTATAACAGTGACAATTAGGACAAAAACCAAACTGAGCATTATCTGTTTCACACTTTTAGAACTACACTATGCGGTTATCTGAAAAGGCTGTTGGATACATAACTATTGAGCAAAAGAATTACGAAACTTTTGAATGTAAAGATGAAATTATTTGCATTTGTTGAAGCCATTCAAGTTAATTCAGTGCTTCAACTAAAGAGAATATCATATAAAGCTACCTATTTTTGATAATTTAATTATGTAGATTTAATTTTGAATTTATTGTACAATTTCTGATGATTATTTATACCTACTTTGATCATCTCCTTGATTCTTTGGCACAATTATGTCATTAGTTTTCAAGCATAAATAGTCTTGTACAGTAAAATGAGTCTCGTTTTGACTGCAACTACTTATCTAGCATGTTATCTTCATGAATGATAGAGGAAAATCAAACTTAATGGACGCATTTCACAAAATGATTAAGATAAAAATTAGATCTCCGCAAGGAAGTGTCAAATTGTCACTGTAATGCACAATAATCAAGGATATATAGTGTCAGAAGGGCAATACTTCTTGCAGCTTTTGCAATTACATGTAGCTGAAGTCATTTGCTTGATAATCTAGAAACATTCAGAAGAATGCTGGAAGTTGTGCAGGATTTGAGAATCAAGGCAATTTTTTATGAATAATTCTAAACATGCGATCCTTGGCACAAGATATGACTTCTTTATAGCATATGATCTCTCCTGACGTGTGCATGCATTAATTTGGTGAATGGAATTGCTCACTTTCTGTAGGGTAGATAGTTCAATGTTTAGGGACAATGTGTATCAAGGATGAGAAGTAGTATGCATGCAAATATAAATTTGGGCTACCAGTCTGTTATTTAGTGAATGCCAAGAAATGAATATATTCAGGGTGAGTGGAAAACAGAATTTTGGAATGCATGTAATATAGAATGTTATACTAAAAAGTGATTGATGAGTTTAGACTTGTGGCTTGCCATTTGAGTGAAATGAGAAATTTTTTCTCTTTCCAAACAAGGCCAACAGATCTAAATTTTGATTCTTGGCCACATACATGCAGCTGTAAAAGTTTCTCATAGAAACGAGTTGATACATTATCAATTTTTACTTGTATATTGAATGACATTCGCATTTTTTCCCCAAAAAGTGACTTTTTTTTTTCTCAAACAAGATCAGAACACACATGAACTTTGTTCCATTCCTCGTTTGGACTATACCAGACTTCTTATTCCAGACGAGAGAGAAAATTATGTGGCAGACAAAATCCTAGGTCAATATGGACATTTAAAACTCCAGAACCTAATTTCACTTTGTTTTGGTTACATTGGTGTCATAATGGTTAAGCTAATTGCAGTATTTAGTTCTTCGAAATGTTTTGATTCATGGACAAGGAATAGAGAATATGTACATATTTTAAAACAAGATTCTCATATGAATCAGAAACGTATTAAAAATTAAATTTAGAGGACATATTTTATTACAGACTTCTGACACTATTTATCCAGTTTTTCACAATTGTTTTGTTGAAGTATATATCTTTACTTGAAATGCCTTATCTGAATAAAACATGAAAAAAAGTAAACTTACAAAAGCAAATTATGGTGATACCTGTCTATAAGGAACACTCCAAGGAACAGAAAATTTGGACCATTATGGACATGTGTCCTTTATGGACAGGTTACATTACATAAAGGTGAAATGGCCATTATAAAGTGGTGTCCTTAATATAGAGATGTGAGCAAAACAAGCTTCACTGTATAATTTATGAAAATATCTTTGCATTAGATGATACAGCATAAATAAGGATAGAAAATATCACAAACTTTATCCTTGGCTTCAAATCAGTTTTATAGCTGTAAGGTGAATTTATGTCACTTTCACACTGGTGACAATTCAGACCAATGAATTTTTTTAATACGTTTGATAAACATTTATCAAAATGTATTTTTTACCTGTGGCAACACAGGTTTATGGGTACCAAGGGTTGTTGTTTACCTGTGCCACACAGGTTTATGGGAACCAAGGGTTGTTGTTTACCTGTGGCCACACAGGTTAATGGAAACCAAGGGTTGTTGTTTCACCATTGCCATGGTGAGGCATAGATATCACTTTTCCGCAGTCAGAGGCAAAGGTGATGGCGGCATCAACAATTTAAAAATTTTGTTTCAGATGTTTTGCAAGTCAGATATGGGGGAGGGGTGGGGTGGGTGGGTGCAATATACATCAATGCATAGATGCTGGTGAAACCTCTTGTTTCATAAGAGTTTTGTTTTGCTGTCATTGTTGTGATGGATGTTGGAACTCTGTTGTTTTAAGGCTTGGGGAAAAAAGTCACCTCTGTGGGGCTGGAACCCACAATTGCCAGATCTAGAGCTACCAGCCTTAGGTCTGCACCTTAACTAATTTTGAAGGCAAACAGAGAAGATCTGAACTTATTGTTCCCACAGTGTTGTACATAGTGTCTGCATTTTATACTTGTTGTTGAGCCCACCTTGACATAGCGATCACTTTGGTCTCTGTGTGTATGACTGTACACCTATACATACATCTGTCCACACCCTAGAATAACCTCAATGTTAAAGTTTTCAACTTTAATTTTATTTTGATGCCATTTTATCCTGCCATCTTCAGATTTGGAATATAGTTCGGGGACGGGCTCAGCATGCAGATCATGGCCAGCTTCTTTTTTTTTGCGTATATCACATGCTTCACCCACTTCCTGGATACATTTTGTCACAATATTTGTCCATTTGTACTCAAGTTGCATTTATATACCATAATGTATACCATGTTATAATCCATGTAATATATCTGTGTGTATTACTGTATATACTCCCATTACAGGTTGAGTCCAACTGCAAACAACATAGACCCTGATCTGCCATTGCATAATGCACCAGCAGATTAGGGTCTATGTTGTTTGTTCTACTGATTACTTCAAATAAACTGCATAGACCCAGATTTGATGGTGCATTATGTTATGGCATATCTTGGTCTGTGCACTTTGAAGCTGGACTCTACTTATAAGCAAGCATATATGGTACTTGGTATGTTTTATTTGATTTGGGGTTTTTCTTCACTAGATGTTTCTAAATTCAGTTGCTTTTTCTTAAGAAAGAAAGCCATTTTTGTGACAGTGCTGTAGTGACATATCTTCACTGAGTGAAAATATTCAAAACAAAATTTAAAAATTAAAACATTTTAAAACATTGATAGAGATGAAGGGTTTTCCAACATAGTTTGGACGTATAATTTACACTGCTAAATACATATTGATCCAGATTAACGTATATACTCACTTTTAAGTCGAGTCCAACACTGCAAACAACATTGCATAAAGTGCCAGCCGATCAGGGTCTGTGTTGTTTGTTCTACTGATTACTCCCAACAAACTGCAGAGACCCAGATCTGCCAATCACATTATGCAATGGCAGATCTGGGTCAGTGCAGTTTACAGTTGGGCTTGACTTATAAGTCAGTATATATTGTAATCCTGAGTTGTATAATATTCCAAAGTCAGCCTGCAGTAAGTCTAAAATTTAAATAGTATTAAAAATATTTTCTCTTCCCTACACCTAATAAAGTATCATATCAAATCAGTCTATCTATCTTCAATAAACACTTTTGTCTTATTATTAGGGTAGATTTTGTGCACATTAGATACTCACTGTTCAAGGTTAGTTACATGAACTTGACATAGAATTAAAACTAAGACTTCTGTTTCTCATCTTCTAATCATCTATTCTGTTACCAAGTATATAACTGTAGGTATAGTTACCATTTATACTCATTTATAAGTCCAGTCCAAATGCAAACAACATAGAATCTGATCTGCCATTGCTTTTTTATGCACTGGCAGATCAGGGTTTCTGTTCTTTGTTCTACTGATTACTCCTAACAAACTGCATACAACCAGATCTGCCAGCACATTATGAGACAGCAGATCTAGGTCTGTGCAGTTTATAGTTGGACTCGACTTACAAACAAGTACCTATGGTAGTATTGACTTACAAACAAGTACATATGGTAGTATTGACTTACAAACAAGTACCTATGGTAGTATTGACTTACAAACAAGTACCTATGGTAGTATTGACTTACAAACAAGTACCTATGGTAGTATTGACTTAAAAACAAGTACATATGGTAGTATTGACTTACAAACAAGTACCTATGGTAGTATTGACTTACAAACAAGTACATATGGTAGTATTACACTAAAAACTTGTATTTTCTGACACCTTATTTTTCTAATGATAAGCCCATCCCAACTTTTACAAAATGTTCACAAATTTGTCTCTTGTGACCAAAAGAGTGCATGTTCAATTCGCACTATCAGAGCACCCCAGATTGGCAGCATCGATGTATGCTTGGTAAAGGCACTTGACTTGTGACCCAAATTGTGCAGGTTCATTTTCCACTCTCAGAGCATCCCAGATTGGCAGCATTGATGTATGCTTGGTAAAGGCACTTGATTTGTGACCAAAAGGTGCAGGTTTCCACTCTCAGAGCATCCCAGATTGGCTGCATTGATATATCCTTGGTAAAGACATTTGACTTGTGACCCATATAGTGCAGGTTCATTTTCCACTATCAGAGCATCCCAAATTGGCAGCATTGATGTATGCTTGGTAAAGGCACTTGACTTGTGACCCAAATAGTGCAGGTTCATTTTCCACTCTCAGAGCATCCCAGATTGGCAGCATTGATATATCCTTGGTAAAGGCATTTGACTTGTGACCCAAATAGTGCAGATTCACTTTCCACTCTCAGAGCATCCCAGATTGGCAGCATTGGTGTATGCTTGGTAAAGGCACTTGATTTGTGACCAAAAGGTGCAGGTTTCCACTATTAGAGCATCCCAGATTGACAGCATTGATGTATGCTTGGTAAAGGCACTTGACTTATGACCCAAATAGTGCAGGTTCAATTCCCACTATCAGAGCACCCCAGATTGGCAGCATTGATGTATGCTTGGTAAAGGCACTTGACTTGTGACCCAAATAGTACAGGTTCAATTCCCACTATCAGAGCATCCCAGATTGGCAGCATTGATCTATGCTTGGTAAAGGCACTTGATTTGTGACCAAAAGGTGCAGGTTTCCACTATCAGAGCATCCCAGATTGGCAGCATTGATATATCCTTGGTAAAGGCATTTGACTTGTGACCCATATAGTGCAGGTTCATTTTCCACTATCAGAGCATCCCAGATTGGCAGCATTGATGTATGCTTGGTAAAGGCATTTGACTTGTGACCCATATAGTGCAGGTTCATTTTCCACTATCAGAGCATCCCAAATTGGCAGCATTGATGTATGCTTGGTAAAGGCACTTGACTTGTGACCCAAATAGTACAGGTTCATTTTCCACTCTCAGAGCATCCCAGATTGGCAGCATTGATATATCCTTGGTAAAGGCACTTGACTTGTGACCCAAATAGTGCAGGTTCAATTCCCACTATCAGAGCACCCCAGATTGGCAGCATTGATGTATGCTTGGTAAAGGCACTTGACTTGTGACCCAAATAGTGCAGGTTCATTTTCCACTCTCAGAGCATCCCAGATTGGCAGCATTGATGTATGCTTGGTAAAGGCACTTGACTTGTGACCCAAATAGTGCAGGTTCAATTCCCACTATCAGAGCACCCCAGATTGGCAGCATTGATGTATGCTTGGTAAAGGCACTTGACTTGTGACCCAAATAGTGCAGGTTCATTTTCCACTCTCAGAGCATCCCAGATTGGCAGCATTGATATATCCTTGGTAAAGGCACTTGACTTGTGACCCAAATAGTGCAGGTTCAATTCCCACTATCAGAGCACCCCAGATTGGCTGCATTGATATATCCTTGGTAAAGGCATTTGACTTGTGACCCAAATAGTGCAGGTTCATTTTCCACTATCAGAGCATCCCAGATTGACAGCATTGATGTATGCTTGGTAAAGGTACTTAATTTGTGACCAAAAGGTGCAGGTTTCCACTATCGGAGCATCCCAGATTGGCCGCGTTGATATATCCTTGGTAAAGGCACTTTATTCTACTTGCCTTGGCATGATATAGCCTTCAAGTGTTGCTCTGCCACAAAACACCCAAAACCAAACCAAGCGAACAAATTTTGTCTCTAATGAACCTCCTCCATTAATAAGCCTCATTTTTCAGCCCAGGTCAGTCCCCTGGGCTTATCATTAACAGAGATACTGTATTCTATTATCTGAACATTTTATCTTCCATAAAATAATTGAATAATTTTTCTCTCATTCCTATTTATTTATGATATACCAACCATTTATACTTAAAGAGCCAAACCATGTCACAATTCAGAGCAAGAGATCAACAAAGACCCAGTATAAGAAAGCCATTTGTAACTGACAGTATACTATTTAACATTATTGATATTAAACTTGTTGATTAATAATATGAGAAGAAAATAAAGTGACTTAAAGGCCAAATTGACGTGAGTAATTAGGCATTTTTTATTTTTTAAAATTAATTTTCATTGTAATTTTTAAAACTTTTTTTATTTTAGGGATGATAAAAGAGCCATATTTTGTTCCGTACTGAGCCACATTTGGCTCATGAGCCATAGATTACCGACCCCTGTGATATACCGTACTTTCCCATGAAACATGAAATTTTACCATGAACTCAAAAGGAATCTATTACATATACATTTGCAGCATATTTCAGAATATCAACTAATAAGATACCAACTGTGTTATTTGATACAGGAATAAGAGAAAAACAATTGTTTTCATTGGCAGTGGATAGTGAATTCCTATCATTAGAATTTATAATTTGTGGATCGGAACTTGGCAGTTCCTAATTCTTTCCAACAGATTTTGACTCTTGCATGGAATTTCCCATCCCCACACCAATGTGCATGATTAATTCTGTTACCATATAAACTCATGTATAAGTTGAGACCAACTGCAAAAAAACATAGACCCTGATCTACCATCACATAATGTGCCAGCAGATCAGAATCTGTGTTGTTTTTTTCTACTGATTACTCCTAACAAACTGCAGAGACACAGATCTGCCGATGTATTATACAATTGCTGTTTGCAGTTGGACTCAACACACAAGCAGTATATATGGTAATCATCCTTTATGATTGACAGTTAACAATTTGCTTTAATTTCATTTAAATGAATAGAATAATGTCAAATGACTCCAGGCCTGCAAGGTATACTGTAGTCCATTCTAATTAAATACTTAAATCTTTCATCAGATGTTTTTCATTAATTGTTAGAATATCAAGGAAGGAAATATTGTTTTTTTCATACAGATATGCAGCTACTTAACATTTGTTTCAATTCCAATTTTGATTTCTTTTATAGTGACATAGGTAATGTATCAACAAATTAGAACTACTCTCCAAGCCTTTACATTATCTTATTTATCAAGTAGATTAGTGGTACAATAATCCGGATTTATCAATTATTTATAGCACAATAATATATCCATATTAATATCCAGTAAAATTGATACTATTAATAAGATTCTTTTGATTTTATATATTTTCTCAGTAATATGAAAGAATGAAAATAGACAGAATTGCTGATATATCAGAGCTTCTGCCTGAAATGCTGGCAGTCCAGTTTTCCCACGTGCAGTACATTCCGACATTTTCTAAAAAAAAAATTTAAAACATCAAATCAAGAGGTTACAAAAGTAATTTTTGAAAATTTTAATGAGCAAACATTTTGGAAAATAACAGAACCTGATAACATAAAACTGCTACCAGTCTTTGTAAAGCACCTGCTGTGATGTCAATTTTATAGCTTTTCTGCACCATCCTTGGGCTTGTTTAATCATCTGATGCAAAGATATTCTAGTTACTGTATTCAACATGATACCCATACAGGTGTTAATAAGCACACGCCCCATCTTCTTTTGGTCAAAACATGTATAAAAGTTGTTTATTACTAATGGTACATATCTTGATTCCAGAAAACCTTGGAGGAGGGAAACTGCTAAATCTTGAATAGGAACAGTGATTTTAAAAAAAAAAAAAATTGCTACTGCTATATTATAAGCACTTAACTTTGTCAGTTGAATCACTGTAAAAATGAACCTTGCGTGTGTTTTATTCAGTACAGCCATATTGGAAGAGAGAATGCACCTCCTGTGGAGAGTCAAGATATGTAAAGGGAGTTAACTCTTTTAGTATGTACATACACATGATGGGGATATTGTTTATGACTTCATCAGTGTGTACTTATTATGATGAGCTTTAACCTGATGAACTTTGTCCAAATAATATTTTTAACACAGTCTGGGTATTATGTCAAATACAATATTTAATATTTTCATTGCAATCAACTTGGTCTCAAGATACCTGTTGGTTTACTTTACAGTCAATATAGGTGAATTATTATCAACTTAACAGTGTTAGTAATTTGGTCATATTTGAAGTGCTTTGATAAGAAAAAGAGAATTCAAGTGAAAGAACTGTTCAGGTGGACTTAAATGGGCTCAGAATTTCCAAACTGATTCAGGACAAAATAAACTATTAATTGTCATGCATATTTTTATAATGCTGATTTTAAACCAGTTCATTCCAAATAAAATTAAAATTTTCAAAATTTCAGGCTCTTGATGCTATTTTTGTTGTTACACAAAACCATTTTTATGCCCTGCCTAAAATGTTAAAGGGGAATAAAGTGTTAACCATGTCTGTCAGTCCATCTATCATCCATTCATCACACCTACCATTCCATCTATCATCCATTCATCACACTTGTCAGTCCGTCTGTTATCCATTCATCACACCTGAATCAGTTTTGCATTAAGGTCAGTTTCTAGGTCATTGCTGGCTGCAGAATCAGACAACTTTGCTTGTTGATGCTTCTTGGTTAGTACAAAACCATTCCACTAAAAATAGATCACTGTGGCTTATATTTCACATCTTAGTGACTTCGATTATGTTTGATGTTAAGATCATTTATGGGACAGAACACCATCAGGATGCTATCCCATATATATATATATATATATTTGAGCCACAATGTGAAGAAAAAGAAAATCCCTTCTGAGTGTTTGAAATCATCGTAGAAAACTGACATTACATGAAGGAAATTTTAATGTCAAAATGTTGCATAATGCATTCAGACTATTGTATCTCTTAATACAATGTATTCATGACATGAACATGAAGTGAGTTGTGTCATTTTCGAAATGCACATAATGTAAATTTCATGTACAAAGGAACATTTTTTCATGTTTAGGCATATATATATATGTATATATATATATATATATATATATATATATATATATATATATATATATATATATATATATATATATATATATATATATATATATATATATATATATATATATATATATATATATATATATATATATATATATATATATATATATATATATATATATATATATGCGCAACCCTGAAATTCTAACGGCTCTTGCCAGGCATTGTTTCCCAAAAATTAACATGGTGGCCATATAGTTGTGAAAATTAATAAAAAACATTCAAAGAACAAATTGCAGGAGAACATTGAGATACCTAATTATTAAATATAACTGACAAAATGTGTCAATTTTGGTTCCAGATTTGCTGCTGCTTTAGTGCTAGTATTCTTTCATGATTAACTGGTTTCCTCTCAATTTAATTATTTGTAACAAATCATTTTTTCTTTCGGAGAACTATAATATAGAATTTCAGCCATAAGCAGTATTTTAATCCACTCCATTGTTTTTTTTTAAAAATTCATTATTAATTGACAACAAGCTGATTTACTATCATGAAATACCTAATACTTAACTGGCATTTCCGGTGAAGTAGGATGGTGCGGTATTATTTTATCAGGTCCCCAAATAAGTCATGGAGGATGATAATAAAAGTTAGTTGCTGTTTGTAGTAAAAAAAATTCTTAATTTGGGCCTCTGCTTCACATACTTTGTTTTAAATTATCATGTGCTGACATACTGTGACATAAACCACATGGTGTGAGGGACTGATGTAATGTATGTAGTAAAGACTCTGGGGCAATCATTCAACTATAGGGTTTTTGATAACTTCAGTAGAAAATCTTTCACAGCTCATTTGTCTTGCATTTTATGGCTGCAGAGTATTTAAATAATTTTGAAAACATTATGACCAAACAAGCTTAATCAGCAACACCTCTATTGATTGTCAGAAAAAGAAACTATGTAAACCAGACCTATGCCTAGTCATCTTTGAATTGAGTTTAGTCGGCATCATCTTTATTGATTGTCCAACAAAGAATCAATCTGTAAACTTGACCTATTGACCGTTGAATTTTACTTCATTAAGGTGTTTATTTGGCAGTTTAATGGATAAACGAATCAAAGACAAGTTGATATAATTATATTTGAAAACTCCTTCGAATAATGTCTGGTTGCTCAGAGTATGTGCCAGTCAAAACCTTGGATCTACCAGACATGTCCGGCTAATACAGTAATTTCAGGATGTCAGATATATATATATATATACATACACTAAAATTCAAAAGGTAAACACCCATTGAATAATGATCCATATTTGACAATAGAACCCTGATCCCCATCACACTTGGAACACACACGATTGAAAAACACAAAAATCGATACCCGCAGTAAGTAAATGAATTTGTGAAAGATTTAGTATGTAATTTTTTTTCTTCTTCATATTGAGCTTGAATCATCTGATAGAAAATATTGGCCAACATCTGATATGAAAAATATTGGCCAACATCTGATATGAACATATTGGCCAACATCTGATAGGAAAATATTGGACAACATCTGATAGGAAAATATTGGCCAACATCTGATGGGAAAATATTGGCTAACATCCAGTTGGAAAATATTGGCCAACATCTGATGGGAAAATATTGGCCAACATCTGATAGGAAAATATTGGTCAACATCTGAGGGGAAAATATTGGCCAACATCTGATGGGAAAATATTGGCCAACATCTGATAGGAAAATATTGGCCAACATCTGATGGGAAAATATTGGCTAACATCTGATGGGAAAATATTGGCTAACATCTGATGGGAAAATATTACAAGCAAAATCTAGATAGTATCTTGAGACTGAGATGATTCCTTTTTTTTAATTTCAACTAATCTTTTTTTTCTGCTGTTCCTTCACACCTAAGTTATTTTCCTCACTGATTTCTAATATAACTAATTCATTTCTTTTTATCTGCCAGGTGCAGGAAGTATAACCTGAAACAACTGTACAATTTTAGCTAATTTTTGCTTCATTATTTCCATGATATACAGACTCCAATGCTTTTGAGATGGGGGCTAACTTTGGATAGCCCGAATCAAAACTGGCATGGGCTATTTGCTCTTGTGTTGTCACATTGAAGAAAATGGACATCTGGTTTTGAGTCACTACTTTGCAGAAAGTTTTATTTCTGATGTTAGTTTAAACAATATTTATTTCCAGAATCTTTCAGAAAATCTTACATGGTAAATACAGTCAGGATTGGAAAATAATTGCATTGCTTTTATATTACCATATATGCTTATAAGTAGGCTCCAACTGCAGAATGCACAGGCCAAGATCTGCCATTTGTTAGGACTAATCAGTAGAACAAACGGCATAGACCCTCATTGGCTGATGTAGTTGTTTGCAGTTGGATCCGTCTTATTAGCAAGTACCTATGGTTATCCGTCTCCTGAGATTCTGCCAATCGTTTCAAGTCATTAGCTGAGGAATTTTAAAAACACAATTAGTTTTAAATTTGCTTGCTTTGAAAATATATATTTATGATAATGAAGATAACGCAAAGATAATGCATGTAGAGATGGTCGTTAATATTTCAGAGCATAACCCATCTTTCTTTGCACATAAGCTGATACTAATATCCCCCCACCCCACCCCTTGCATCACATCATTTATAAGCCAGCCAGCACCCACCCCACTGCACCCCACCCCACACCCCTCATTACTATTACAAGGTAAACCCCATGGTATATCATGGGGGAATTACTGTAATAAATTAATGGTCAATTTTGCATAACAGTACTTTAATACTTGACCCATATAACTTAAGGATATATTACATGAAATTTACTATTTCACTTTGTAAATGTTTTAAAAGAATTTTATACCTTTTGTCAGAGAGGTAAATCATGGGGTATGAAACTGATTAGGAGAGAGCCTGTCTACAAACCACTGAAAAATGTGAACCTTCATCAAAATAACACAGACACTATTATTTAGATGCAGGTATATCTTGCAGATTTTGATTGTTTGGAGTTTTAGGTCTGCTGTTCTTGGATTTTTTTTGTCTGGAAAGGGTTTGCACTTTGATATTAACTTTAACATTTTGAAAATTAAAATATTTAACATATATGTAATTATTTTAGCTTTAATCAACATATCAACATATGTGTGTTCACAAATTACACATGATTTGGTTACAAGAAATGTCATAGGCATCAGTTTTGCTAATTGCCATGCCATATATACTTGCTTGCTCATTGGGTCCAACTTTCAAACAAAATAGACCCTGATCTGCCATCACATAATGTGCCAGCAGATCAGGGTTTATGTTGTTTGTTCTACTGATTACTCCTATGCAGTTTGCAGCTGGATCTGAAATTTAAGCGAGTATATACGGTAGTTAGTCGATTTCATAATGAAACAATGGGCATATATTCAACTGTAGCTAAAATCACTGTCTTCAGTATGATGATATTTGATATTGAATAATTTTGGTTGGGATTTTACTGTATTCTTGGTGAATCAGTACAACCAATATACATGTACAGTGAAATCTGTCTACAAAGGACACAGTATACCACAAAATATTTCCTTTGTGGACAGATGCCCTTTTTATAGAGGTAACAATGTTACAAAAGTAAGTCATAAGCATTCTCCTTTATGAGCAGGTGCTTTCTGTATGGAGGTGCACACTTATCTTGGTGTCACAGTATCTGAACACAATGATTTTTAGCAAAGCAGTTCTTTCTCCTTTTTTTGTTGTTGAGAAAAACTAACTCTTTCAAGGTAGACCTGAGATTCCCATATCACTTTCCTTTAAATTTTTCAGTACATGTATAATGATTTATGCAGTATCAGAAAGTTTCGACTTGATGCGATCAAATGTTAGTGAGATAGTTAAGTTTAAATCAACATATCAAAATATTCCCCCTAGGCCATGTGCAACTTCAGCAGTTTCCGTGACTTGAGTCCATGTGATGTCACTCAAGGAACCCCACATTGCTCTACCATTGCCGAGTGTGAATATTCTCTGGATCGTTTTCTAATTGTGTACATTATTCAGTATGAGATGGAGGTGTGATGTTGGTGGATGTAGCGGTATGAGCATGTCTTCACTGTCTCAGCATCATGAAAAATAGAATATCATGAGCTAGCGATTTCAATATCAGCTAAACGACAAATGAAAATGGAATGTATCAGATCATTGAATTCTTTTGCAAGGGAAAGAGAGAGGTCATATAAGGACTTCTCATGACTGCAGAAGACATTTAAGTCCATACTCGTATTTTCACAGTACATGCAATTTGTTCCCTAAAAACCATGTAAACAATACTGTATATTGGATGAGCGAGTTTCATATGCAGCCACATTTTTTAAAAAAATGTGTGTTCAGATTCTTGTAAAGCGTTCTCTTCATAAGCATGTCTTGGTAAAAGATTGTTCTCTTCACAAGCATGTCTGTCTGAACCAGATGCATTGGTATTAAAGTCCTAGTCTTGGCAAAGATGCTTTTAGCTACATGTATATTATATTTACACGGATATTTTAAAAAAATAAAGTATATGTTCAAGTCAAAACAAGGAGAGAGAGGGAGAGAAAAAGATATATTAAGTTGTGAGCAGTTGCTGAAAAATTCACTGAAGGATACCAAGTGACAGCTAAAAGTGAATTTCATTATTTTAAATTGACTATGATTGGGAAAAAGTTGGGAACAAATAGTGAAAGAGAAGAATTCAAGTAGGGGGCTAGATGAGTGGGTATGCAGTCTCAACATCATGAAAATAAATAAAAAAAACTATCAATTTTATTATCAGCTAAAAGTCAACTGAAAATACAATTTACTGAATCTCACATTCCTTTGAGAGAGAGAGACCTGTAAGCAGAATTGCCTCAAACAAACTACAGCAACAGATGAATTCAATGCAGGATCTGACTGGCTCTCTAGTCCCCACCCACCCCAGAAATTGCGAACAATTTCAGATGTTAGGCCCCTGCCCCGACCTTGTATCAATAGGGAGAGATAGAGAGATCTTGAAATCATGACAGTTTCCCACATTATTATTCATTTCAGCAGTAAATTTGACACCTTTCTGAAATTATCAATTATCAGTTGTTCCAATTATCAAACTTCCACTGTTAATTAAATGCTGGGCTACAATTGGGGCTGTTAAATACTGCACTCCATGCTGGATGGCTGTGTGTAATATAAATGACACCTTAACGCAATAGGTTTATCAGATCTTTTTTGTGAAGAAAATGATTAAGAGACACATAAATTGTCTTTTTGTGGCAATTCTGGCAAGATTATGACACGTAAGTCAGTGCTAAACATAAACATAAGGAAATTTTTTAATGAAAACGAAAATAGGTGTCAGAGGTAGTCAGCCGCACTGAATGGAAATACATCATTTAAACAATGTTGCAAAACAAAAAGCAAGTTTCATTGGTACTATTATTGACTATTATGCATATTGTGCACAGTTCCTCCACTGGTGTCACAAGCACACGCATGCATATTGGGATGTTTGCAAAAAGTCGCTTGGTTGTTTCCTTAAAGATCGTATTTTTTTGGTAATAGTCTTATCTCCTGATCCAGTGAATGAATTGTGGCAAGTCTTCACAGTGCATGTGAAATGTCGAACAAATTAAGATTCCCATTTGTAGTATACAGCATTCAGGTCTACCTTTAAAGAAGGGTTATCAGTACCATCACCAGCAAAATATTAGAAAAGTTACAGGGTCTTTGCAGATGATTTGACAGCCAGAATTTAGCAGGATAAATTATCTGAAAGCCTGTACATGTGTGTGGACACTTGGTACAGAAATCTAAACATGTCATGTTGCATTTAATTAGCTGTTGCCTGGATTTTTTTAGTAATTAGTTTGCAGTGATTAAGTACATGTATTTTGAGATTGAGGTTTTAGATTTGCAGTGATCTAAGTGTGTATTTGAGAAAAAAAAATTTGTAGCATTCACAACTCTTGATTATTTCTTCAAGACTTACCTCAGTATTTCCATGGCTTAGTACCAAAATTCTAATAATAAACTGTTTTGAATTCATTGTCAATAGAACCTGTTAATCTGCTTTTGATCCATATCTTAGGCCAAAGCTTCCAGCATGCAATATATTAGTAAACTGCTCAATTTACTCCTGCTATGTACTTTTCACTCCTATTTGTGAACTTGTTGGCTTTTGGTATGATAGACTTGCACTTCAATATCATTTACAACATTACATCATACTAGTATTTCAAATCAGCCCTATGTTGAAGCAAATGTGATGGGAATATGTACATGGGGGGGATAGCTGGCAGTTTATTTATGCTCCTACTGCAATAACAGAAAGGGGGTATTTATTGTTTTGCTGATTTCCTTCCATATGTCAATGATTCTGTACCAAAATCCATTTTAGTACAATAACACAAAAACTATTAAACTTGTGGCCATGAAACTTCACACACTTTACCATGGTCATAAGTAGGTGACCTGCACAGATTTTCCAGCCTGTATAGCAATTTTTCAGTTTTTGAGCCCAATTGTTTTACTTATTGAAAAAAAGCAAAATTCAATTTAGGCAGAAAAATTATATTCAGTAGGCATATTGGTATTTATATGTATATGTAGGCATATATATATTTATGTGTATATGTAGGCATATATGTATGTATATTTATATGTAGGCATATATGTATTTATATGTATATGTAGGCATATATGCATTTATATGAAATCGGAGTTTCAGGCCATTACAGCTGTTTTTCAATTCTTGTACACATTGTTGGACTCTTTAGACATTAACTTATTTACCGCACCACTATGAAGTAGAGGAGCGATATTGTACTACCCCTGGGATTGGCATCGGTGTCCACACATATAATAGCATATGCATATGTACAACCACAATACATCACAACTATTCTTTCTTCCTGGGTACTAGGCAACAGTATGGAGTAGGTTTCATAGCACCTACTCACTAAGGAGGGGGTTAACTTTGTAAATTCTAGGTTGCGTTTTGCGTTTAGCTCAGGTTTTTTTGCATATTGTATACATACTGTTATACCTGGAATCATGAAACTTGGTGAAGGGATGCATCTTGATGAGTACTACACCCTTATCACAAAAGTAAATCACTGCAATCCATATTTCATGCTTCACTGACTTTGGTTAAATGTTGTGTTTTTAGTAAATTTGGCAAGCTCTTTTCATTCTAGAATCATCAGTTTTGATGATTGTGTGTATCTCTGTTAGTGCCATACCTTTAGAGCAAAATAAGGTCAATGTGACCTACATTTCACAGGTTAAATTTTTGCATTTAACTGATAATATGGGGATTTTACCTCCTGTATACATACCGTTATACCTGGAATCATGAATCCTAAATAACAGAAAGTCACGTTGACCCAATCTGATGTGTGATATGGCCACCACAATGGCCATCTTGAAAATCTTGTTATCGCTACTCCTTTATCAAGAATAATATCAACATGGGGTTTTCAGTAAAAGACTTCTTTGATGTCTAGTTTGTCCTAAATAAAAATGGTGCCAATCTGATATATAATGTGTCCACCTTGGCAGCCATCTTAAAAATCTTGTTATGGCTACTTGTGAATGGTAAGTGATCAATAATCAAAAGGTTAAAGGTCAAGGTCATGGTGACTCTAAGAAGAAAAATGGTTTCTGCACAATATCGAGAGACTTTTATAACCTGCTTTGACCAAACTTTGTTGCTGCCTTGCATTTGAGACAAGGAAGACACTTGTTCGTTTTGAGGTCAAAAAGTCCAAGGTCACAGGAACTGAAAGAAGGAAAAATTATTTCCACAAGACTACTTAAGTTCTTTACTATATGCCTTGACTAATCTTTGTAGATGGCTTGAATTTTAGACAAGGAAGATACCTGTTGATTTTATGGTTAGAAGGTAAAATGTCAATGTCAAAGAGATTCCAAGAAGGAGAACAGTTTCCATAAAATAACTCAAGTCCTATGCCACGAACCATGACTAAACTTTGCAGATGACTTGCATTTGAGATGAGGAAGGTACCTATTGATTTTGGGAATTACAAGCAAAACATAGAAAATAGCTGTGGTGTCTTTTTTATAAAAAATATTCATCCTGAGAGTAATATTAGTGGTAAATAAAGAATTTATGTAGAGAAAATATGGCTTAAAATCCTCAATGGTTCAAGTTTTAATTATGCATGCATTGAAGCCACTAACAAGAATACTTTCAATGTTTAACAAACAAATTATTGCCAAAAACTTCAAAGAACAACGAGTATTGATGTCAGTCAAATATATTGAAAATTGTTCACCTGAAACTACATGTATTAAACAGAAATGAAACATAACCAATGATACAATTATTTGATTTTGCCGATCTGTAATTTTCAAAAATTTGAAATTTGCCATTAAATCTTAAGTAGAAGAGCTACCAGAAATTAAAATTGATGATTTGCTTTGTGTCTGATATATTTAGCGTAATTTGCAGTCAGCTGCTGCGTCTTCTTTATCATGAAAGTTGTTTATTACTATCCGTATTTTTGCAAGTTTTGTTCACAACATTTGAAATTGTTTATTCTTAATGCATATTTTTCAGGTATCATTTAATTTGTGTATTGCAGGAGACCTCCTTTACAGGAAGCAAACCTACCACACGGAATGCCTCAACTGTTAGCTCGAAAAGTTTTACAGGTGCTAAGACCACTGTGACGCAGGTTGTCACCATAGCACGACATAAATCTGATTCTGGCAAACCAAATTCTATCAATGGAAATGAACTTTCACCGTGGCATGTGTCGGCTCCTGAGAAAACCCTTGAACGTAAAATAACACTGACAACAGAGCTATAGCTGATGTTGATCCCATGTTTTACTTATCCAGTGCAATGAGTTACAAGAATTGATGTAGGAAAATGAAAATGTTTAATAATTGAAAACAATCAATCAGGTTTTTGTGAAATGTAGGAATTTATCTTGGGTCCACAAATATTCAATATTCCAGACAATTTCTGTTGAAAATTGTGGTTAGTTTTGTTTTCAAGTTATTTTACATAAAATGGTCATAAATCATTTTACTTGTACCTTTTATTACAAGTATTTTATCATTTATACATAATATCAAGTTTTACATATCATTCTAATAGTTGTCCTTGTGAGTAGGTCCAATTTTAAATAATTTTATGACAAATTTGTGTGTTGGTAATTTATATACGAGATCAGTCCATTTATGCAACTCATTACCTTTGGTTTCAGAATGATTTTATCAGCAATATTATTTTTGATTGTGAAATAATTTTATTTTAAATATGTAATACTTTCTTGTGAAACAAATTCAGCTGACTTTTCAATTATAGACTGAATTCAGTCTTTTCTAGGAGAAAATAGAAACAAAGTCTTATACTGGTGTTGGTTTGAAGTAAATAATCTGTAGGGTGTCGAATACATTATGTTAGGAAAAGCTAGTCATTTGTTGAAGAAAATATTTTACTGTGTAAGCTTTCACCAGTTACTGAAATGTGTATTATAAAATTGTTAAAGATTGTGTTGGGGTATAAAACGGGGAATAACTGGGTTGCATCATTTTATCTCTGGCTGTGGTAGTGAACAGACCTCCAGATAGGCACCTGATTTATCATTTTACTGGTTCTGATTGTTTGAACTACCAGACCTGGTCTCACACTTGTACAGGTATAACGACTGGTTTGAAAACACTTTATTTAATAGTTTGTACAGTATTTTAACTTGTATTCAGCGAGATACACTCAAATTGTGCCATTCCAATGCAGATTGTTTCCATGGAAATTGCAGGATTAACATGGCTGTGAGATAAGTACAGTCATCCCTCAATATTAATCTGCTTGAGTATACAGCAGCCTACAATATAGCATGGATATGCTTTTGAATCCCATCAAAATTGGTCAATATTGTACTATTATTGCTGTTTATTAGATATACTTGCTTTTAAATCAAGTCCAACTGCAAACAACATAGACCCTGATATGCCATTGCATAATGAGTCAGCATGTTAGGGTCTATGTTGTTTGTTTTACTGATTACTCCTAACAAACTGCATAACCCAGATCTGTTAGCATATTATGTGACCACAGATCTTGGTCTGTGCAGTTTGCAGTTGGACTCGACTTACAAGCAAGTATATGTGGTAATTTATTTCAGTTTATTTTTTAATGCCTGGATTATGAGAACCAAGTGTGATGTGGTTTTATATATAGACAAATCCTATTTTTGTGAATGTGTATACAATTGAACTTTTGTCACACAGGCATGCTTACATCGTACTGACATCTAAGTAAAATGTGGCCTCTCATAATGCTGTACACATTGAAAAATCCTATGAACCTCATTGTGGTGAGAAATCACTGTAAATGAGATTTTGATTGAACTGTAATTGGTCATTTTATTGATTTATTGCAAATTTTATTTATCTTTAATCTATTTTGGCGCTATATAAATGTTGTAGACAGAAAAACAGTCTGATTAACATGATAGACTGTAAAAATGAGATACATGTAAAGCAATCTCTCTGCTTTTGATGTAAATGTATTTAAATTCTTTTAAGTACTGTTTCTTTGTGTGTGTGTGTGTGTGTGTGTGTGTGTGTGTGTAGCACATGTGCCCATATATGAACAATGTAGATCAAGGTCTGCCTTGACATTATCTGCAGATCAGGATTTATGCTGATTGTTCTGCTTCTGATTTAAAGTGAACAATATTAGATTCTGACCTGTGAGTTCATTACCATATATACTTGTGTTTAAGTCCTGTTCTTTTATCATACAGATAGGGGGTCGACTTATAAGCCAGGCATACAAAAAATCTTCAACTTGTAATGCAAACATACTAAAATCTTAGATTTATAAGCCAGTCATACTAAAAATCTTAAGACTTATAAGCCAATCAAACTAAAAATCTTAGACTTATAAGCCAATCATACAAAAAATCTTACACTTATAAGCCAATCATACAAAAAATCTTAGACTTATTAGTCAATCATACAAAATATCTTAGACTTATAAGCCAATTATTCTAAAAATCTTACACTTATAAGCCAATCATACAAAATATGTTAGACTTATTAGTCAATCATACAAAATATCTTAGACTTATTAGCCAATCATACAAAATATCTTAGACTTATTAGTCAATCATACAAAAAATCTTAAACTTATAAGCCAATCATACTAAAAAAACTTGTACAAAAAATCTTAGACTTATAAGCTGATTATACAAAATATCTTAGACTTATAAGCCAATCATACTAAAAATCTTAGACCTATATGCCAATCATACTAAAATATTAGACTTATAAGCCAATGATACAAAAAATCTTAGACTTGTATGCCAAACATACTAAAATCTTAGACTTAAAAGGAAGCATACAAAAATCTTAGATTTATAGGGAAAACATACAACAGATCTGAGAGTTATAAGGCAGACATACTAAAAATCTTAGACTTATAAACCATTCCTAATAAAATCTTAAACATGTATGCCAAACATACTAGAATCTTAGACTTATAAGGAAAACATACTAAAAATCTTAGACTTATAAACCATTCATAATATAAGTCTTAGACTTATATGCCAAACACATACAAAAATCTAACCAAAACATGGCTTTTTTGTTAAGCAGAGAAGTTAATAACTGATGATGAGAGTACATTAAAGAACTCCATGTGATGTTACTTGCCAAATCAAAGCTAAATATTAGGAAAAATAATTTGACTTGTAAGCCAGAGTATATGATAATTGGCTTACAGCTGGAGCGTCTGTATAAATAACACTGGTAAGCTACCTATTTTCTTTACAAATTTCATTCTAAAATTCACCCTGACTTGTAACAGGGTCTTGGGAAAATCACTACTGTTGCATATTTAAACAAGGTGGTCGACGTATACATTGATTGATTTATACACGAGTATATATCATATGCAATGACACATCTAGCTCTGTGCTACTCACAAATGTCTGTTCTATAAATAGTGTAGATGAATGACTTAGATATTTAAATGGTAATTGCAAATTTATAGCAACTTTTCTTTATATTTTTAGTGGGTTTTTTAAAATTCCTTTTATCCTCCTACATATCAGATTTAAAAATAAAAATGATTGAGATTTGTTTAGATGTGAAGTTCATCCTTTTCTTTTTTAGAACCACACACAGATGAAAGTTACTAGAAATCATTACATGAAGAAATTATTTTATTAAACAGCTTCCACTTATATGCAAATTGAAAAATGACAGTATATTACATAATATACTCTAAAATATTCTTTGCCCATGCCACAGTTGTTTTCAGCAGATGATCTCCAGGATTATGATTGGATGACAATCCAGATATCTGGATTATGACTCTACAAATGGATTTTGGACTAAAGTATAGAAATGCAATGAAAAATCTCATTGCTTCAGTGTATTTCCATGTTTTATTTCAGATCAGTCAAATAAGTAACACATGCCTCATTGATTCTTATGTTAAAGTGACAATCTGATTCACCAATTCCATTTCTAAGTGTGATAACTGGAAATGTGCATAAGACAGAAATATAATTCAGTTATATTTATATACCTAAATCTGTATACAATTAACAGATATGATTGATTAATTTAAATCAGTGGTTTTAGTACAGTTACTGAAAAAAATTGAAATAGATCAACAAAACTGTTTCTCAAAGCATTCCAGTAAAAAGTACTTTTGCCAGAGGTCTGTACTTTTATCCTACAAAAATAGGAGGAATTGACTCAAGATTTTAGAACAGAGCAAATGTCAGTGATATAATCATGTGTCAAGTGCTGGGATAAATTATAAGAAATAAAAAAAATTATGTAATATTTCAGATTTCTGGATTCATCAGGTCTAAAGCGTATACAGTCTATTATCATTATTCAACAGAAATTATGTTAACAGTGTAACATTGTCAGATTATTGAGCTTAATTTTGTATAGTCATTGACAAATCATCCCATCTATGACATTGTATTAAAGTTGGATAAACAAAAGTGGTGTTAAAAGAATATGCTGTATAATTACTCCCCTTTCTGTGGTCTCAAACTAATTTGCACTGAATCCATGATTTCTAGTAGATGTATAAGAAAGGAAAGGACAGTTATGGTGCTTCAGAGGACTGAAATCGTTAAGTAATTGACGGGGGCAACTAAAGTGAAATTTGCTCAAGATTTTAGAGTATTATAAAGATCCCATTTGGAGTTTTTGTGAATTTTCATGCCTTCTAATATGCAGTATTTCAAGAAGAAACCAATAAATTTAGACCCGTCTTAATTAGAAAATCATCTTTTTCTGTCTTATTCATAAGTTTATCTTGCATGGTACTTGAATATTTTGGCCTTAATGTGTAGAAACCTTTATAAATCCCTACCATGTTACCAGTTTTAGTTGCATGTCGAAAAGTGCAAAGAAATTTGCTATAATGTAATGCAAAAGTATTAGGGCACCCATGCAGAGGGGCTTTTAATGAAGGTTAGGTATACAAGGGGAGGGGAGTTAATTGAGATGATGGGAAGAAGGAAAATTAGACAACTATAGAGAACTGCAACCATCTCAAAAATTCAGTTAATTCATGACTGAAATAAAGGTTGTTTATGCAATAGTTGTTGCAAATCATAAGGATCGTCTGTTGAGTCAGTTCAGAATGTTTTTGTTTTGACACTGTGGGATTAAGAATTGCATAGTATAATTTGCTGCCATAGAGCTTTGTGCCAAGAACAAGTCTTGTAGGCTTTAGATAAGCCCTTTAAAGGTTATTTTGAGAACCTGCCAAATAAAATATTTAGCTTGGAAGTTTTACAAAAGACTAGTAACTTTAAAGTGTACTGTACAGTCATGATTTTATAGTCAGACATGTGAATGTTCTGTAACAAGGACAAATTTGAAAGATTTTTATATATTTGTTAGATTTTTTAAAGATCCTTTTCAAATTCAAAATGTCTAATTTTTACTGATCTTTCAAGAATATTTTAATGCATAGGAGCATTTCAGTAGTTTCTGATTCTTCAGCAATTTTCATCTCTGTAAAAAACACCTTTTTTTCCTTCATTACCCAATTTCCTAAGGATCTTAAAGGAGGGTTTCATATATACATATATATATATATATTTGTGTGCTTTTTAAAAACACAAAGTAAATAGCTACATGTATTTTTCAGTCCACGCTCTCTCAGTTTAGACTGGCTAAAAAAGAATCTGTTGTTTAAACATTTTATTGCTAAGAAAAGTAGAATATTTACATGAGGATAGAAAACAAATTAAACAGAATTGACAGGTTCTTCTCCATTATAAAAAGCAAGCTCACTTGGCAAGTAGAACATAATAGCATAATGGATTAAATATTGAATACATAAGAAACGGGGGGAAAATGCATGATAGAAAATAGCTAAAGGATGGTGATGGCAAAGGAAGGGGGTGGAATTTGGCCTGGGTTGGTCATTTCAATACATATAATTTATACTTCGACACAGTATATTACAGTATAAAACAAATCTATATTGTCAGTACCAGTCACATCTGACTAATAAAATGACCATAAACAATGTTGATTTTTTGTTGTAAATTGAGCCTTTATTGAAGAAACAGTCTAAATTTGTGTTTCCGATCATTCAGAAAAGTTGAAAATCTGAATTTTCATCTTTGTATTTAGACAAATGACCATTTAATGGCTAATTTGTATAGTAGAGTTGTAAAACACTGTGTCACACTTGTACATGCTATGTGTTTGTGTAGTAATTAGAGAATAGATGTTTGAAAATGATATCTAGGAAGACAACCTCACAGTTTCTCACCTTGTCAATGTAATATGATCTCTTTGTGTAGATAACAGATCAGGAATGTGTGAAATACCATGTTCATTTGCCACATTATTTCTTCACTTGACAAGCAATACTTTTCAGTTATATCCTATCACAACCATAGTCAAAACATTCTTACTGTGCCTTTGTATTGGAAGCACAACCGTCCTAATTAAAGCTTTCATAAAAGGATTTTTAGATTAAATATAAGAACTGAACATGCATCAGTGTTATATCTTTATATTTTTTATCTTTCAAGAAACTTTAGCAATAATTTCATCTGCTGTGATATTTCAGTATGTGCAGGTTTTCTATAGTATTAGAATCTGACTGAAATTCATGTACACATACAAAGTATACAAGAGTATGGAATCGAGAGACCTAATGCAAAGTTGTGGAACTCTGATTTTAAAAAATCAATTCCAGATTTACCTCCCATGGAAAAGGCATTTGCCATCTTTTGGCTCCAATTTTCATAGCATTGTTAATGACAGTAATAGTAGCTTGTCATATATTAAATGAATGGGTCCTCTTTCCTGTAACTTTAGCTACATATTTGCAGTTACTGTGAATTCAAAATTTTTTGTGGGGTATCAATTTTTGTGGATTTTGTGGTTTTTACAAACCACAAATTCAAAGACTCTGTGAACTTTCTGTGCAAACAAAAGGACCCCTTCCCCAATCCATCAATTTCAGTACCTACAGGAATGTAATTTTTCACAAAACCATAAAAATTTATACCCACAAGGGTAAATTGATTCATTGTGACATAACCCATGTCAGACTTTTTTTTTATTTTTAAAACTAATGACATTATATAATGCAAAGTCATTTTGTTCAAGGTACCCAAATATACTTCAAAAGTTATTTCTCATTACTAATTTGTGAGTTACTAATAAAATCGAGGATTTTTAGAATTTGTGCTTATTGCAAATGAAATTTTGGTTGACTCATTGATTGTCAATTGCTTGCTTGCCAATCCTTGCACAAGTTTAAAATGTATCAACTCATTTCAGGAATGTTATTTGAAAAAGGAAACTCCTGTAAGAATCTCTGTTAACTGTGAGAAGGGAACTACTGTTAAGAACCTCTATTAACTGTGAGAAGGGAACTCCTGTAAGAACCTCTATTAACTGTGAGAAGGGAACTCCTGTAAGAACTTCTATTGAGAAGGGAGCTCCCGTAAGAACCTCTATTAAGTGTGAAAAGGGAACTCTGTAAGAACTTCTATTAACTGTGAGAAGGGAACTCCTGTAAGAAGCTCTATTAACTGTGAAAAGGGAACTCCTGTAAGAACCTCTGTTAACTGTGAGAAGAGGACTCCTGTAAGAACCTATTAACTGTGAGAAGGGGACTCCTGTAAGAACCTCTATTAACTGTGAGAAGGGAACTCCTGTAAGAAGCTATATTAATTGTGCTTTTTTTTTTCAAGATTCATAGTAGTCAAAAAATCTTAAATTTTTGTAATGAAAAATGTCTCATGTTCATCTTTGATGTGTGGGTAGTCCATAAGATGGCAGGCAGTGATTCCAAGGGAGGTAATTATATTATGAAAGCTTATGATGCCATGGGAAAACTATCAATTTTAGATTCATATATTTTTCATGGATAATGGATACCATTTTTGTAGTTGTAAAAAAAAAAAGACATTTTTGTTGATTCTTATATACTTGTATATTCTTTGGTTGGGGAAAAAGATTCTATTGTTCATTTGGTCTTTACATTTTGTGGTTTGTAGCAACCACAAAATCTACAACAATTGGTGTGCCACAAAAAGCAAAGAATTCCAAGTATTCTTGGCAAATAAAAAACATGCCAGAAAGTTTTAAAATGATATATTTTTTAATACACATTGCTCTTGTATCAGTTGTACTACACAGATTGATGGAGACTGAACATGTGTAACCATTAGTCATGTACAGCAGAACTTCTTTTATCCAACCTTATTTCATGCCAATTATCATTTTAGTGGTATCCAAACCATGGTATCAGGACAACTTGTCCCTGAACAATTCATCCTGGGACAATTTATCCCCTGTTACAATTCGTACACAGACAATTTGTCTCCACTCCAGATTCTGACTAACCATTACATAACCTATGTAAATTGCATTACTTATTGGTAACATCTTTTGATCAAAACTATTGCTAAGCAAATAGTCATGAACATTATTAGTAGAAGATAAATTCTGTGTTTTTTATGATCGAATTCCAGATGTTCTATGCTATAAGCAGGATAAAATTGGAAATCTTTTTCTAATATATTTGTATTATTATTATTAATTAGACATCACATAATTATATACAATGGAAAAATAAGTCACTCCGCAAGTTTTTTTAAAAACACAATTTATTTTTGTAATGTGTTTATCTCTATTTATTTTATATTGATTATCACTGCACCAAAAATTCTTGAGAGGCTGTGTTATAAAATGACACAATCTAAAAGAGGAACAGATTGTCCTGGGGAAGTATTGTCATAGGGGATGAGTTTTCCTAATGGAGACTTTGTCCTAGAATCCCAAACCACATGTATGAAGATTTGCTACAACTCAAACTTTTGTATCCACTTCCTCATTTATCCAAACATTTTTTTGTCCCCAAGGAGTTTGGATACAGATTATATTGCATTTGGATGTCTGAGTGAATAAATCCTTTACCGTTTTATCTTATGAAGTAGTGTAAATTTATAGTGAAATATGCCATAACATTGCAATAAAGGTGCATTACATAATAGAAGTTTTTTTGTATGTGATTTTAGATCATTTGATCTTATTGTTTTTTAGATTTGGTATAGGGCAGATACTGTTTAAAGCAATATGTATGTAGTATATTTTGTATTATTACATTTTTCAATAAGCACAACCTTTCTAACATATGAGTTTTACATAGTTTAAAAATTAACATTCCATACATTTTAAGGAATGTTTACAAACTTAAATATTAAAACTTCATGACCCTGTAAATAAAAATCAGTTTAGTTTATGCTGAATGTATTCTCTCTCCTTGTTATATAATATGGATTTAGAATTAATTTTTAATATCTGTATTAAACAATACACTGTCCAGAAGTTTTTTTTGGGTGGACCCTGCATCGAGATGCAGAAGCCCTTTAGTAATCACCTTTTCTGTCTGTCCATCAGTCCATCTGTTCACACTTCTTTTAACCACCAAAGCTCTGCAGCCCCTACACTTAATTGGATGTCATTTGGGAGCTGAGATTGCTTATGAAACATAGATACTCCTTGTAAAGGTTTCATTTTTCAGATCAATTTTGATAGAGTTATTGCCTTTTTCAATGAATATTAAATCTGTACAGCAGAGCTTAGGAACCATTCCATATATTTTGATGCAATTTGGTATAATTGTCTCATAGGTCTAGGTGTGCCTTTTATGAGCTTTGTCTTGTCAACTCCATTTTGGATGGAGTTATGGTCCTTGAGAATTATCTTTATATCTTTATATCATCACAAGGAATGTTGCTTATAACTGGCACAGTCCAAGAAATACTCAACATATTCTGATGCAATTTGGTATGAACATTGTCTCATAGACCTAGATGTACCTTTTATTGGTTTTGTCCCGTCACCTCAATTTTGGATAGAGTTATATCCCTTTAGAGTTTACTTCATGACTTCTTTATGGGATGTTGCTTGTAACCAGCATAGCTCAAGAACTATTCTTCATATTCTGATACAATAAAGTTTTAAAATTGTCTCATAGAAGTAGATGTACTTTTTATGGGTTTTGTCTGGTCAACTCTTTTGTGGATGGAGTTACGACCCATTACAATTAACTTCATATCTACACATGGGATGTTGCTTGTAACCAGCGTAGCTTAAGACCTGTTCCACATATTTTTATGCAATTTGGTATGAACATTGTCTCATAGACCTAGATTTGCATTTTATTGGTTTTGTCTCGTCAGCTCGATTTCGGATAGAGTTATGGTCCTTGACAGTTGACTTAATAACTTTTTTAAATTGATGCAATTTGGTAGAAATATTGTCTCATAGACCTAGATATGCCTTTTATGGGTTTTGTCTTGTCTGCTCCATTTATTGACAGAATTATCTCTCATCTTCTTTTCGCATGGAAACTTTAATGTTGTTTGCAATCAGCATAGCTCAAGAAACATTCAACATATTCTGATGGAATTTGGAAAGAACATTGTTTTACACCTAGATGTGTGTTTTTCTACACCATTTTGGACCGAGTTACAACCTGTGTCAGTCATCTCTTATATCTTTACATGGAATGCTGCTTGTAATGAGATAAATAGCTCATGAACCACACAACATGTTCAGATGCAATTTGATGTGAACATTGTTTCATAGACCTATGTGTCTCATAGGTTCCATTTTGAACAGAGTCATGGTCCTTGTTGATCAGTTTCACATCTTTATCTTTACTTGGAACGTAGCTTGTATTGATCAGTTCTTAGAGGAGTTGGATTTCATGCATTCCAGGTCATCATTTAGACGACTTATGGCCTCTGAAGGACAATTTTGTCCAAACGTTTGTTTCCCAACACAAGTTCCAGTGTTTAAAGCCCAGTGGACTCATCACATGTGCACCACAAATAGCTCTTGCTTAGATTTATTTGTGGTACCGTTTTTCCAAAGTTTTACCATAAATATTCCTTTTTATCATGATAAATTCATTCCAGTTCAGATTTTATGTTCAAACTTGCCAAAACATGGTTGTGAATGAATAATTTATATATTTTTTATTTCAGTTTTGTATTAAAAAGAAAAATGTTTTATCATAAAAATTCAAGCATAAAAAATATCCAACCAATTTAAAACTCTTTTTCTCAATTTTACCCATCTGTTAACCCTATTCATCATATCTAAAATTATGCCAGTTAGTTTGATCAAATTAATCAGTTAATTTTTTTTTTTTTTAAATGTTCACATTTCTTAGTTATATAACGATTTTGTACATGGGGCATAACGTGTGGCAGTAGTCTTTTTTTTTTGTCGAGTATTATGGTGCACATTTTTTCGAATACAGAATTGCAGTATGCCAGCCTACATTTCAAGTGCTTTTCATTGCATATGAATATTAATTAATATTAAATATCGTGTATTTAGTGATAGTTTTGAATATTTTCTTAGACTTGTAGACATTCCTCAAGATCATTTTGAAATTTCAGAATGATTAAAATAAATTCAAAAAGAACCTTTAGATCAGTATCAAACTTTTTTCTTTTTCTAAAAACTGGAATTCACAGAAAACAAAATGTTAGTTTCAATAGCAGCATTTCTTTGGAAATAAAAGACGTACTCAACTTTCACTTTTTATGTTTAGTTTTTTTAGGCTTACTAGTTTGGTTTTCTTTTTCAGATTTTATTTAGCTGATGATTCACGAGTGTCATAATTTTGCTTAATAAGAATTTTTTTTTACTTGCTGTAATAATAATTTCTGTGGAATGTTTTTCTTGTAATGTTTTATTTGAAATGTTAACAATTGTTCCATTTAAATCTGTATGGAAGGGGTACGCAATTTTTTTTCAGGGGTACCACCAACAGAAAAGAATCAAAGCTTTACAGACACAAACAGAAAAAAGATATGTTCAGACTGCATCCTTGCAGAAATAAATACCATTCTCCACTTCCCCAGGTAGATTTAAAGGAATTGTCCCAAATTTACTTAAGTTAATTGAAGATTGCATCAAATAGAATAAAAGAGATCAAGGAGATCAGAATTTTTACCCTCCTGGTATGTGATAAAGGAGGAAGGGGATATAGCTATCACTATGTCTGAATGTCAGTCTGTCCATAAACATTTTTGTTTCAGGAGCATAACTCAAATTGTTCAGTGTATTTCAGCTAAATTTTGTACACATGTCAATCAAGTTGCATAGATTTTCCTCATTCAGAGGTTATATGACTATTGCTATGTCCATCTGTTTGTCCATAAACATTTTCATTTCTGGAGTGTAACTAACAAACTGTTCAAGTTATTTAGACCAAACTTGGTACATATGTTGAGCAAGTTTTGCAGAGGTGCCTTTTGATATTTAGAATTTTCCACTTTCACTATTTTCTATGTTATTATGGAACAAAAGCAAATAGCATAAGTACCTGTAGTATATAAATCTAGAGTGTTGGACCATTGGGTACCAGCATAAGTAGTACAAAAATTGAGGGTGCTGGACCATTGGGTACCAGCATAAGTAGTACAAAAATTGAGAGTGTTAGATTTTAGGGAACTTTCAGTAAGATCAAGTGGCCTAGGGAATATTATTTCTAGACGGCTCTCGTTATTTAGGTCTCTGCCTCAAAATTCACTTTTAAACTTGCTCGTACCTAACACCGCTTTGTTCAAATACTGAAAATCATTTTGACAGCAGTGTAATGGTGAGCCTTTGTATATACTTGAATATGTCAGCATGTGCCTACACGTATCTACATTTTTAGTATTCTTTCAGTTGATAATGTATTTAATTCCTTATCATTACATATTCTTTGACATTCAGACATAAATAAAACATATCATACTTATTTTTACCTAACCCATGTATCTTTCCTATTTACATTTTTAGTATCATTGCATGGCAAAATAAATAGCTACATTTGCATCAGCTGTAGGAAATAAAGTTTCAGTTTTAATGAAATTTTTATGCATCTGTCTTTTGTGACCTCTGTCTCTGATGATAGGATGATACAGAAACTTTCACAGGGCAGTGTGGGGCAACCATCTTATGTTTGTACCAGTTTCACACACCAGGTCTTCCACAGTGTAGTTAGGTCTTACTCTTGCAATGGCAATGAAAATTGTTGTAAAACTTACCCATGTTGACCCTTTTTTTAAAAAAAATAACTTTTGCTTGGAGGTGTGGGATTTCTGGTTACTGTCCAAGGTCTAAATGCCAAAGACGCAACTATATCAAAGGGTGGAGAGGTCAGTGGTCACAGATTAGTTATGCATAAAATTGTATTTCTTCGATGTATGAACTAAAAATTTCCCACTTTTCTTTTTATTGCAATATTCTGTTTCAGTGTGTTGAAAGTGCAGTGTTTCTTTGGGTGTGATTTAAGGTTGTCATGTAATCCTGATATTTTTAATGATCAAACTACTTACATAGGTGTGTCTGTATTGTTAATGTAAAGTCCACTGAGATTACTCATGGTCATAATTTAGGTCTCTGAAATAATAATGTTGGCCAGAAATGTTGATATAAAATGTATTTCATGTTACAGATGAGGTTTCATCAGCGAAGGCATTATTTTCAAGGTTTCTTACAAGAGCTGTCCTAAAGAGACATTAAGGAACATGAAAATGCATGCTTGATGTTTTGAAACAGATTGTTGCACATAGTGCAGTGACAAATATTGACATTAAATTGTTTGTAGAAAATAATTTGCACCGCCTGCTTGAAACTTTATCAGTTTCACATTGAAAAAATTGGATGCATTGTGCTTGTATATAAGATATCATGCAGAAGCTAAGAAACAGAATTGGAAACAGGTGTACGTGACTTTAAATCCGATTATATTAAAATATAAGTGATGCCAAATTCTTAGTATCAACTTTAGTTCTTGTTTTCTACATTTTACCAGTATGTCTCTGTAACTTTCATAGTATTGATATTCATTCTCAAAGTGATTCATTTCAGTAATTCCTGTTGTTTCAAACTCAAATGAATGTTTTCCAAAAGTACATTGAAAATTTACAGACATGTGCACACACACACACATCAAAAAGTTGCAAGGAGCATAGTTATATTAATGCATGTCTGTCATTGAACAAGGTGGTTTCTTTGTGACAACTGGAGTTAGCTGCTCTCTTTTTTGCTGAAATCTCCTTAAGTGGACTGCTCTTGAGGAGAGGAAGGACAATATATTATGAGATCGAGGTCACTACCACCCAAATTATGATGTTTTTGCATGATAAATAAAGTTTCTAGCATCCTATTTTCATCAGAATTCATAGACTTACTGCATTTGGGTGGAGACGGCTCCCTATCAATTATCTGGTCAACAGGTACCAGAAAAATTTGCCAGAGCTAAAAATAAAAATTTCTGTGTCTTCACGAGTAGTCATTTCCAGCATTTTTTTTCTTCATTAATCTTTCTATGTGGACTTCACTTGCAAACATGTAAGTGCGTCATTCTGTTGATTTGGAGGTCAGAAGGTGAAAGATCAAGGTTATTGGAGCCCCAAATTTTTATACTCGTTTCAGCATGATAATTCAAATATCTTACATTCAGTTCTCATCAAATTTAATAGGTACACTACACTTGGCTAGAGGGAATTCTGTTTTGAGTTTAAACTCAATCGGCCTCCACATTCCATCAGGCAGTACCTTCTTGGAGTTCTGTATTGACTTTGTGATCAAAATGTCAGAGACCAAAGTCACTGGAGCTCAGAGAGTGATGGTCCTGTTTCATTCACAACTTTAAAGTTAGTCTTAAGAACATTATCACAGCTATAAAAGCAGTAGTCAACAAAAGTTTGAATACCGCCCCAAAATTTCTTGTCGCTTAATATTTTACTACCATATATACTTGCTTATAAGTTGAGTCCAGCTGCAAACTGTACTGACCCAGATCTGCTGGTGCATTATGTGATGACAGATTAGGGTCTATGTTGTTTTGCAGTTGGCCTTGACTTATAAGATACTATAGTTGGTAATTATAAAAATGGTTCAAGAAGGCAAAAATGCTAGTAAAAAATCTGGTTATTTTGATCTACTCTCACACGTTTTCTGTCCTTCAGTAAGATACAAGATAATTGCATATATATTATTTTTACCAAGTCTTCTCCAGAAACATTAACATGAAAGAAACTTGACTAATGAAATGGATTACTTTTATTATATGTTTATTAACAATACTACTAATCTGCAACAATTTCAGAGGGTACAGAACAGTGTCCCTAGTCATTTGTTTAGAAATGGTAAAATGAAAAGGATCCAATTTGCAAAATCACACATAACAAAGTCTATGAAATGGTTGTGTTAATTATCTTAGGTGTACGAGCTGAAGTTATTATTGTAATTTGCTTTGAATAATTTACATTTTTGAAATATACAAGTTATTCTAATCTTCTACAGTTTTTTTCTCAAGAAGGCCTTACAAATTCATCCTTACTATTAGATTTTTGTTATAGGTATTCTGTGAGGTAAATAAAGGAAGTTCTTTTCTTATATGAGTGAAAAATTCTAATTTTTTTAACTTTAAAATAGAATTTGCAACAATTACTGTATTACACATGTAAAGCAACTGCCAACAGTGTAAATTAAGGCCTGGCAATCATAAAGCACTAACTTGACTTTTCACTACCAGCCAATCAGAAATGACCTTTCAAATGTAACATCATTTGTGATTGGTGAAAACAAAATCTAAAGTTCAAATTCTAGGTCAAGAGTAGTTTGATTTCCAGGCCAAGTCTAGCTTCATAAAACACTGCAAAGTTAAGTCAAATCTCGGCTCAAGTTTTGTGTGCTTAATATTTGTAAACTACAAGATTATAATCGTATTAGAGCTACTTACTGAGACAAGCTGGTTATTTTGCGGCTTAAGATTGAAATACCTGCCCCTTTAATTTGACTTCATAGAAATTTTACACAGAAGCAAATTTTGAACAGACTACGTACTCCAGTGGAGAAATTTTATGAAAATGAGGCCAGAGCTGCTGATGCATAATGTGCTAGTTGACCAGGGTCTATGCTTTAGTATATTGCACTGGTTGACCAGTGACTGTGTTGTAGTATAATGCACCGATAGACCAGGGTCTGTGCTGTAGTATAATGTGCTGGTAGACCAGGGTCTTTGCTTTAGTATATTGCACTGGTTGACCAGGGTCTATGCTGTAGTATAATGTGCTGGTAGAACAGGGTCTATGCTGTAGTATAATGTGCTGGTAGAACAGGGTCTATGCTGTAGTATAATGTGCTGGTAGAACAGGGTCTATGCTGTAACATAATGTGCTGATTTACCAGTGTCTATGTTGTTTATCTGCTGTAGCATAATGTGCTGGTAGACTAGGGTCTATGCTGTTTATCTTCTGTATAATAATGCACTGGCAGACTAGGGTATATATCAGCTATATCATAATGTGCCATTAGACTCAAGAATAATACGCTTGTGGATTCTGGTTTATGTTGTATATCTGCTGTAGCGTAATGTACTGGTAGATCAGGGTCTATACTATTTATTTGCTTACCATAATGTGCTGGTAGACAAGGGTCTATGCTGTTTATCGTCTGTAGAATAATGCACTGGTAGACTATGGTCTATACAGTTTTTCGGCTGTATAATAATGTGTTGGTAGACCCGAGTCTGTACTGTTGATCTGCTGTAGCATAATGTGCTGGTATACCATGACTCTATAACTAGAAAGAATAGTTTAAGCTTTGATGTTCCAGAGCATTAGGTGATGACAGATCTGGGTTTGTGCTATTTGCATTCAGTAAACACAGGAAATGTTATGATAGAATGTACAAAATATAAATGCTTTTCCCACCATGTAAGATATGCTCTCTTTGTACTGCTATTTTCTCTGGGTAGAAATAAAGCAAAAATGATGAAGCACAATAAATTTCATGAGTATCTATAAAAGAAATTGTCTTTTGAACATTAGAATTTTGTGTTATTTTGCATACTTTTATTGAATCATTTGTATAATTTATAACCTCCTTGAGAAGCAAGCAGTGTATAGGTCTCACTTAGTCTCTGTGCATCTTTTTGTAACTCTTATTCCAGTACACCTATTCAGACCAAACTTTCAGTGTGGGCACATTTTTGGACAACTGTGCCACATGCCAAAACTGGGTCACTCTGACCTACTATCCTGTCATTTTAATTTTTATTGTTTATCTTGATACCCTGTCAGGAAAAGCTTCAGGTTATTTTTGAACCTCTAAGAAGATAATTAAATTCCTGGACAGTGATTTCCTTGTATGGGATTGTTATTCTCAGATGACAAGACCATGGGGACTTCCTACTAACTTTTAAAGAAACTGGTGATGTAGTTAATGTTGTTTCACCTGTATTAGTATGGTGAGATATATGCATCACTTTTCCAAAGTAATGGCAGTGATGTCAACAATATTAAAGTTTCGTGTTAAAGTTTCTTGCAAATCAGACACAGAAGTGGCATTGGGGGAACATCAACACACAGATGCAGGTGAAACACTCCCTTCCACAGGACACTTTTTATGTAAGGTAGTGACACATAAAGTTTTGGAGTAAAGGACAATAAGAGAATCAGTGCAAGTAAAAAGGATAGGTGAATCTGACAATAGGTGCTGAAAAGCTTAAAATTTGGCATCAAAGTGATTGATATTTCATCAAAATAATTCGAAAACAATCCAGAGAACAATGAAATACTTAGAATTTTAAACATCTGGCACAAACTTTTAACAGAACAAATTTAAAGTTGGCTTAAAGTAGGGACGGTTGCTTGTTTTCAAAGACCCCATTTCTTTTAGTTATTTTCCAGAATTGGTAAATGTGCCCATCTCCTAGCAGGATATATCTATCTATCATGAGACAGAAAGAATGATAAAATTATAAAATGTCAATAAAAACTGGCTAATTTCTGCACTTACATGTAATTGGTACAAAACATACAAACAATATTCATGCAAAAAACAATCATCTTTATTCAAAATGTAATTAGAGTAAGAAAAGAATTATAATATTCTGAAATGTAAAGATTGAAATGTACTTTTTTGGACCAGATGCGAGGTAAACATCTTAAAGGCCTTAACAGTAATATGCAAATCTGTTTGTTTTTTTTGTTTTTGTTTTTTTTTATATATTATTCTATACTTTAATTTGTATGCACTATTATGATGAGCAATATAATTGGAACAACTGTAAGTGTATGACTATAAATTTCACTTGCCAGTACTACAATTAAGAAGTTAAATTCTGTACAAAATTTCAATAAATCACATAAAAATGTAAAACCTAAATTAAACTTATTTACAAACTAGTCCAGTAATTGAAACCTGCAATAAAGCTAGTTTTCACAAATCAGCTGCATTAATGCTATCATTAATACCCAACGGTCACTGATCCACTTTGTTTCACACTGATGTGGATCAGCGACACTTGGCTAGTGAAGATGAATTAATGCCTAATCCCTTTGAAAATCATGTGTTCTATGGATGAACTTTCTAGCCTGAGGACATCTTTCATTTTTATTTACTTTACTATTTTTTCAGGCATTATGAAAAATGCCTTCTTTTTTGATGCTGCAAGCAGGAATACATCAAAGCAAGTTACTGTAACGTCTCTGATTTAATGTACACTTTTTTAAAAGTATTTTTTTCAGGTGTACCAATAATTATCAGCAAAAAGAAAATTCTAATATTCAACTCATTTATAAGTACAAACAATTTGCATTTTTTTAATGTAAACAACAAAAAAAAGTCTCACACAAAAATATAAACTACAAATATAATAATTTTTTTTATGGATCTTTGGTGTATGGAAAATTAGAGGGTACAATAAATTATATAGGCCATGGTAGTTCAGTTGCTAAGAGTGTTGGACTCGTAATTCAAGGGTTACCGGTTTGACACCCACCCAGGCTAGTTCGGTTGGCTACCTGTGTGTGTCTTTGGGTAAGGCACTTAGCTCCTATTTCCTCAGCATGATTAAACCAAAAATGTGTTAAAGATGCCATTAAAAAATAACCAACCAACAACAAAAAACTTGCAATACACTAGCCTATTTTCTTGTGTATAGTTTGCAAAGGACTGCAAAAGTGTTGTCTCGGATATACTACGGTATAATATGCCTGCAAATCAGTATGGACAATGTTTGTTCTTTGTATAATTTCTCAAAAGTTTAGACCTTGATTTGTCTGCATACGAGACGTTAACGAAGGTTTAAGTTGTTCACAGGATGGGCCATATAACATTTTTTGTTTTTAAATTTGTTCAAAAAAAGGTCAAAATCCAAAAAATTCAAAACTCTGTAAAACAAAATGTATAAATTGCTATAATGGCCTGAAAATCTAATCCACTCATCCACATATAAATACAAATATGTATACCAAATTCTATTATCTACCTCAAGTAATGTTTGCTTTACATGCTTATAAGGTTTTTGGCAAACAAGTTCAAATCCAAAAAGTTCAGAAATGTGTAAGAAATTGAAAAATAAGGTCACAGTCACCAGAACTTAAATGGATCTTGGTACCCACTCAAGGTATACAAATATCCAATTTTATCTGGTTTTAGCACGTAAGTTTTTTAACTATCGTGCTTACAAGAACGTGACAGGCGGACATCTCCCTCCCTTGGTGGTGGTATTGGGGGGAGAGGGAGATACATTTTAGAGTTTTTGATTGACTGCCTGCAGAATCTATTTTAGGACAGTATGGATATGCATTTCCCCTTGAAAACAGGTTGCTATACTTGACATGGGGAATTATACCTGTTCCAGCGGGCACCATTCCCACATGCAAATGTTATATGATGTCTTGTGATGTAAAAAATCTATTATTGCCTTCTCCCATGGGAAATTTCTTCAGACAGTGTTGTCTGGTGGAGTATAGTGCTCTCACCTTTGGCTTGAAAACTATACAACACCCAACAACACTATAGGAGAACAGTTTCCTCGGGAGAAGGCAAGAGAGTTATACATGTATTAATATTAACTGTATCTGATCATGTACAAATCATCTAAAAACAGTACAGACCCAGGTTTGCAGTCACACTATGCACTGGTCTATCATGCAGTACACTATTCATTATACTTATGATTTAAAGCAAATGGAATAAACCCTGATGGCAGATCAAGGTCAGTGCTGTGCACAGTGTAGTGTGTACTATACACAGGTATTTATGGCAGTAACTTTCAGTTCATGGGGGGGGGGGGGATGAGAGGGGGAAGGTGAGTCTTGCATTTTACAGCACAGCAACTCTCTAAAGGTTCTATTGTGCTGAGGTGAGTAAAGTGCCTTGCCCAAAAACACACCACAGTTACCAATCCAGATTGATCCAATAGTAGGAATCAAACCTGCACCCTTCCTGTAATGACCCCATTCATTAACTAGTGAGCCACCACAGCTCCGCACTTAGCTCGTACATACATACAGACATACCACAAAAAAAAGGATGAATTATCATAATGGACAAAAAGGTAATTCATCTTTGATGTCAATAATAAAATAATATTCAAATGTTTTTGATACATGGTGACATGAGCAATGACAACTAGAAGAAAAAATCACAAACCATACTCAATGTTAAATCAAAGGTTTTGCATGAGGGTTAAATTTCTAACTATATTCCAACTTCAAATGGTTGATAAATAACTTATAAACTTAATTTTTAAAAATACAAAAATAAATATCTAATGTTTTAATTACTAAATGTTCATGTATTTCAAATTATAAGTATAAATTTAAAAAAATTTGATGTTTACATGAGCATAATTTGAAACATTGATATCTGAACATTCCAATCAAAACAAAAGTAACTGACTAAAGTACAGAATTTTTTTTTCATATGACTAATTGTTTTTCTAACCCTAGAATGTACAGACTGAGACAATATATAGAACGATTAAAATAAGGCCCACGGATAGTGAAGTGTAAAGTCCCACTCTGGCTTTAGTTTTTTTTACTTTTTGAGAAAATAAGAAACCCACCAAAACCATACTTAGCTCTTAACAATGATGGAATTTAACTCTGTATGTAAATATATTAGAGAAGACAAAACCTCAAAGTTTCATAGTCATCATATATACTCGCATATAAGTTGGATCCAACTGCAAACTGCATAAACCCAGATCTACCATCTTGTAATGCGCTGGCAGAACTGGGTCAGTGCAGTTTGTTAGGAGTAATCAGTAGAAGAAACAACATAGACCCTGATCTGCCAGTGCATTATGCAATGGCAGATCAGGGTATATGTTGTTTGCAGTTGGACTTGACTTGGCAGTATATCTGGAACATTAAGCATCATTCTGTGTAATACAGTTTAAAACTGAACACAATTAAATTTGGAGCACAAGTTCAAATTCTGTGTTCAAGATGTTCTGAGCCATCCAAAATGTAAACGTCCTTACTGCTGAAAGTATCACATTTGTATTCGTTCAGCATTACAACATAGCTTACAAAGCATTTGCTCTATTTAAGGTTTTTAAAGCCATTTTCTTATATTCCATTCCATGTTTTCAGAATTTTTAATTTTCAAGAAAACATAAGAATCACAATCATGGCATGTTGTACATCATCATCCAGTTCATTATGTCACAAGCCTACCGTACATACTTGTGTATAATCTGAGTCAAAATGCAAACAATAGCAACCCTGATCTACCGTCGCATAATGCGCCGGCAGATCAGGGTCTATGTTGTTTGTTCTACTGATTGGTCCTTACATTATGCGACGGCAGATCTGGGTCTATGCAGTTTGCATTTGGTATCGGCTTATATGTGAGTAATGGCAGTAATACGCTTGGGGTGGCTCATTTGTGACTCTGCATCAAGGATGCTGTGGTACAAGACTTCATCTGATTTTGTGTCAGGAAAATAGGGGTTTGGGGAAGACAATTTTAAGTAAAACAATATGAACAAATATTTGTAAAATGAAAGCAACATAAAATAACACTACAAACAATGAACATAAGCCACTCGTACATGGCCGAATGGCCGCACACAAGTATAATCCAAATTAACTAACTAATGAACATACATTTTAAGGACATATGAAACAAAAAGAACAAAATATTTCAAGAAAAAAATGTACAAACATGTAAAAGAAATAAAATATGACTTCAAACTATGGAAGCATGAAAATGTTGCATTGTGTGACTGTAAATGTTGGACATGTAAAATAAAATAGCTGCAAGCTTGCAAAATGAAAGTGCTATAAAAACATGTAAAAGTTTTGTTTCCTGTGTAAAGAAACATTTCAGCATAACTTGTAATGGTTTGAAGGACAAAACATTTTCTACCAAATTTTTGTGCCTGTCAGTATAGCATCACCTTCAGTTAAAGCTATACATGTATGTACTTAAATCGCCTGGAAGCAAGTCCAACACCCTTTGGGTCAACCAAGATAGCATTCTTATTGATAGTTTCAGTAAAAAATATTTTATAACTTTTGCTGCAGAAATACATACTTTCTGACTTCAAAATTTAAAATTTATAAAAGAGAAAGTGAAAAAAATGTTGCAAATTTATTTATAAAATATGATTACCCATACATGATCCAAACATACCTGTCAACTCTTTAGCCAGGAGAAAAAAACCTCCCTATTTTTGGGATCATTCCGCGCCTACCTCCCAATCTCATAATATCTCCCGATTTTTGAAGAGAATTCCAGATTACTACTCCATGCCTGCTGATTTTCATTTTTATGAAAAAAATCCTACATAAATAGCTATATCGTATGCAATCCATATAAACCATGTTCTAATTTATCACCTGTGTTTATTGTTGTGACATAATTACACAGCACACTTATCACACGACATAAACTTTGAATGCTAACTAAAATGCAGGACTCTGATCAAGTCCGGTGTGTGAAAGAGTAACTAGCATACATTTTAAACATTTTTAAAATGCCAAAATGCAAAAAGCTAGATGAAACCTCACCTGATAAGAATCATCCAAAGCGATAGAAAGGGACGAAGTATCCGTGAAAAGTAAAACAAGAATGGTTTGGCAGTATCAGTTGGATTTGTACGTCTCGGCAGGTTCAGCACACATCTTTTGCGCATGTTGTAAGAAGGATGTGGGCATAGGGCATGGCGGACCAACCAATGTCGAGAAGCATGAAACAGCTGAATTACACTAGGTGAATATTTCACATTACACGAATAGGTTGAGAAGACGAGACGAGTAAAACGTTGTGCAGAAATGCTGAACAACGACAAGATGTTCATGTATGTCTGCTTCCTGGAGCACACTCTTCCAGTACCCAACAAGTACAATACTACATTTCTAACCTCAGAATCGATGATTGGCTATTTGCACCAAGAATCTGGCATTCTACTATGGAAGATCCTTGGCAAATATGTAAAGACTGAGGCAATTAGAAATGCACCCAGCCACCTCAAGGTCCCATTCAAAAACAGAAATCTTCAGCATCTGGATGGCAACATATCAGTTGGTCAGAAGGTATGTGGCTTCCTGACTGAGAAAGATGACCTACCAAAGGAAGTTTAATATCATTTTTTAAGCATGTCAGGGAGTTCTGTGAAGCTGCAACAAAGAAGCTACTAACAATATTTCCCTTTGAGGATAAAACACTCGAGGTGTTCAGCTTTCTACACCCAACCAATACGGTCAACATACAAGCGGATGCAGTGATTATGCTTGCCAAAAGACTACACATAGAAGTTGACACCAGCAAGGTAGAAAACGAATACCTAGACTACCAGCTTTCTTCTACTGAGGATCTGCCAGCTTATGAAAAGGGAACAAGTCTTGGCAACTTTTGGAAAAACTTTGCCAAAATCACAAGGCCTAACATGCTGAACGCCTGTTCAGTGTGCTGTGAAAGATCCACAGAGACAGCAGAAGCAGCCTAGGTTCAAGATCCATGCATGCACTGCTATCTACCAAAATCAACAACAATGTGGAGTGCATGAATTTTGACCCCCGTCCCGAGATCATGGCAGCTGCAAAAAAAGGCATGTGTTTCCTACAGCAACAATTTAAAATCTGCAGCTGCAGAGATTTTGAAAGATGGTCACTCTGATACAGAGGATGATTGACCAATATGAAGACTGAGAGGATTATAAGTTAGGATCATGTACTGTCAGTTTTGTCTGTGCTTTGACGTTTGTACGTGTTATATTTTCACTAATTAAAAAACTTTTTAAAGTTAAATGTGTTTTGTTGTATTTTGTTGAAAATGGGCAATATTTAGTGAAAATGACGCTAAAAAATTGCCACCAAAAACTCCATATTTTAGGTCCCAATCTCCTTATTGTTTGATTCAGTCTCCCTACTTGACTTTTGAAAAGTTGACGGGTATGTCCAAAGATGAACAAAAATTGTATACAAATGAACAGTTTTCCTCTTGTTTAAACAGGTTACATCCTCTTTGGTAACAATAGCTGCCTCTCTTTTTTGTGTGTTCTACCTAAAACTATGATGGACAAACACACATGAATTTTTATGATTATGATTAAATCATAACATTTTGAAGAAAAAAGCTGACATGTTTTGTGTTAATTTTCATGTCATCTAATTTTTGGACACCATTAAATAAAAATAATGATTATATTTTGTTCTCTAATTTTCTGCATAAAGAACTTGTTTTCTTATTAAAAGTATGCAAATTGTAGGTACTAGAGAAAAATAAAATGTATACTTTTAGCTATAATTATCTGTACAAGTTAAAAAATAAGTGATAAAAAGTGGATGAAAAAATTACACATGATATGGTAAAATGTTGACAGGATCAAATGGTACTTAAAGGAACAAGGGCAATTTAGGTGAAGTGGAATCATTAGCTTTAAAAAAAAAAGTTGAACAGATTATCCTTTATACGTGTAGAAAAATCTTCAAAAATGTCTGCATATGCAACAGTATGTTTCAAATTTACACATTTAAACCCCAATCACTTACCAATCAAATCATGGAATAGTGTCGTCAATGGGAATTATTATTGCCATTAAAATAAAATTTAATGATTCACGTTACATGAGAGGTATTTCATACAGGATGAGGCACCTGTGGATAGGACATTGGAATTAGTGTGCACATGTCTCTGGATAAGGTACATATATTTCAATCAAGATAATTCTGGGTTCATAAATAGTAAATGTGACTATTCCACATCCCTCAGTTAGGAAACATGGGTGTTTCACAAGTTTTGTGCTGGATTTGTATGCATCTACTGTGCACACTGTGTACTTGTTTCCATTCCAAATGGATTTGTTGCATTCTCTTATTTGCCTTATTTTACCTGATGGGACCCATATAAGCATCAAATGCATCACAAATTTAGCTGTTGTCTAAAATCCCCTAGGATTAGTCCCAGAAATGTATTAAAAAGTGACAATGATGTTTAAGTTCAAAGGTAGTTTCCACATGAAAATGCCAATATGAACCCTGACTACCCATAAAACTTGAAACATGTGAAAAGTACAATACAAATCAAAACTTGTCAAGCTTATTCATGTTGAATTGTACATATATACTTGAGCATTTACATTTTGCATTTTTTAAATTTCAAAAATTTACCAATGTTCTTTGTTATCATCATTTTTATATGCATCTAAAACAAGTTATTGTTCTATTGTAAGGAAAAACCAATAACAGGGATTACTCAGTCTAATAATAGTAACCATGTGCTTTCTGTGAGTGAATTGGTGCAATGGCTAGAGCTAGCACTACAATCATAACCTCTGGTGCCAGCCAATCACACCTTGTCCTTCTGCTGTTCATTCCACTGAGTAACACCTGTGTTGTAATTTATCCAAATTGCTTCTTTCTTAACTATTGTTAACAACACCTTAAAAAATTCTGGAAAACTTGTGCAGGAGTACGTCCATGAATAATTTAAAAATCAATTGGTGTCATAGTTGTCTAGCCAGTCAAAATTCTGATAATACTTAATTGTATGGCCAGTCAAATGAACTGTACCTGAATCATGCAGTATAGACTTCAGGTACAGGAAGTGGGAGGCAACTCCTACTATCCTCTCCTCCAGTGCCTGAAGTGATGGAATGAAAGCAATCAAGAACAGCATACAATACAGATGAGTATGATTGTAAATTATGCTCTAAAATAATCCAATATGATTGGCATCAATACCAAAATTTAATAACAAAACTCAGCAAATCGGTTCATCTAATCACATAATGTACATGTAATGACTCATGATGACCTTATAGTAATATCAGAATTACCATTTGGATCCAAGTAACTTCAAACAGATAAAAAAACCTCTGCCATTATGTTTAAACTAACATGAGTCCCTCAAAAGGGCTGATGCTCTACTGGCCAAAAAGAATTTCCAGGATTCCCTTACAAGAGTATTGAAACCATCTCTGATATTCTTCAGAAACTCCAATTACATACCAAATTTGGTAACAAAACTATTTTGTTATGTTTGATTTAACACGTTCACAAGATACCTCTCTGACTGGCACCAGTTTCATTTCATACCAACTAGACATCATAAGGAGTCTTTTAGTGAAAAGCTCATGTCACTATGGCTATCCATTCAGGAGAACGAGCTATAACAATACTTTCAAGATGGACACCATAGTGGCCATACTGGATGTCAGAACAGCATGTTTTCATTCATGACCAACTAGACATGTTAAGAAGACTTTTGGTGAAAACCACATGTAATTATTGCCATCCATTTAGAAGAAGTAGCAATAATAAGACTTGGCAGCCGTGTTAGAAGTCAGGTTGAAACCATTTTCATTTAGGTCCTAATAGACATCATAAGAAGTCTTTTAGTGAAAATCCCATGTGGATACAACCATCCATTTAGAAGGAATAGTGACAAGGTTTTCAAGATGGCCACTGTAGGAAACATATTAGATGTTCAAGGTGCACCATTTTCAATTAGGACCAACTAGACATCACAAGTCTTTTAGTGAAAACCCCAAGTCAATACGACCATTCGTTCCGGATGAGTTGTGATAAAAAGATTTTCAAGATGGCCACTGTGGAAGCCACTCTGGATGTCAGATTGGCACCATTTTCATTTGGGACCAACAAGACTGCATGTGAAGTCTTTCAGCAAAAATTCTACGTTGATACAACCATCCATTCAATATGAGTAGTGATAAGATTTTCAAGATGGCCACCATGGCAGCAATATTGGATGTCCAAAGGCATGTCCTATAGGCACCATTTTCATTTAGGACAAACTAGACATCATAAGAAGTCTTTTGATGAAAACTTCATGTCAATATGACCATCACTCGAGGAGGTGTAGCAATAATGATTTTCAAGATGGCCATGATGTCTGCCATATTGGATGTCATTTTGGCACCATTTCGTTTAGAACCAACGAGAGAAAAAAAAGAAAGTGTTTTAGTGAAAATTCCATGTTGATATGACCATTCATTCCGAAATAGTAGCAAATAACAAAATTTTCAAGATGGCTGCCATGGTGGCCATATTGGATGTTCAAGGGTCAATATTTTAATTTAGAACTGACCAGATCTTGGGATGATCATGTTTGTAAAGTTTCATGGCAATCCTCCCTGTAGTTCCGTGATAACAAACTTGTGCTAATGGACGACTGGGTGCCAGATGAAAGGCCAATGCATAAGCTGTTCTGGACTATGACCAGCAGAACTAAAAATGATATGGACACAATTGTGTTAATTTGTTGGTACAGAGTAATAAGTGTATAAAGGTTCAAAGAATTATGTACATTCTAAAGCATGAACATGTATACACAGAAACAAACTGAAAAGCACAGAATAATGATATTTGTGTATGCATATTAGGCACACAAAAAAAATGTGTTTCCGGTCGGCCGACCGTCCATGTTTCTCTTTGCCAACCCTAGCACTTATTCCTCACCCCCCACCGCCCCAAAAAATAATAATTTTTTTTTTTTAAATAAAAAAATCACATTGCCGAAATTGATTTGTGCATCTAATTGAGCTAGTTTTGCCCAGTACTTTGAAACACTTGAAATATTAATTGATTTATATATAATGTTAAAAAAAAATTATATTTTGTTTAAAAAAATCAACATTGCCGAAATTGATTTGTGCATCTAATTGAGCCGGTTTGGCCCAGTACTTTGAAGCGCTTTAAATATTATTTGATTTTTATATAATGTTTAAAAAAAATTTTAAAAAACCTACCTGCCTACCCTAATTCTAAAACCAGTGCAATAGGAAACACATTTTTTTTTTGGCCTTAATAAAAATTACCAAAACATTACTCAAAGCTGAACTTGGGACATGAATTTGAATCTAAATTTCATTTACCTGGAACCTAAACAGTACCTACTATGTGTAATACATTTATACTTTTGAACATAAGTAATAATGTATGACTATAAACAGAAAAGTTGTATTTCTTTTAACATCGTGCTAGCTACAGTAATAGTAGTAATGGGGTAATTATAAATAGCCTAGTCGATCATGTAAAATTAAAATATTGCATTAACATTGCCTGCCAGTGGCATTGTATATATTCTTAAAATAAAGCACAAAACAGGTCCCATAAAAAAATCAATACAAATGTATAAATAAATATTTGTATTTACAATAATTGAATCCACTCGTTAACATTATCTAATTTTGAACCGCTATTTAATTTTTAAAAAAAAAACAAAAGACCTGCCCAAGATCAGTTTTGTAATGGCTGAAGGGATTATTCAGGCAGAAATATGCATCCAAAGAAAACTTCTTTAATAGTACAGAAATCTTCATGCACTAATGACTTGAAGTCATGTTTTTAGAAAGCTACTTTATTTTTTAGGGGAAAAAAATTTAAGTTTCTTGAATGAATAAAATAATTATTAAGTTGACATTTTATCCATTTCACTGTCTTAAAAAAAACAATGGAATAGTAAGTGATAATTATTGATGAGCATAATTAAATGTTGAAATGCACTTATTTAAATGTTTCTTTGTTCATTTTCAAAGCTCCAGGTCAAAGTTTTCTGCTTTTGTTTGAGTAGTCATGATGCTGAAAACAATAGCAACAAACAGAATATTACAAACAAAAATCACGCAATCAAGCACTTTTCACAAAAAAATATTTTGTGCGCCATAGTACAGAAATGAACACTATCATTTGCTGTAAATCAATCAATCTGTCATACTATGAAGTAATCACTTCACCTAAAGTAAATTGATTTACAAAAGATCCTTCAGTTATCTAATATAAAAAAATAGACCTCCCTTCTAATTTCCGCAAGATAAAGTGATCAAAATGTTCTATTATTATCTATTGAAATAGTCGATACATGATTCTATGGACTTAATTAAAATACAATACCAAAAACAATACAAGTCGTGGGCTAAATATTATATTGATCAATTGAAGTAAATAAGATCGGGTATTTAGAAATCAAGATGATTTTACTAGTGAACATTACATGTATCTTGATTTCAGTCAATACCTGATTACCATATGAAAACATGAACATTTGGTACAAGTTTACCATTAATACAACTATGTAATCATTTAATTGTTCAACAAATGTTGGACATTATTAGTAACACAAGAATTATTATTACATGAACTATGATTATTATTATTATTATTATTATTATTATTATTATTATTATATGCATTGAAAGAAAATTACTGTTTTTTATACAGTAATTTTTTATACAGTAATGATTAACAAAACATAATATCCTTATATTATGTTTCAGTGGTGTAGCACTGTCCTGGTTTTTGAACTTTTGTTCCAGTAGGATGGACTTCTTTTGAGATACACCTTGTTCTATTTCTAGCACTTACTGGTGGATATAACCTATCCGAGGTGTGCTTTGTACATGTGACCAGAAATGAGGTTATGCCTAAATCACCATTCAGATGTTTTAGTGGCATTGGTTCAACTAACTTCTAAACACCATTCCTTTTCTTGGAAAAAAAAAAACAAGGTCACCAACACACCCATACAAAATTTAAAGGATAAATCAATTCTCTGATCAAAGTGCCAAAACACAGCAATGTTCTCAACAGTAATACTGTATATGTATGTACCCAAATATTATAGTATGCACTCACTTTAAGGTACCTTAGTATAACAGCAATTTATATCATATGTCAACATAAAAGAATAGTAGGGATAGTAGGACCATTCTGGAAAAAGTAGGTAAAAAAGGGAGTCTGATATAAAAAAGAAGGAAAAAGTAGGAAAAATTGTAAGACAATCCCTTTTATAAAGTAGGTACGGTCATGGATCCCATTTCATTATTTAATAGTACATTGTAATATTATGTATAAAATACTTCAGTATAAGGCAACCTCATTTATATGGTGGTCCACTTTAATGGCTCCTATGAAAGGCATTTGCAAGAAAATTCCAGGGAATTATTGAAAACCTATATCAACTTTCATTTTGATGTAAACATCTGCAATTTAGACATTTTACCTTGTCAGTATGAAGACGCTCTATTTGATCAGTTAAATTCACACCTTGTGTCAATGAAAGCTATTTCTTTTCAAAATTCTTGGCAGTGAAATTTTTGTACCAGGTTGCTCAACCATAAAACAGGTCACAAATGTGCTACATGCTATTGTGTATTTTGAATTCTGCATTGCATAATGTGCCAGTAGATCTGGGTCTATGTTGTTTGCTATAAATCATAAAAATAAACAGTGTAAACCCAGATACAGCAGCACACTATACAATGGCACATCTAGGTCTATGTTAGTTGCTGTTGGGTATATTTTATTCTGAAAATATGGTAAACAAAATTAGATCATCAAAAGTAATTTGGCCAATGAGGAAGTAGAAAACTTCATGTAGCTATATAAAAACCTATTTCTTAAATTAGTACTAGAGCCATTAGTGATGGGTGCATTGCAAAGGGCCTCACTACAATTGGCTCCATAGGGCACTAAACAGAGGAACCTAAGTAAACTGTCAAGGGACATAACCTCTATCAAAAATGAACTTGCTGAAACAAAATCCATCAATGGAACATCTAGGTCTGAGGCAATGTTCATACCATATTGCATCAGAATATGTTGAATGGTTCCTGAGCTATGCTGGTTAAAAGGATCTGCTTTAGGGGAGATTTAAAATTAATGTAACAAGAGCAATAACTCCATCAAAATTGGACCTGAAAAGACAAAAGTTTTAATAGGAACATCTACATGTAATAGGCAATTCACCTACGAAATAATACAGGCCTAGAATTTAACATAAATTTATTTGTTGCCAGAATGACTAGTAGCTTGAGAAATTTTCTAGTCCTGCTGAATCTTCACTAATCCTTCTTCAACTGCCGACTGGCAACAGCTGAAGCTGAACTAGCCATCGGACTATTGAAAATATGAAAACTACTAGTCCAACAGGAAATCTAGCTTCTGGCTAGTGGACTACTGCTAATTGCGTGCCTTGTAATATCCAATTATGTGTAAGGGTTGCAGAGCTTTCATAGTTGCAAAAAGTGTGAAAAGATGGACAGAAGGACTGATACATGAACAGACAGAAAAAATGATTACTGTTGGGCACACACATTTTAATGCAGGGCTCAAACAAAAAGCTGGTCATGGCCTGCAAGTTATATTCCAAATCAGAAGAAGGTGGGATAAAATGGTATTGAAAAACAAGTAAAAACATTTAACACTGAGGTTAATCTATGTTGTGGATGGTCAAACAAATATGAACACAGACACCAAAACGATCACTATGTCGAGCTTCCATCTAGGCAGGCTGTACAAAAATTGAAAATAGTAACCAAAGAACCTGTGCCTCTCAAACTGATTTCACATGACTTCATATGAAAAACTTGGTCTTCCCAGGCCTATTACATTATGGACCATGGGAATGGTACAGATAACGACCACTCCAATACAATAGTAAGTCAAAAACTTGTATGCTGTTTCGACCCTCGGATTTTTCTTATCTGGTTTCTCCAAGCCAAGACAGTATGATGAGAGTTTGATAGAAAATGACTTAACAACAGTTCTTATCAAAGCTATCACAATCACTCCTATAAAAAATCTAAGAATGCTTGTGGCAACAAGTTTTAAATTCGGTGTTGTAAGTGGGAAAAGTTCTCCCTTTGGGACCATGTGAGTGAAGCCATACTGGTAATTGAGCCAAGATCCAAGGCAAACCCCAGCAACGGATGATACAATCTGGACTGCATCACCTTTTCCTGTTGTACCTTTAACAATTTTTGGGTAGCAGATGGTACATAGGGCTAATGCAAGGGAGGTAACTACAAATGCTCCAAGTGGATGAGTCTGCAGGAAAATGTCAATATCCTCCATGAAAAATGACAGGGAACCAGTCAAAATGAGGGCCAAAGATGCTCCACACAGTATATCCTAAAAATAAAAAATGAATCATCATGTAACTTTTAAGTCTTGATTCAAAACAATACCAGTGTTTTCTCCAGGATGCGTCCTTGCACCTTTTCTCACAGTAAAATTTTAAAGTGTGCATGTAAACATCAGCAACATGTCATAAAAGGCATACAAAATATAGTCATATATATTGTTTACAGTGGTCCCCCTCTTATAAGGCCACCCCTTCTGCAGCAAGAAAGTGGCCTTATAAGACGGGTGGCCTTTCTAGAGGGGGATCACACAGTTGTGAGTAATAACTACATATAAAGTATAAAAGATGTAACTAATTTATATATATTTAATATTTGCATTTAAAAATCACAGGAATATTATCTGGTTAAGGACTAAATATGATAAAACTAATCATTGTTATTTTTTAAAAATATGAATAATCATGAATCGTGGTGCAAAACCACATTGTCGGTAAATTCGGGGCACAAATATTTGGTTGCAAATATCCCTGTACGTCCGTTGATTCCGTCTTCCCACTAAAGTTGAATGTATATTGACGATGTTTATTTGAATCTTTCTGACATAAAATTTCTCAGTAGTTATCAAAAGACTCTCCCTCTTTTCGTTTTAATTTAATTGCTTTCATTTTTGTTCTAAACTGAGAATGTCTGACGATATTTTGCGACAACTTATTCCTTTTCGGGCAATCACGCGTGAGGCAGTGTTTACAACGGAAGTGAGTCTGTCACGTGATCGACTTTTTTTTTCTTCTTCTCCAGTCTGGTACCCGGTTATGTATATTTCATAATCTATTAGAGTGAAGCCAGAAAGGTTAACATACCATTTTACTATCTGGCGACCGGATGTCACGCTGACTTGAGCCGAACAATACTGTGCTTCTCAGCGGTTAGCTTTTGTCATCTTGATAATTATCGGTGGTAATAATAGCCAGTAATTATCAAAGTGACAAAAGCTAACATCTAAGGAACACATGGCAGTAAGGATAATCGGATTACTTACCTCTTTGTAAGCATTAAAGTTACTTTATTGGCATATTGGAACAAAATGTCAATGTGTTGAATTGAGAAATTAAAAAATATTATTGAGATTTTACTCTGTAAACAACCATTATGTGGCCGCTTGCGAGGGGTAAATTTGACCGTTTTTGCACTAAAATGCTGGCCGCTGGTCGCGTTAGAGGGGTGGCCGTCCTTGAGGGGTACTTTTGAACACAAACTCGTCGGTGCCAAGGGATTGTGGCCTTATAAAGCGGGTGGCCGCTGGTCAGGGGGGCCGTTCAAGAGGGGGACCACTGTACTAGCTTGATTTTAACACTCGGGTAATGTTGCATGCTTCTCATCAATCAAGATTACTTTGTGCTTTAATAATAAATCATAAAGAATTAAGGAATGTCCCACTTTTTCATGCTTAATACTTACGTCACTGTTGGTGATAAGGACTGATGGTTTGATATAAATGCAAGTATTATGCATTCAGAGGGTGTAGGAAACAAGTGAATTGAAATTAATAATGACGACGATGGAGAATTGCCTCTGCATCTGAAACCTGTAGATCTACCGAGAGTGACAGTTCAGCCGATCAAGCATAAAGAATCCACAAGAAAATGGAATAAAAACACTGCTTATATCCCAAATAAAGAGTCTATTGAAGGGATTGACACCCTACTGTCCAAAATGAATTTCCAGGAATTCAAGATAAAACCATTTCTTCTTCTTAACTTCTGAGTGTTGAAACTATCTCTGATATTCTTGAGAGATACAATTTTCAAACTAGTCGCTGTGGTGTCCATATTGGATGTAAGATCAGCACCACTTTCATTTAGGACAAACTAGACATCATTGTAAGAGTTTTGGTTGAAACCCCTAGTGATGCCAATATGACCATCCATTCAGGAGAAGTAGTAATAACATTATTTTCAAGATGGCTGCCATGGCAGCCATATTTGGTATAAGATTGGCACCATTTGCATTTAACTAGATATGATAAGAAGTCTTTTGGTGAAAACCCTATGTCGATATGACCATCATTTCTGGAAGAGTAGCGACAACAAGATTTTTAAGATGGCCACCATGTGGCCATAATGGCTGTCAGATCTGTATCATGTTCATTCTGGACCAACTACCGGTAGATACCATAAAAAGTCTTCTGGCGAAAACCCCATGTCGATATGATTTTCCATTAAGAAGGAGTAGCAATAACAAGATTTCAAGATTGCTGCCATGGTGGCCATATTGGAATTCAGATCGGCACCATTTTCATTTAGTGCCAACTAGACATCATAAGAAATCTTCTAGTGAAAACCCAATGTCAATATGACTTTCCATCTAGAAAGAGCAGCAAAAAGATATTTATGATGGCCGCTGTGGTGGCAACATTGGATGTCAGAGTGACAGAATTCTTTTTAAAGAACAAATAAACACAATAAGAAGTCTTCTGGTGAAAACCCCATGTTAATATGACTTTCTGTTCAGGAGGCGAAGTGATAACAAGATTTTCAAGATGGCTGCTGTGGTGGCCATATTGGACATCAGATCGGCACCATTTTCAGATTGGAACTATGTACAGTTAGGACCAACTAGACATCATAAGAAGTCTTTTAGTGTAAACATCATGTTGATATGACCCTCCATTTGGGAGGAGTCATGATAACAAGATTTTCAAGATGGCTGCTGTGATGGCCATATTGGATATCTGAATGGTACCATTTTTATTTAGGACCAACAAGACATAAGAAATCTTCTGGTGAAAACCCAATGTCAATATGACTTTCCATCTAGGAGGAGTAGCAATAAGATTTTCACGTTGGATGTCTGAGTGCACACCATTTTCATTTAGGACCAACTAGACATCATCAGAAGTCATCTAATGGAAACCCCATGTTGATATGACTTTCCAATCAGAAGGAGTACCAATAAGATGATTTTCAAGATGACAACTGTGGTGACCATATTGGATATCTGAACAGTACCATTTTCATTTACAATCAACTAGACATCATAAGAAGTCTTCCGGTGGAAACCCCATGTTGATATGACTATCCATTCAGAAGTAGCAATAACAATATTTTCAAACTGGCCATACTGAATGTCTGAGCAGCACAAATTTCATTTAGGACCAACTAGACCCTGGGATGAATATGTGTGTAAAGTTTCATGGCAATCCTCCAAGTAGTTTAAGAGGAGTAGTGATAACAAACTTGTGCTAAAAACAGACTGATGACAGATGACTGATGACAAACGACCGACAAGAGGCCATCCAATAAGCTCTTCTGGTCTGTGACTAGTAGAGCTAAAACTGATTTCAAAATGAAAATTAAGATTTCAATTTGTTAACAACCATGAAGCAATTTATAAGAAAAAACACACAATAGAGCTATTGTATGTGTAGGCACTGTTATTTCAATTCTAAAATATATCTGTAGAAATTCTGATGTTGAATAAGAACATAATAATATTTTAACAGTACTTAAAGTATGAAACTACTGCAGTAATTTAAAGGAAATTCATGTAAATGTTCATAACTGTGGTGATCTAATAAACAAGTAATAAGTAAATAATCAAATAATAGGCAGGGAACAATGAAAGTGCAAAAGGCTCCATAAAGTCTAACCATGGTGCACTTGGACAGCTGGAGAAAACACTGATAACACTAACCCTAGGGCTCAATACTGCCTTTTATAAATTAAAAACATTATGACATAAACTGTAAAGTATTTATGACATATCTGTATAAATCTGGATATATATGATTAATTTGTTGTTGTTCACAATTAAAGAAAAAAATATAAAGCAAGCAAAATTTCATCTTTTTTTTTTAAAACTGATATTTTCACAGCTGTTAAGGAATGAATTTACTCTTGTACCAAGGATGAGGATCTTTTTAAGTTTAAGTTTTCCTACCAAACTTTGGCTATGGCCACCAGGATTTTCAGAGTGGGATTCATTTTCGATTTTTTCCCCACTAATCCTGCATATTGTTGGTGCAGTATTCATGCCAAACAACAAATAAAGAGCAAAGCTTGTTTGTAGATTTTCCACCCATTTTGCATATTTTAGGAGCAGGATTCCCTAAGAATGAGAAATTAACTTTAGCCCATGCATTTTCTTCATTCTAAATGTATTCTACAATAAAATTTACTCCTAGCATGGTTTCTTTTTTCATATTTTCTTTCCTTTATATATACGAGCAAGGTTTACCCCTCTCATGGCTAAGTATCATGTTATATACAATTTAAAGCAAAACTTCAGTGAAGAGTTGTCTCATGTTTTCCAATTACAGAACTTAAAAGAAGGTTGGTTTAACTGTACATTTGCTGGCACATATTGTGCCAGGTGGTCAATGAAGTAAGTAAAACTGGGTAAGCTGGAAGAAAGCATACAATCTGGATGTGTGGTGCTGGGATCTTGTACATGTCAGTTCTGGGGATCAAACCCAGGACCCCTGAGATGCAAAGATAGTGTGTTATTGCTGCCATTTCAAGGCCCCTTGTATCATAGCTCTGTACAAGTTTTGAAAATGGTTTAGCATTAAAAAAAATGAAAAATTAAACCAGTCCTAGTTCTGATGGATTTGCTGTCAAATTTTATAATTTTTTTTTTAGAAATTTGGGTGGATTTATATGTATTTAGATCTCTACATTTTGGATATAAAAACCAAAGCTTGTCTGATTTTCTGTCTCAGGGAATTATCACATGTATTCTAAAAGAAGATAAAGACAGAAGATTTAAATATAAAAAATTGGAGACCTATTTCATCACTAAATGTGGACTATAAAATAGTGCCAGTCTCAATAGCAAATAGGCTCAAGAAGATACTTCCCTCTATTATAAGTGATACTCAGAAAGGTTTTATGAAAGGGAGATTTAATGGTGAAAACACTAGAATTTTATATGATTTTATGAACTACCTTGATGAAACAAATCAGTCTGCCGTCCTCTTATTAATTGATTTTGAAAAAGCATTTGACTCTGTTGAATGGGACTTTTTGGAAAATGCTCTGAAATCTTTTAATTTTGGTGAATCTATTTGCCAGTGGTTCAGAGTATTCTGCAAAGTCCAAAAGCAGCTTCATCAATAATGGTTACTTGTCTCAGTTCTTTCATCTAGAGAGAGGGTGTTGTCAAGGAGACCCATTAGCTTCATGCTTATTTATCATAGGAATAGAACTTTTCTCCATTGAGTTCAAGAAGAACAGAAATATTACTGGTATTTTCTACGACAGAGAATTAAATTGGGTCAGTATGCTGATGATGCCTTTTTACTTTTGGATTGCTCTCCACAGTCTTTCTGATCTACAATCGGAACTCTCAAGGATTTTGCATCAGTTTCTGGTTTAGATTGTAATGTATAAAATCTAAAGCTATCTTGAAAAAAATATGCCCAGACACTGAAATAATTTGAAGTATTTCTTCTTTTTGACTGCTAGGAATAGATTTTTCTTGGAGCTTACATGATATGTTAAAATTAAATTATGCAAAAAAGTTAAAAGAAGCCAAAAAACTTCTGGGTTGATGGGTGAGGAGAAATCTGTCCCTTATTGGAAAAATCACTTTGATCAAGTCACTGATTTTGCAAAAATTTAATCATTTATTCTCAGCATTGCCTAATCCACCATTATATATATAAAATGAATTGAACAAAATATTTTTTCAATTTATTTGGAGTGGTAAGACTGAAAGGGTAAAAAGAGGTGCACCTATAGCCCCATCTAAAGATCAATACAAGAAGATCACTTGGATTAAATGCCTTTTTGCAAATGAAGAAGGACTTTGGCAGAGTATGGTTAAAAAAAACTAATTTTAGGAAAATCTGAAGGCATTCAGATATTAAAATTAGGGCAGACAAAATTAACAGAGATTAGTAAATGTATTAGTAATAAATTTTGCCTTAGCCTTAGCAACATGGAAAAGGGAGCCCTCATCAGTGGAGGAATACTTGTCACAGGATATTCTAAATTTTGTTGATATTAATAACTTTCATTCCTTTACAAAAACTTTGAAGCAATATGTCAAAATGCTCACACTAATAATTATACTGAATATTTCTCATTTATTTCAACAATGTCTGGTAATTGGAAAAGAAAGATTACAAATTATATCAACAAGGGAAACACTCTTATGAATGTAAATTCAGAAGCAATTATTCTCTCAGCAAATAAGACTTTAAAATTTGTATATAAAGATTTGGAAAATAAAAAAAAAAAAACCTTATGGAAAACATGAGACTTGGTTTAGACAATTAAGGTGCCAGATAAGTGATCAAAATTTGAAAAAATCTCTAATCTTGACTAAGAAGTGCACCAAAGATACAAATTTAATTGCCTTTCAGTTTAAACTATTGCAACAAATCAATTTTTGAAAAAATAAATGTCATCAATGATGATACATGTACTTTCTGTCAACAAGAAGTCAAAAGCATTGAACACTTATTTTATGATTGTACAGTTACTGAAGATTTTTGGAAATCCTTGATTGTGTGGAGTAGGAATTATATATCAAATATTACGATTTCAAAAATTGATCTGTCTTACTTGGAAATGACAAGTTGGGTGATATAATTAATTTCTTCATTCTGACCGCAAAATATCAAATTTATAAGTCACGCTTTGCTTCAAAAACACCAAATTTTACAAGTTACGAAAGCATTGTTTTATACTACAAAAAAATGGCAAAATATTTAGCAAAGTTGTATACCGGTAATAAAACGCTTACTTTCGAGAAAAAGAGGACCTTTTTTAAACTTCAACTGCTTTTAGAATACTGCACCTGAACATGTATCTACTATTTAGTGTATCATTTTATGTATCACTTCCCAATCTGAGTACTACCCTATTTTCTTGATGCATGTTAAGACTCACGTATATTCTTCATTTGTGTGTGCATGTGAGAGAGAGAGAGAAAGATTTTGCATGCAATATCTATTTGCATTTATATATTTATATTTATTAATATAGACTGTGCAAACGAAGAGTCAGGATTGCTCAATAATTATGCATAACTCCCTTAACACCTTGTCAGGTGGTATTAAAAGGAATTTGTAAAATCCCGAGTCAAGTGTCAATAAAAAATTTTCTAAAAACATTTGAAAATGTTAGTCCAGGGCCACACGTCTTAACAGAATTGTTTTTTAACAAATGTTTTTTTGTTTTTTTGGGGGGGGTGGGGGGTGATGTCAAAAAGGGATCCAATCCCAAGGAAAAATGGGCCCTATTTCATATGTTTCAAAATCATGGTGAATTCCCAACTGCTCTCCCCCAAAATGATGGGCCCATTCCCAATCCCAATCAACTAAGAAAATTCCATGGTAAACACTTTGAGTCCAAAGTCTAGAATCAGAGACTGGAGCTCCTGAAAGCAGGAATACTCATGAAAGACAGCTATGTTTGTATACTGTGCATGTATATGTTTGTGAAAGAAAGAAAAAAATCAGTCTATCCAGATATGTTTACTCACTAAAGGAGAATGGACTCCAAGATACACGCGGCTCAAACATACTAGAACCATCCACAGAACTGCAATGCTACATGTCAGACCAAATGGCACCTGTAAATAAAATCAGAGTTATATAAGGTCTGACAAATCTGGTGTGCAGAACCCAGGAGCTGACAGAATACTTGGTCTGGGATACACTTTTGTTCAATTTATGTAGCACAAACTGGACTCAACACTGAGAGTCCCATTGTGAGTCTGAATGATATTTATATTGCACTTATGAAAAAAATGGAGAGTCCCAAGTCTATATTCATTCATTTGTGGGAGTCAGGGATTCTCCCTATGAGGTAAAAGAAAAACCCTGTAGATATAAAAAATATTTCACAAACAGAATAATTAATATTAATGACTCATTACAAAGAATAAAGGAAGTCTTAATGCAAACAACTTTATATCAAAATGTCTTCAATGGTCTATGGAATTAGGAACGAGTTATGGTTTCATTCCTGGTAACCCATGTGGTAACAATCTGATTCAGAAATCTGTCTGATCCTGATCATGTAACATGTTTAACATCTCTTGTTTCGGAAAAATATACAACATGCAATTTAAAAAATTACCCCACCTGTCCCAAAAAAAAATATCCCTCAGAACATGTAAAAGACACCCATTTTTTTATTGATTTTTAATGTTTATTTTACATCTACTTTTACTGATTGTACATCAGTAGATATTTTTTTACTCAGAATGAAAATTGTAATGCTAATGCAAGGTTTACTGGATTAGATATGTCCTGAATGAACACTAGACTTACAAAAGTGTTAGTGGAACATGAATGCCCAGCCACAGTGCTGAAAAACTGACTTAAATGCAAAACTTAACCAGACCAACTGATGGTTAGATGGCTGAACTAGTAGAGCTGAAACAAAGAACAAATTTTCCAATTCTAATATTTGTGGAATGTATTCAGATCGAATTCGAATATTGGTCTATCTTAATAAAGGTTATAAATCTATATTTAATTCGTTCTTTTTTTTGGTCTACCTTGGTACTTATTGCTACCTTCCCCTTCCCCTTCCCCCCCTCTCTCTTCCCACAAGCTGCATTTAAAACACCGTGAACTCAGTCATCTAAATCTAATTCAATGACATTTTAGGGGTCTTAGGTAAATTTCTTTTCAGATTGATGGTAATAATCAAATGAATGTAGGTTTATTTTCCCTGATTATTTTCAAACTCATTATAATCAAAAATGTGTGTTTAGTGCTAAGACGGGCAATATGTAAAAAAAAAAAAGGGCAGTACTCTCAATTACTTGTTCAGGTAAACGTCGGGACTATCGAAACAAAATTCTGATTAAAGTGATTTATTCACAACGAAAATCACATAATTGGCTTTCTATATAACTTGACGATAGTGCAAAATATTAAAGTCAATCCATGGACACAGTCAATGATTCTATTTCTTAATTTTAACATGTAAAAACTCCAATTTAGACTGAATTACAGGATTGCCAGTATTTAATCCCATTATGCTACAATTCCCAATCAAGTCACTTTTCGGAAAGGATTTGTGGTCTTTGATACGGTCCCTGTTCTATACCATGTTCCTTATCAATTTGCCGTACTACACATTATCTTTACCATAGCGCTTGAATGACAATAAATAGAATGTCATTTTGTGAACAATGTGACTATTCAGACTTTTGACATTATGATCACCTGTTGAGTAGGTGTTTGAATTTCAGGTGATTTAGCAGGTTTGTAGTTGTTCCCTTGTAAACCAATACGCTGTTGCATAGCTTACATTTAGCCTTCTTTGTTTATTTTAGAATCCATGGTCAGCATTGTTGATTGCTGAGTCTTGTTGTATGTATAACTACTCCATAGGTCAACAAATGAATATTCAAATACAGGTTTTTTGTTTTGAAGTATTATGATCTGAATGTTCAGTTATTCATTTCAGCTCTATGGACAATGTAACACTATGTTATTCAGCCACATTCATGGTAGGCTATCAAAAATCCTAAAACATGGCTTTAACAAACAACTAAATGTTTGCATCAATCATTTAAATATGATAAAGTTCACACTACAACACTACATGTGATCATGTTGTGACACAACATCCATCATGTGCTGTGAAAATTAAATTGTGGGACACAAGTTACTGTATTAGGTGCCACCACATATAATCACACAGTAGGCTGACTCCAAATGCAAACAGCATGGACCCTGAGCTGACACTGCATAATTTGCCAGCAGATCAGGGTCTATGTTGCTTGTTCTACTGACTAATCCTAACAAACTGCATGGACCCAAATCTGCCAGTACTTTATGTAACAGCAGATCTGGGTCTATGCAGTTGGATCTGACCTGTACACGAGTGTACACAGTATTTTTTATCTCAAAAATCCCAAGTCTGTGAATATTATGCAGTAATATTTCAGAGAATAATAAAAGAAATGTGTGCTGCAAAAAGTAATCGATTTAGAAAATGTCTACATGTATAAGGAAAATATGACTGGTTAGGACTGCACAAACAAAATTGGGGAAATGTACTGGAAATGGACTCTTCATGGTCATATCTGATTAGAAATAGAAGTCCCTGCATTCTTTTAACATGTTATTACATGTATCTGCGCACAGTATTTCTCTTATGTTAACCCCTTGGAACCCGACTTGTAAATGGACACGTAAGAATGATTGACAGCTGAATAGTCAATACATGACGGACACCCATGAAAAGATTGAAACTTAAGAGCGACTGGACATCAAATGGATCGCCTATATGTCAATTTTATGTTTTGCTAAAAAATACTAGAGCAATGGTGAGCAATTTGCTCACGTAAATATAACCCAAGACTAGTGTTGCACCATGAGCGCTGAATCGCGAGTTGCCCCAATTTTTTTTATCTTATGTCCCTCATATCTTGAACCCTATGCGCCCCCTGCGCGCACTTTTTTGTTTCCGTCAGGAAAAAAATAAAAATTTTTGCCTACTACTTTTCTTTAGTGCATGTCCATCCAAGTCTATGTTGGCGCTACGAACGGCCAAAGTTAAAGGCAATAAAACCTGCAAGCTGCCAATTAATATCCATTTTAAAACAACATATATGGCGATCAAAACGTTCAAGGTTCGTGGTAGTCTGCGGAGTTGCTATGTAAAGTCTTTGACGGCCACTATTGTAACATATTTTCAAGGTTGAATGTACACCTATGGTGACGACGACTGAATTTATTCTGAGGTTGAATTAATGACAAAAGTGACTAAATTTATGCAAATTCACAATTTGCCATTTAATCAATGAAATATTAATTTCAAAAGAAAAGTGATTCAGAAAATAATGGGAATAATTATAACAAATGCTGATAGATAATGATTGAACACTTAAGTTAAATGAGAGCATGATCTGGAACGGAACATTCCATAGTGCAGCTCATTTCTGATGAACCAGATATTCAAACATGTTAATGTTTTCAAGAGTTATTTCAGCACTTGATAAAATATTTATTATAAAATGTATGTGTCCAAGGAAAAGGTGACAGCACAGTGCAGTCTAGAAAGTTATGATGGTTAAACTGTCAAAGCAAGTAAGATTATTTCATATTTTTAGCACTTTTAGTGCATTAAGTACTATCTACTGCTTTCCTTTGTCCCTTTAAAATGTTGTCCCCCAAATTTGGAGGACGGGGGACACAGTGTCCCCTGTCCCTTTGATCTTAGGTGCAACACTGCACCACCACCATAATCTTCCGCATTCACCTCTACCCCCATGATGGAGCTAAGGCTATAGTCAAACAATAGTACCGTGCATGGCATATTATCCGCCCTCCACCGTTTAAGTCTTCTCTGTAGGCACTATGGTACGTTTGACTCGGGGGATTACTGACCAAGGGGTCTCAATGACCTCGACCGTCGGTCAAGGTATGTGGTTATGAACTAAACTTACTGTGCAGAAACCATTTTATTTCTTACTAGACTTACTATGACCGTGACCTCTTACCTCTAGACCCCAAAAGATGTAGGTTTGTTTATTATCTCAAGTGCAAACCATCCACAAAGTTTGGTCAAAGAACTTACTCTAGAACAAAAGTTATTCTGCCAAACCCATTTTTCTTTGAACCACAATGATCATGACCTTGGATCTCTTGACCCTCAAAATCAATAGACCTCTTCCATACCTTAAGTGCAAGCCCTCCACAAACTTTGGTTAAGGTACTAAAGTTATTATGCAAAATATTGTTCTTCTTTCACAATGACTTTGACCTTAGATCGTTGACCCCCAAATCAACAGGGTTCTTTCCTACCAAACATGTAAGTCGTTTACAAACTTTGTTGAAGGTATATAGTCAATAACTGAAATTTTTGCGCAAAAACCGTTTTTCTTCTTTTAGTCAGTGACCTTGCCCCTTGTTCTTTTGACCCCGAAATCAACAGGCTTTTTCCTTACTCCAAGTAAAAGCCATCCACAAAGGCATGTGATGTAGAACTAATCTTACTGTGTGAAAACCAGTTGTTCTCTTTCAGTAACAGTGAGGCTGACCTTTGACATTTGACCTAAAAATCGATTGAGTTCTTTCTTATCCTAAATCCAAGCTTATCCACATAGTTTGGTCGCTGTAGATGTTGGAAAACTCGATTTATTGTGCGGAAACCATATTGCTCTCAGTCAGTCACCCTGACCTTTGGTCTTTTGACCCCCAACATCCATAGGGTTCTTCCTTAGCCCAAGTGAAAGCCATCTAAAGTTTGGGAACTGTAGATGGTGGACACAACAAGTTATAGTGCCAAAACGAATAACAGACAGACAGACAAACATCATAACATAATACACTCCGCCTTATAGCGGACGTATAACAAGACGCCCTCGAAAAGACGGACGCTCTACTGGCTGAAAAGAATTTTCAGGAAGTGAAGATAAGACCATTTCTTAGTTTTAACTGCTGAGTGTTGAAACCATCTCTAATATTCTTCAACGACAACAAGATTTTCGAATTAGATCTGTGGTGAACATATTGGATGTCAGATTGGCACTATTTTCATTTAGGACTAACAAGACAGCACAAGAAGTCTTCTGGTGGAAACCCCATGTTGATATGACTCTCCGTTTTGGAGGAGTAAGATTTTCAAGATGGGTGCCATGGTGGCCATATTGGATATCAGACTGGCACCATTTCCATTTAGTACCAACTAGACTTCATGAGAATTATTTTGGTGAATCACGATGTCGATATGACCAGCCATCTAGGAGAAGTAGTGATAATAAGATTTTCAAGATGGTCATTGTGGCAGCCATATTAGAAGTCAGATCAGCATCATTTTCATTTAAGACCAACTAGACATCATAAGAAATCTTTCAATGAAAACCCATTGCTGATATAATCATTCATTCAGAAGAAGCAATATTAACAAGATTTTTAAGATGGCCACTGTGGCAGACATACTGAATGTCTGAATGGCACCTTTTTCATTTAGAAACAACAAGACATCATAAGAAGTTGTTTAGTAGAAACGACCATCCACTCCGAAGGAGTAGCGATAACATGATTTTCAAGATGGCCGCTGTGGTGGCCATATTGGATGTGCAAGTGGCACCATTTTATTTTAATACCAACTAGACATCATAAGAAGTCTTCTGGTGAAAACCCCATGCCCATATTAATTTCCGTTCAGGAGTAGGGATAACAAGATTTTCAAGACGGCCGCTGTGGTGGCCATATTGGACATTATATCGGCATCGTTTTCATTTAAGACCAACTAGATATCATAAGAAGTCTTTTAGTGAAAACCCCATACTGATATGACCATCCATTTAGGAGAAGTAGCGATAACAAGACTTTAAAGATGGCCCCTGTGGCGGTCATATTGAATGTCCAAGCAGCACCATTTTCATTTAGGACCAACAGAACATGAGATGAATGTGTATAAAGTTTCACAGCAATCATCCAAGTAGTTTAGGAGGAGTACCGAAAACAAACTTGTGCTAAAAATGAGACTTGTTGCGATCACAAGATTTTGTCATACACTGCATTCAACTGCAAGTCAGAAAAGGCAATAACTCTTACAAAAAGGTCAGGGCCTGGGTGCCAAGCCTTAACAGACTGTTGACGACGCCGACAATATGAATTGCGGGAACAAAGTGATGTATCAATATATGAGCATCTTCAGCTCATGAACATAATATTTATCAAGTTGCATGGCAATCCATTAAAAACTGCGGAGTTCTGTGACAGACGGATGGACGGTAAAAAAAAAAAAAAAAAAGAAAAAAAAACGAGTTTTTCGAAGGGACGGACGCTCTACGTTCCAAAAAGAATTTCCAGGAATTCAAGATAAGACCATTTTTTATTTTTAACTTCCGAGTGCTGAAACCATCGCTGATATTCTTGAGCGACAAGATTTCCAAATTACCCACTGTGGAAGCCGTATTGGATATAAGATCGGCACCATTTTCATGTAGGACAAACTAGACACCATTTGAAGACTTTTGGTGAAAACCCGATTCTGATATGAACACCCATTTAGGAGAATTAGTGACAAGGTTTTCAATAAGTTCATTGTGGAAGCCATATTTGAGGTCTGATCGGCACCAATTTCATTCAGGACCAACTAGATATCATAATTAATCTTCTGGTGAAAACTCCATGTCAATATGACTTTCCATTTAGGAGGAGTAGCAATAACAACTTTTAAAGATTGCTGCCATGGTGATCATGCTGGATCTCAGATCGGCACCGTTTTCATTTAGTACCAGCAAGGCATCATAAGAAGTCTTCTGGTGAAAATCCAATGTTGATATGACTTTCCATCTAGGAGAAGTAGCGATAAGATTTTCAAGATGGCCGCTTCGGCTGCCATATTGGATATCAGATCGGCACAATTTTTATTTAAGACCAACTAGACACCATAAGAAGCCTTCTCGTAAAACTCCATGCTGATACGACTTTCCGTTCAGGAGTAGCGATAACAAGATATCCAAGATGGCTGTTGTGGTGGCTATATTGGATATCAAATCGGCACCATTTTCATTTAGAAGCAACTAAACATCACAAGAAGTCTTTTACTGAAAAACCCCATGTTGATATGACCATTCATTCAGGTGGAGTAGAGATAATAAGATTTTCAACATGGCCGCTGTGGTTGCCATTGTGGATGTCCGGGCGGTGCAATTTTCAAGTAGGACCAACCAGACATTATAAGAAGTCTTTTGGTGAAAACCCTATGCCGATATGACTTTCCGTTCAGGAGGAGTAGCGATACCAAGATTTTCAAGATGGCTGCCGTTACGGCCAAATTGGAATTCAGATCGGCACCATTTTCATTTATGACTAACAAGACATCGTAAGATGTCTTTCAGTGAAAACCCAATGCTGATATGACCATCCATGCAGGAGGAGTAGTGGTGACAAGATTTTCAAAATGTATTGGATGTCCGAGTGGAACGATTTTTATTTAAGACCGAGTAGACATCATAAGAAGTCTTTTAGTGAAAACCCCATGTTGATATGAGCAACCATTCAGGAGAAGTAGCGATAACACGACATTCAAGATGGCTGCTGTGGCGGCCATATTGGATGTCAGAGCAGTATCATTTTCATTTAGGGATGAATGTGTGTAAAGTTTCATGGCAATCCTCCAAGTAGTTTAGGAGGAATAGCGATAACAAATTTATGCTAACGAACGGACGGAAGACCGACAACAGGCCATCCCATAAATTCTTCTGGTCAATGACCGGAAGAGCTATATAAAAAAAATTTACACGTGCTTCTTGTATTCATTACATGGTCTGCTTTTATGCACGACTTTTATTTTCCTTTATCGCCTTTATTTACAAATATATATATATATATATATATATATATATATATATCTATATATATATATATATATATATATATATATATATATATATGCATTTCTAATGCAATTTAAACAATGTAACCCAACATTTTACATCATGATCAATGATAAATGGATTTTATTTCTATCGATTTTACGTTTATACTTTATTTAAAGAAATGTGAACTTTGTCACGTACGCAGATTAAAGAGAACTACGGCAGCCAGCTTCTGTGTGATCGACATAAATTTATCCCACTATTAGAAGGAAAAGTAATTCGAACAGACACACACACATACAATTAAATTCCATGTGACAACTCACTACTATTTCAAATAACGAAAAGAAAAGAAAGCACACATAATTGTATAATTTACACGTTGAAACGCAAAGAACCTTCTTATTCCCTGAACAATAGGACGTGCTCACGTGGTTGTGCAATACCCACCACCAATTACCGGACGTTATTAAACTTGACAATGAAATGGGGTCAAATTTATGAAAACATTAAGTGTAGTGTGAAGACAGCGTTGTTTAAGGCCCTTGTGATACATGACCCGTTAGATACGTAAGACCTATCCACCGAGAAGGATGTGTTCTTGTGTCGGGAATTATCCATGCATGTGCCAATCAAGGGAAGTATAAACCAGTGTCAACTTGATTTGTTCCTCAAGATGATAAACGATATTCTGTGTAAGCGTCACTACTTAAAAAATATTCATTTAAACATGCTTGTAGACCCTCTTTAAATGTACAAGTTACGTACACTTTGCACCTTGAGTAATATTCGATTGAAGTAATTTCAGATACAGATTCCATAGATATGACCTGCACATATTTCACACGCATAACGAGCTCCTATCAGTGTCTCCAGGTTGTCACAAGAATTATGCATATGAATTGTCCCCTCACTGAGCCGTCTACCGTTAATTCATATCCCTACATTTGTCGTCTGCCGTTTTGTGGGCACTTGGGTTGTTCTAAACAAAGGACGGCTAAATGAACAGGAAGCTGCCATTCATATAGTTTACTTGTCATTTACGATTGAGTCCTAAACGATCGAACAGTTAAAATAAAAACTGAAAACTGTAATCGCTTTCATTCGATTATAGAAAATCATGATCGAACGCTGGGTCGTTTTGCCTTTCTGACCAATCTTCAATTATTTTTATTAATCGTCACACCATTAACATACATACATACATACATACATACATACATACTGATATATAAATGTTCATGGATAAAAGTAGACTATTTGCTTTGAAATTCCTGTCCCAGTCGTTAATATGATAGTTCAAAATAATTGTTATTTTGGTTCTATCATTTCGTCAGATTGTATATTATTCTGTCTTAAATGGATCTCAACTAAATGAGGATTTTTTAAAAAAAAATGTTGACATCACCGCGTTTCATCAAGGAAAGACTCTACGTTTTACTGTTTGTCATTTGTCTGTTTATCTTTGTTTTTCTAGCTCGTTTTTAAACTGGAGCAAATTGTTGTTGTGTTTCCCTGTGTTTTGTTTGTATACATATATTTAATTGTGCTACTTCTGAGCAAGCTGCCTGAGGCAGGTGAAGACGGATGAACGACACAGCTCATGCACAGGTAATAGCTGGAGGTTATAAATTTCCCTCCTACACAACATAAAAACATGTATAATAGAGTGTAAATATATAAGAAGCTACTCACAGGATTCTGGTGCTTAGCCACCAAAAAACAAGTGCGTGTATTAAAAGCCTCAAATAAACAACGTTGGCATCAAAAGTATTATCGATTTCAGATACCGACTTGGGAAATGTAATTTATATTACATGAAGCCATCCGACTTGAAGCGCCATACGTCAGTCCAACATTTAAAGACAATTAAAAAAAAACAAACTACATATTGACTGTTGTAGCGGCCGTTTATTAATTATTTTGTACCTATTAGCAATTACAATAACACACACCCTTCAGCTTTTACCCCCCCCCTTGCTAATTTGAAAATAAAAAGTATCAAGGATATATAAAAATATAAAAAAATCCACAAAACTTAACACATTTCATTCATTGATTTATAATTTCTAACTCGACTGTCACAAAGGGGTCCCTAACATTGTCAACTTCTTCGCGTTTCAAACCAAACGGAAGTTTTCAATGCAAACGCGGAGCCTGCTCATTTTCATTTTCCCGTTGCTGGAAGAATCCATTTTCAGTAAAGGGGGGGGGGGCGAATATGCTCTTACATCTCAACGTTACGGAAATGAACGGAATTATCAGGAGCTTACCAACACTATTAACTACATCACTCCTGATGAATGAAATGAGTAAGTTTTGTGCAATTTTGTATATTATTCATGCTTTTCATTTTCAAAATCGCAAGGGGAGTACAAGCTGCGGGGAGGTAGCCGAATACTTTAGGTACTAGTTAATAACTACCAGCAATTAGTTTCTGCTGTGCTCAAGATGAGGACGACGAAGCATGTGGCACCACCAATGATAGATTACTCGCTTGCATTGTTGTGTTTACAATTATATGATGTTCGGGACCACAGGGGCTCGTATTGTTGCTTACAACTTATATATCAGTCATACATGTACTATTTTACGCCTACACAAAGTTTGATTTACTAACACACCTTTAAGGAATGTCAGACCATTTTCCCACGCTACCGGTAACACATGGCCATGATCGCGCCCGCTTAATATGCAGGTACAACGCACTGAATGGAATTCTGGCCCCTTATTGGTTGACTGAAAATTAGATAATCAGTAGGCGTAGTACGTCATATTCGGTCGACCAATGAGAGGGCCGTATTCTATTCGGCTCGTTGCACTTGCATATCAAGCGGGCGCGATCATGGCCATGTCACCGGTAGCGTGGGAAAATGGTCTGGCATTCCTTAAAGTTGTGGTAGTAAGTCAAACTTTGTATACGCGTAAAATGTCGAATGCCTGAGCTAAACATCGGTACCAAATGTATTACGCCACGCGATGTGTAGCTCGAAATATCAGCGTCGATTCTTAAATAGGTTGCGCCAGAAAGGAGAGAAGTGTCCTCCCTTGTAGTATTATATAGTACATGTATGACTGATAGATAAGTTGTAAGCAACAATACGAGCCCCTGTGTTCGGGACTATGACACAGACAACTCGGCCACCCACTCGAACCCACATCTCTCTCTCTCTCTCTCTCTCTCTCTCTCTCTCTCTCTCTCAAATGAATTCATGTATACTATTGTATTTTTTATCTGTCGTTAAGCAGATGATCCAGTCGCGAGTTCTTGTTATTCTACCTTCGTGATGTTGAGACTGCAGGCACGCACACCTTCAGCTCCGGGTTTGTAATCCTTAATGTTTTGCTATTCGTTCACGCTTTCTCTTTTTTCTGCGATTTACGTTTGCATTTGCTGTGCTTGTGTTGGTGGGGGGGGGGGAGGAGGAGGGGTTTGTTCAATCGTGCCTAATTTAAAATAGTTAACATTTCGGTGTCCTGAAGCGCAGTTATGAACTACCGCTCAAAACCCCTACAAACGCTCTTTCTCTTTCTCTCTCTCTCTCTCTCTCTCTCTCTCTCTGGCGCACAAATATACATTTCATTGCTAAATATAATTATTATACAATAAATTATCCTTTCACCATACTGTTATCATCCTTCCATATTCAAATTTCCATATGACCGGCGAACGCGCATTTCGTCAACTTTTACATGAAAAGATTTTAGAGCCTTGTATTTTTCTAAATATATCACATGTTATCAAGCAAGAACTACGTTTAAAATTCTGATATACAAATTTCTTGATGATAAATAAATTCTGATTTACACATTTCTGAATGATAAAGAAATTGTTTATGGAGCTCCCATTCTTTAAAAGAAAAGCTTTAATACTGTTTATGCACAAATTTTCTAGTAAAGTATAAACGATTGAAGCAGACCGTCGTCTCTTACAACATAGAATTTTAACGGTTATCATAATATGTAGTATAACATTTTCGCTCGGCATGGAAACGATCTGATTACACTTAGTATTCATTTTGAAACATTTTTTCGTTTTTGAGCATGCGAACGTTTTGCAACAGCTAGCCACACACTTTACTAATCACTCCAAAGACACCAGACAATAGACAAAACTTTATTACACACAGATTGTCTCATTCAAAATATAAGGTAACAAATACATATAAATCTGCACGCGTGTATCTCAGCCGTGGGCAAAAAAATAATGTATACAAAAATATGAAGAAAAAAAACAAACTCTGAATCATGTTAAGTTTACAAATAATAATACATAAAAAACAATATTGTAAAAAAAAAACTGACATAATATGTGTACGAGGCGAATATCCGCGTTCAGACACCACGAATCCACTAGTTTGCAAGGTGGCAACATGCAGGAGATTTTCCTTAATCCTATCCACTGTTTCTCCACCCTTACTGCGATGCGTCGGGAAACGAAAAATCGCGTGAGCTACACTGTATTTTTTTTTTCAAACATTCGATTTCGTTCAATTTTTGGAGCTAGAATGGACCCTTTTAGTCCCTATCCTTTGAGGTTTCAGTGCATTCTAAAAAAAAAACAACAAAAAAACTGTAGAAAGTGCTGAACAGGCAAATGGCTAATACACACCGTGTTGTTTTTTCCAAGAGCATTTGGTTCGACATGTCTGTGCATGGATCACCATGTCCTCAAGTATGCACAGGAGTTACAGGTAAATGTTATATCGAAAGTATAGTAAAAAAAAAAAAAAAAAAAATTCATGCTCACTTGTTTATCACCGTGCACAACACTAATGCACAAGGTCAAGATTGACAAACTATAGCACTTTCACGTTTCACTTTGTACAATCTCATTTATATTATATATTCACACTTTTGATACGTATAGAGCAACAAAGACTGGGCCTGCATATGAAGTCTATAATCAAAGCACTGCTGTAAAACGCGTCACCTTGACTATAAGGTAATAAAGTTTAGCGAGCATGTCGCAGAATTAACCATCGTATCTTTATAATCACTCATTCAAAGTATGAGGAAAATACATCAAGGGAAGTTGCAGATAGAAGTGAAAAATTTAATGCAAATTTTGGATGAATGTGATCTTGAACACAAGGTTAAAAGGGCAAGCAAGCTTATCACACAATGAATCATCTTAGCTTCATAATGATTCTTATTTATACGGTGTGATTCTAGCAAGGGGTTTATGAAATATATGCCAACTAAAACTAATCACCAGAACCTTAACAAACTGTTGATGCCACCACCGCCTTGAAGTGACTGCTATGTCCCGCTTTCCGCTAACGTGGGTTCGACAAAAAAAAAAAAAAAAAAAAGACTGAATTAACGAAATATGAACTATTACACAGTATCTGTACATATGTCATCCTTAATATGCCAACCAATACTACTTCATGGGTCGCTCTTTATATCAGTGTTAATTTTTTTAAATAATACTTAAACGATGATATAGCCTAGCTGTGATCAATTTTCCACAATCAACTTCTAACGTTCTTAAAGATTTCATGTGCATCTGCATAAAAACCTGTCGAATCGGGAATTAAAAAGAATAATCAAAATTACTATCAACAAGTATTCAAAGATACTTAGAAACAGAAGCATTTTATTTTGACTGGAATAGCTGTAATTTTGTTTAATTTGTGATGGACAAAACTGTCCCACTAATTAGGACACATTTTGAATATATATATATATATATATATATATATATATATATATATATATATATATATATATATATATTTATATATATATATATATTTATATATATATATATACAAACACGCTATGAAGTTATAAGCAATCATAAATATTTTCTAGCTTTGAGCTTTTTAAAAAAAATAAATGAATGTAATAAAACCATGATAAATTACATTTATTTTGTCCTAATCTACAGTAAGCGGCCATAAATAAGTTCACACCATCGAAAATCACATAAACTTCAATACCAAACGACTATTATAAAAATGTCCATCATCTGACAAATGTAAAGTGCGAGTCTAATATATTGTAACGGGAATGACCCAGTTATCGAGTATCATGTAACTAGCTTACCCAACGTAAACTTGACTAACCTTGTAAACCATGTAGTGATACTTGTACAGTGTTCTTTCCCTGGTTTCGCATGTATTCATCTTTATAAAAACTGTAACAGGACGGATTTATTTCGGATCCTGTTAAGGCATAAATTCGATTCTAATTTAGATCTGGGTAGAGATGGTCAACTCCAAATGATGGGGTCAAATGTAAACAACTAACAAGGATAGTTTTACTGTTTATTATGAATGTGTTACTGCAGATACCAAACATATGAACTTTATTTTAAGCACTATATTGTAACATAACTGCGAACTAACTCTTAGCACAAACATGATCAGGAAAAATGAGAAACAAGTTCCGTGTCTCGTCCCATTGAGAATTTATTGCAAACCACAACCCCTTAAACTATCTCAAACCTACATAGGGGAAAAGGTTAATAACCACCGTAACAATTAATGACATAATAATTCCTACGGAAGAAAATTAAAGCCCCCCACCCCACCCCATTTCTGGTGTAAGGGCCTAAAACTAGGGACATAAGGACAAAATTATCCTATACACTAGGCCATGGGCTGCTCAGGCAAAGAGAGACTCGCCGTAAGTAAGCAAGTTGACCAAACTGAGTTTGATTGAGTTTGAATTAAAGTCGCTTACCGGTCATTCGAACATTTAAAAATGTGCGCACGGCCCTCTATTTAATTGTTAGCGAGGTTTAAACTCACAATGTAGATCGTGGCCAAGTTTGAAAAGGGCATGTCCAGAGGCGCAAAGCGGAAGTGGAATCATGAATTGAAACGCCAATGATGTACTATTAATCAAATTCTGCCCAGCTGTCCAAGTCGGGCTGTCCCTAACTACCAATTATGTGGTAGCCACATATTATAATTGTAGTAGTCTATCTAGTTAAAAATTTTACTTATTTCATTCAAGTTTAAAATTTTGTGTACGGAGTGTACTTAATGTTTCCGAAAAATGTAAACCAATCCGTGGGTATCAGTTACCCTTCAATAATTTAGTGATCTTATATATTATTTCCACAAATTCATAGTTGTGTGTTTCGACGGTGAATCGAAAAAGGTCAAATTTGTAAGTTAAAACGCTATGATCGAAAGGGTTTTCAAAATACCAAACAGAAAACCCCATACAGTTAGACGGCAATGTTTACCAAAATGTCTAAATGTGTACACGCTTTACAATAACCGAAACGATGCCGTTTAAACTAAACGATTAGAAACTCAAATTTTCTCCCTATCTGCCCACTAATCTTACATAATAGCTGACAGCTATTATAATGTGCATGCCGTACCTCGCTCAACTTGGATTGTTGCATTTGCTACACGTCCTTCACCTCGTATTATTACAGATTTAGTTTATAAGACATGTCTTTGTTGAATATATATATCTGACAATTTCAGTAAAACATCCCCAAGATTATAGTGATTTTGTTTCCTACTATACGCACATCATGAAAAAATCGATACTGGATCCTAGAAAGCTTTTTTTTTTTTTTTTCTTTAGAAAATGTTACTGATTAAAGGTTATGTGAACAAACATATTGTTTAAAGGTAAAAGCTGTAGTTTTAAGAAATTTTTTATCAGTATTATCAGTAAATGAACCTGATGTGCAATGTACATAATTCTCATTAACTTCTTCTCTTTTCCTTGTGATGCCACATTCCATGTGAAACTCATAGATACATACTTTAATAAAAGAATTAACATAAAAATCCTACTAAACAATCCTCTTAAGCAAAGATGCGGAAATATATAATTTAATTGGAAATAGTTGCACATGTGTCAATGACAGCCACATTTATGTTCATTTATACGTTTACTGATTTTGTAAACGTTTACAGGCAGTGAACGAAACTAACGTTGCAGCCTTAACAGTCAGCCACTCAGAAAAGCCGGTCCCTGGTGACTTCTCATCGGGGTGGGTACGGTGCGAACTAGTCCCGAGTTTCCTCTGACCCTTCACACCCCATTTTTGATATTTGGACATTTATGTTGGGGTGTGGGGTCAGAGCCCATTGCCTATTGAAAAGTGGGAATTCGCCGCCACTGCGCGGTAGCGGCATAGGGTAGCTGCTTACTACCGGGCCTAACGAACTTAAAAGACCTTACATCGAGCCATACCTGCATGAAATCGATATGAAGATGATTTATCTTCTCAGAAATTGCGAGTATGACATTCGTTTTGTTTTTAATCTGCTGACAGATGAGACTAAACTGCAGCTTTGATGAAATTTGACCTGGTACACGCTATTAGCATTGCTAGTCACGTGACTACCTTAATCTCGCAACCTACATGTCCAGGACATCAGAAATCAAATAGTCACGTGATATCAACAATAAACCCCTTTCCAATGTTGTTGTGCAAAAAATTCGAAAACATTATATGAAAGTCACGTAATGTTTGTAAAAAACGATAAGGACACACAATTCTCAACATATTTATTCCAAGAACAACGACCAGAAACCTGTCACTGTCACAGTAACCTGGAGAAAGCCAGATTCATCAAGCACAGAGCACATTGTCAACGTGGTAGTTACGTGATACAAACGAAAACATCATTGACATGTGCTCTGTGCTTGATGAATCTGGCTTTCTCCAGGTTATTGTGACAGTGACAGGTTTCTGGTAGTTGTTCTCGGAATAAATATGTTGAGAATTGTGTGTCCTTATCGTTTTTTACAAACATTACGTGACTTTCATTTAATGTTTTCGAATTTTTTGCACAACAACATTGGAAAGGGGTTTATTGTTGATATCACGCGACTATTTGACCTCTGATGTCCTGGACATGTAGGTTGCGAGATTAAGGTAGTCACGTGACTAGCAATGCTAATAGCGTGTACCAGGTCAAATTTCATCAACGCTGCAGTTTCGTCTCGTCTGTCGGCAGATTAAAGACAAAACGAATGTCGTACTCGCAATTTCTAAGATAAATCATCTTCATATCGATTTCATGCAGGTATGGCTCGATGTAAGGTCTTTTAAGTTCGTTAGGCCCGGTAGTAAGCAGCTACCCTATGCCGCTACCGCGCGGTGGCGGCGAATTCCAACTTTTCGATAGGCAATGGGCTCTGACCCCACACCCCAACATAAATGTCAAAATATCACAAATGGGGTGTGAAGGGTTAGAGTAAACTCGGACTAGGTGCGAACGAAGACTCTGCCCTCTTCAATGGTCAGCACCGCACTCTGGGGTTCAATTTTCGTCTCCAGGTTTTGCCACTCTTCCTCCTGCCCCTGTGCCCCTGCTGGTAGCCAGCTGATGTTTCGTTGCTCCAGGTATTCAGAATGCTACGGATGGAATGAGACCAAACTGACCGCTGGTGCGGCATTTATACACATCTAGAGCAGTAGAATTGGCACACCTCCTCCACAAGCCAACCAGAAAGCGGCTTACAGAACACGAGGGAATTACAAATCACAAAGGAAGTAAAGTTTCCAATATGGCGAACAGAGTAGCAAAAATCGACCGTGTGCAGCAGCCGGTTTTTGAACTTGGACTTTATAACACAATTGTAAAGATGAATACATGTGAAACCAGTGAAAGACGACTATAGGTTTCACTACATTGTTTACGAGGTGAGTTAAGTTTACGTTGGGTAGTTACATGATACTCGATAACTGGATCATTCCCGTAACAATACTTAGTTTCATTTTGTACGGATTCTAAACTAATAATTAAAAATAAATATTTGTCTCGTGTAAAACTGGCAAATTTATGGAGGCAATTAAATAGATGGACTATAAAATGTTGAAAGGTTAAATCCACATAAGCCTGCATCATGAGAAGGAAAGTTACCGTTATCATCTGCAGTCAAAATTAGTAATTCTATATTCAGAGCTCTCTGTAAGATTTCACAACTTCAAGTCCAGGACCATATTTCAACAAAAGTTGACAGTCTCCTATTTAGAAGACTGTAGACAAAATCTGGAGAAGTGAGAGTCCATCACCTGAAAATGGAGGCCTGGGAAGCTGGGACTCTCAACACGGACAGCTGGAGAATACCCTACTGGACATGATACACATTTTTAAACTGTATATAATTCAAACGAATCTAATAAACATTTATAACTACTGAATCCATTTCAAACGATGTCAATTACGATATAAGTCTATGGGCTATTAGGAAGTGTACACACTTTTTTCAGAATACTTAGAATTGTTGTGGTTGGGGCTGAAAAGTTTTTTAATGCAAAGTTCAGAACTCAAATTTTTTACGAAGGACCAACCATCCAAAATTTACATTAACAAGAGCCCCTCCAAGGGGCGGAAGCTCTACTGTCCGAAAAGAATTTCCAGGAATTCAAGACAAGACCATTTGTTTTGGTTTTTTAACTGATGAGTGTTAAAACCATCTCTGATGTATTTGTGCGGTAACTTTCCAACTATCCTCTTTAGGATAAACAAGACATTATTACAAGACTTTCTGCTGAAACCCCCATGCCATTATGACTATCCATTCAGGATGATCAGCGATAACAAGATATTCAAGATGGCCATCCTGGCAGCCATATTTGATATAAGACTGGCATCATTTGCAACTAGGACCTATTAGATATGATAAGAAGTCTTTTGGCGAAAAACCTATCTCGTTGTGACCATCAATTCTGGAGGAGTAGCAATAACAAGATTTTCAGAGGCAATCGTAGTGAAGCTTCCAGAATTGGTAAGTTTTTGACGGACGAACATCCGGCTATATGTACAAAGAACAAATTCTTATAAAATGAAATATTGTGATTCCTTTAACTTTGTAATGAAAAAAATTAAAGGAAGTCGTTGAGTTTAAATAGCCTTACGTTGCTGATACTGATGCCACGTCAACTAGTCATTGTGACCTCAATTAAGTTATGACGTAATAACAACCAATAGCGTGAAGGTCAGTTAAAAACGGTCATTATTTACATCCGAGGTTTCTCCTAGCATGCGATGGAAAAGGACGAGGCCGTTCCAATTAGTAGTGATGATGACGATTTAGAATTATAGTCGTGTGAGGCCATTCGACCATGTATTTCTTTGTGATTGCCAATCTCGGCCTTTACTGCAAGCTATGAAAACACTGGATGTAAATAGAAGCCATTCTGAACTGCCCATGGTTGTTCGCGTCATAATAAAGTCACAACGACGCGAGAAAGTATCATCAGCAATGGCAACGTAAGCATTAGTCTGAGTCTGAGACTGTTGAAACCGAATGATTTCTTCATATTTTTAAAAATTGAAAACGTTGCAGGAACATCATAAAAAATTAGAATTGTAGGTATTTCATTGACGGTTGAAACGTCGTCGAATGTTATTTTTAACACTTACCATTTCATAAGGATATATTCTTCCCAAATCTAGCCGGATGTTCGTCCGCCAAAAATTTACCAATTTGTGAAGTATCACCACGACAACCTCGAAGGCTATTTCAGAGAGTCGAAGCTATTCGACTCGCATCGAAAATAGTTGAGGACGTTTTGAATGGCACCACTTACCATCTAAAATTTAAGAGTTTGACAACAAAAGTGCTCGAAATGAGCATGGGCAATTTTACGTTTTACACAAACACGTGAACATATTCTATGAAGAATTTTACATACTTCAAATTACAGCGAAGTGTGCAACTTTACAAAGTCATCACAACAAAGTAAATGGGGGTCCAGTGTGGGGAACTATTTTGTTACGACTCTTAACTTGCGTACGTGTCCACCAAGCTGGTAGGTGTAGGGATAAATATAGAAAATTTGTAAAGTGGATCGCCAGATAGTATTACTTAGGTCTCCAGATAGCTTTACTTAGCGGCCATGTTGCAGAGGCTAATATTGTAAAGTCACTGACTGACGTCAATAGGACTCGGATTACAATTGTTGCTGCCTATTTAAAGGGAATTGTTTATTCTTCAGAATAAAAGGATTATGGTGTGATTTTCTGTGAGCATTTTGGCCACAGTGCATAGTGAGTAATCAGACATTAATGCGGTCCCGGAAGTGAAATCAGAGATTCATGGCACGTTGCCTTGTTTACAGTTCAGCCCCTCCAAACTATACCGGAAAACCAATAATTTCAATGCAAGTTTGTCTATGACGATTCTTTTTATCAGCAAATGATTTATTTGGATTTGGACACATTGGATAGTTCAATACTAACAAAGCAGATGTGGAGAAAAAAAAAGGAAAACAAGGAAAATAATTGTTCAGAGTCCTCTCAACGGTTCATACAAGGGTGGGTACATGGCCCTAATATCTTTTATTTTGAGTACACAACTGAAAGCACAAACCTGAACATTCTCACATTTTTTTCCCGTTTCATTAAAAATATAAAAAAATTTATACTTCGATGTTTTTAGAAAAATTAAATTTAAATGTTAAATATTGTCTATATAATTTTTTTTTTAAAACTCTGAAATATTAACAGCTTAGCATCATTTAAGTTCTATCAGTATGAAGTAAGGTGAAATTTGTGTATTTCTGCACACTTTTCACAGCCTCAGCTGTCCCGGCGTGTCCAAGGGAATGGCACTTGGGTTCCATTTCCTCAGCACGATATAGCCAACAATGCGTTAAAAGTGCCTTTAAAACCAACAAAAACAAACAGCATGAGGTCTTTATTCAAAACACATGAAGACATCATTCTAGTTGATACTGTGCCTGCAGGTCATTTAGACTATGATGGTGCGATATATTAGTAGCACGTGTCTACTTATATAGCATACAACTGTTTATAAGCATTGTTACAAGATCATGGAGATAAAGACTATATAGTACAAACCATTCAGTCTTTCTAAACCGTCACAAAATGAGAAATTTTAAAAAAAAGGAAATATATGTAAAAAAGATACAATGTACTTTCCCCTGGTCGTATTATCTTGGATGTAGGAAAACCGCAAAATGAAGTATGTCTAACATTAAATACATTCCTTTTTCTTGTTAATTCTGGTTGAGACATTGATTGACAGTGTTCATTATAGCGGAAGCTAATGACTCCATTCTAATGAATCATGCTATTTGATTTTTGTTAACTGTTAAATATACACCACAAATGTTCAAAAAGATCATCTGAATTAACTATGTACAATTGATGTTAATAAATTTTGTTAAATATTTTGTTATACGCGAAGTTTTGGATCAGTATTTCACATTTAATTTAGTGTGTGTGTGTGTATATATATATATATATATATATATATATATATATATATATATATATATATATATATAATAAATGTACCCTAAGCTCTGTCAGGCACAAAATAGGCTGAATGCACTTTAAATATCAAAACACTGATTTTCATATAGAATTTGCTTACTTTAATATCTTTTAATTTAGCACGCTGCCACTCGACTTCCCTGTATAATGTTATGTAGTAAGTGTTGCACAAATGATGAAACCAACCTTTCCACCCATTACCATAAACTTTATGATAACTTGTGTTCCTCATTAGTTATTTAACCTGTAGATGGCTGAATATACTCCAACAAACATAGTTCTGGAAACCTCATATAGTTTCATTAGCTTGGGGATGAATAGTCACTTTAGGACATGCTCACTGCTTCACGTCTGTGTAACACTCTGTACAGTTTAATTCATTTCTGCGCTTGCACACTTAATGCCATTTTGAAATCTCCACACCTAGCATTTTCACTTCATTACGTTACAGCTCAGTGATCTATGAGATTAAAGAAATTTATGTTGTCACTTTTCAGGTTTTGCATGGTATTTGGAACAAGGCAGAAAAGTTGGATTAGCTTGGATGCTGTCAGCAGTCTGGTGGTGATACCGAATTCTCAATAGGACATGTCCTATTTACCCAGAAGTCACCAGGTTTATTTCACACTACCACATTGGGATATATTACCTCGAAGACATTGCTAAAGTAAAAAAAAAAAAAAACATGTTTCCGGTCGGCCGACCGTCCCTGTTTCTCATTGTCTCATTGCCAACCCTAGCACTCCCCCCCCCCCCCCATCACATTGTGGAAATTGATTTGTGCATCTAATTGAGCCAGTTTTGCCCAGTACTTTGAACTTTGATGTGCTTGAAATATTAATTGATTTATATATAATGTTTTTAAAAAAATTTTAAAAAATAAATTAAAAAAAATGCCTACCCTAATTTTAAAACCAGTGCAATAGGAAACACATATTTATTTATTTATTTTTGTTTGTGGCCTTAGGTGACGCTCTACAGATATTACATACTTCTGAGAGAGTGACAGGTGTAATATGAAGTTGTGAAGTTGTTTGCATTTGCAACATGCACAATGGGAAGAATTATGACATACCTATATGCTACTTTCATGTACTATGGCTGAAATTTCTTTACAAATTGTACTTGTGGTAATTGTACATGATCTAAGTACACATCTAACCAAAATGGCTGCTCTCATGTGTTCGAAAAATCAGCCTGATTTAGTCCAAAGTACACTAAGTTTAGCAGTTATTAAAATAGGGAAAATGAATTTTGCCAGAGTAGGCAATACCAGCTTCTGAATGAAGTACAAAATATAAAAAAAGTAAAACAATTTATCTTTGAAGTCCAGGAAGTGAAAATGATCAAGCAAAGCTAGCAGTTTTTGAGAGTTGCACATCTGAAGTAAGACCAAGCTATATACTCTATAACCCAAATTACACCCATCAATCATACACCAAAATAAAAGGAATTAAAAGTTCTTTTAACAATACCTAAGATATACAAGGTCTTTTTTTAAATAGCCTTGATAACCAGTGAGGAAAGCCTGGAAAATTCTTTTTCTTTCAAAATCTAACCCTATGCAAAATACAAAACTGTAGAGCGCCACCTTAGGTCTTCATCTGAGAGATCAACACCACTGTTAAATGAGGCAGAGCCTCCATTAAGCTGTATTTTCCTATTTCCACCTTTATAACACCGAAATGATTTGCATTTTTGCTATAAAACATGGTAATGGTTCCAACACTATGAGTAATCTGAGTGTGCTTTTATCTATCGTACCAACTCGCTGAGTACCTGACACAATAAATCTGGAACACAGAACTTGTCATTGCTTCTTTAGTATATGCAGCTTTACACATATGAACATGTATATTCAATTTTGCCTCAAAAATCAGGGTGAGCTTATCATACTTTCTGCACATGGACCAAATGTTGTAAGTTGCACAGACCCATGCTACCACAGTCTTAAATGTCATAAACTGGTCAACTTTGCTGCCTAAAATTTGGCAGTTTCAGGTTTTAAATTGGTATAAAAATGTTTAAAAAGCTTTCTAAAATTGATTAAAATTAAATTTAATAATGTTTGTCCATTTAAAATAGAGTTTCAAACAGAAATATCTTGTATAAGTGTTTACTGCTTTTAAATATTCTTTAATTAGGGAAGATATGGTAAATTTAGTTTTGAAGTCTTAAAATCATGTAGTCTAAAAAATTGCACCTTGATAAACATCAACTCTACAAGGTTTCTGAACGTTGCAAAACTCGAAGTTCAGTATGAAAATGAATCAGATTTGTAGAGTATAGCTAAAATATGTATGGCATGCAAATATAAGAGTTTGACTAAAATTGGCCATAAAAAAAGTAAGCCTGATAGGACTTGAATCACAATTATTTCTTTGGTGTCAGTACCCATGAATGTAGTCTGCATCTATTTTTGGAGTAGTTTTTCCTCTCTTTTAAGTGGTGATCCTTGGTTTAGATTTTGACATTCTTGGTACTGATTTAAAGGAAATTGTTTTATTCTATAAAATATGAGGATTACAGTGTGATTGTTTTTATTTTGGCTACAGTGTGCTAAGAGTAAGCAGCACTCATGCTGTCCCATGACTGAAATCTGTGACCCATGGCACATTGGTTATTTTTTCTTTTTTACAGTTTAGCCTATCCAAAAATTGCTGGTTAAGTTATTACAAGAACTTTACTGTAAGTTTGTCTAAGAAGACACTTTTGATTAACATATGATTTATTTGGATTTGGACACAAAGAAAAGTTCAGTACTGGAAAGCAAACGTTAAAAATACAAGTACAGTGTATATAGGAAAATACTTGTGTACCAAGTCCAGTATGAAGCAAAGATGGTTTGTGGGATCTAATGTCATTTTTCAGCACATGATAGGCTATACATGGTGTCCAGTATATCTGGTGAAGGAAGAACCCAGGAAGACGAGAGGAAAAACCACCAACTCACAGGAATCTACTAGCAAGCCTTCTCACATACCTATATTGGTTGAGCCGGGACTTGAACCCACACTCACACAGGCGAGATGTGTGAGTGATCTCTGAAGGCGACCACCTTTGACCACTTGCAAAGAAAATGTTTACACATTTTATATATTATCTGAATGCATTAAACTTGAAATGATCATCCATTGAGCTCTTTGTGTCAATTTTATTTAAGCTAAGGATATGCAGTTAGTCTATATACCCTTATATTTTACTTTATTTATTATTAAGAATGCTGTAACTGCCTGTCAGTCAATAAAGGGGTAGTAAATACAAATGATTTTTCCTCACAATAAATAGACCAAATCAAATCAGAAGAGGTTCCATTGATGAAATAAGTGACAATAATTTTGGTATTGTAGACCTTTGGTGTCAGATTGAGGTCATTATATGCAATTTATTATTATAAAATCCAACTGGCTTAGCACATTTGTTTCAATGATACATATTACATTTGCCCAAGCTCTTGCACTCAAGGAAGGGCTCAAGAGTCAACCATATATACTCGCATATAACTCAAGTCCCAACTGCAAACTGCACAGACCAGATCTGCAGTCTTATAATGCACTGGCAGATCTGAGTCTATGCAGTTTGTCAGGAGCAATCAGTAGAACAAACAACACAGACCCTGATCTGCCGGTATATTATGCAATGGCAGATCAGGATCTGTGTTGTTTGCAGTTGGGCTTAAGTTATATGTGAGTAATATACAGTAATACATAGCCATTACAACAAATTTATCCACCTACACTTTTTGATTATTTACTTTATTCATTAGGGGCTCTCAAACAGATCTCTGTCAAGTAAAATAACTTTATCAAGCAAAATTAAGAAATACCTACCCATACAAACTAGAATAATATACTACAATTCCTACATTTTACCAGTTACTGACTATTATTTGACAATATGGGGTAAATGCCCTAAAAGTCAGTTAGAAAGAAGAAACAAGATACAAAGGAGAGTAGCTCGCCTAAATCTGGATGCTCCTTTTGACACACCATCTAGTATTCTGTTTCATGAACTGAAATGGCTTAAAATAAATGACAGAATAAACTTTTAAAAGGCAGTACTTATTTACAATTTATGAACTGCTATATGCCTGAATATATGAGAACTATTTGATGAAAATCATGGTCCATATGTTTACACTTGACCTTACATGGCCACTTGAAATTTCCGAAACCCAATACTGAACAATTTTGATGTAGTTTTAAATATTCTAGAACAAAGATATGGAATTCTTTGTCCACATCAGTTAGATCAGCCAGTTCTGTTGAAAGTTTGAAAGAAAAATATATCAAATATTTAAAGTTTGATTTCATTGATTTATACATGTTATTATATTTTTGTAAAATTTCCTGTTTCTATTCCAACTGTTTTGTCTTTGTGCATGCTAATCTGTGTTTTGTTTCGAAATGATTGAGTATGTTCAGAGTAATGTACAGTCATATAACTTGATTGTTCCTTGTTAAATGCTGTGACTTCACTTTCTTTTTTGCTCCAAGTTTTGTTAGTAAGATACAGGCATGTAGTCTGTTAGAAAGTAGCCAAGGGCCTCTTGGGAGACTAGATACATCTGTATTCTAATTGAGCTACCCTCGTTAAATAAAGAAATATTATTATTATTATTTTTATCCAACAGCTTGAAAAAAATATTTTTGCCCTGATTTATACCAAAAATAACCTATTATATCCATTTTATTAGCTGAAAAATATAAATAATCTTGAGTTAGAAGCAAAAAAATAACCTGGCTCGAAAGAAAATCAAAGCCCAGCCCCCACCCCACCCCCACCCTCCTTCAATGGTCGGTCTTGTAATTATTTAAAGGTCTTCTCTCAAGTCAAACAGAACAGAAATTAAATGTTATTCAGCATTAAATTACAGTATAATCTTTATAGATACTTTTTTTTATATATCTCTATAAATCTCTGCAGAATTTGAAAATGATACTCATTTGAATAGACAAATTAACAACAGCTATAAAGCTAATCTCTTGATGTTCCAACACAACCTCCACAGATCTATTCTTAGGCTATGAGAGCTAGTTATAAACCCTACACAGTGCATTTCTAAATTTAGATACCCTAATTACATCTAAACACTTTAGCACAATTTATGTACTATAACAAATCTAAATGATATGACAGTCCACTACTTGTCTCTGTTACTCACACACCCCAGGCATACACTCAAGTCTTGTTTCCAGTAACCAGATTATGTGACAACCTGATTTACTTGATTTATGGGTGACTGTAAACTGGACTATTCTTTATTTAATCTAAATGTGTATTGATTGATTTGTTAAATTAACGACGTGTCCGGCCATTTGGCATAAATGTGTATGTATGATAGTGACTATATGTACTTGCAGACACATATGACCTGTTCTCAATTTTGACCAGTCACATGGCCTGCTACAGAAAGATTTAAGGTTACCCATCTTTTTGGCAACATTGTAACAATATTTTAACATGGTTTCAAATGATAACTTCAGTGGTAGCGCAAGGGTTTGAGGCGCCTGGGGGCAATATTCTTTACTTTGCTACAGAGAACAGTTTTTTTTAAGTCGGATGCCAACCTCCCTCCTCCCCCCTCCTAAAGTTTTGTGAAGAATTGCCCCCATTACACTGGGGTGAAGGTGAAATACACAGTACTATGAAAATTTCAGCTCCAAAACAAAAAAAGAAGCTACTCCTGGTGTACAGGGGCAATTGCCTCATTCAAACTCACCCTCGCACTGCCACTGGATAAATTGTCAGTTTTAGTTTGCTTTCTTGTTTGTATATAGTCAAATTCCTACAAGCATGTCATTTTGGCAATAAAAAATGTAATTGCTAGTGCAATAGAACTATGTATGTATGACATTATATATATATATATATATATATATATATATATATATATATATATATATATATATATATATATATATATATATATATATATATATATATGTAAGCATGTTAAATGCAGGGTCTAACAGCACATCTGCAAAATACTGGTAATATAGTGCTAAATAAATTTAGGTATCCCAAAAGGATATATAAAGACAAAGGCAAAGTCCTTAAAATTAAAAGTCATTTTTTTCATTATTATATAACTGGCACCTTTTTTTTACTAAACAAAAGTTCAAGACCTTCTGAGCTGGAATATCATAAGGCAATGCACCCCAGGACAAAAAGGTATGTATGTAAGTATGCAAGTGTGTCTGTTTTGTAATACAGTATGTGGGGTTTCTCAGATGATTTTGGAATTTAAGAATGTGGGAATGAAAGTCACATCAATGGATTCAAAATATTATCTACATGTATGGCACTCATGGCTGCAAGTAAAATCGTTGTATTTGCAACTTACAATTAATGTTTGGCATGTGCAAAATATTAACTGGTTGCAATCTGGCAACGTAGAATCTGAATGTGGCAAATAGAAAATGACATCAACATTTTGCAAATTACAAGTATAAAGGGCATATCCTGTTTTTTGCACTAAGATCAGCGAGCACTATAAACACATGAAATTTTATTAAAAGAATAATCTCCATTCTTGTTTCTAAGACTGACTGTTCATTCATGACGTAGCCATTTTTATATGTGACAAATCAGGGTCACAGCATATAAAAAATTATATAAATTATTGACATTAATCAAAGGCCAGTCTAATACATGGGCTGTGCAATTAACCTCAGCTGATGGTAAATATCCAGAAAAGTATCTACATCAAGACAGATTGGAAAAATTACAATCAGCAGTATTGCTGTCAGTTGAACGAAAATAATTGCAGATATGGCATGGCTAAGTCTTTAATAATACAAACTATCATCAAAAGAAAATGGAGCCAGAGATCATTTATCAGTGAATCTGAAGCCAGGCAATATGTAGGATGATGATTTTTAGAATGCACCAAATACTGAATTTAGATAATGGCCTGAGGTTGAAGCAGACCTCACTATCAAAAATAACCATACGATGTTTTTTTATAATACTATCTAATTTTCCATAACTAAACTTCTTGTCATTTTCTACCAATAGTTCTAAAAAAAATAATGTGTTTCCAGTTTCATGATAAAAAAAATTGGGTCGGACAGTTCATTGCTCAGATAAGATCGTTTACTCATTTATTTGGGACTCCGTTTACCGAAAGTGAACCATGGTTGCATGACCTAATTTTCTTGCTGTGAGAAAAGACCTTGTCAGGTTTACTCAACAACTGCACTATGTTATATGATAGTTAGATATGCATTCTCTATATAACTACACAAGTTGCATTTGCCTGATATGACTTGCTGTAAATTTTAAGCTGACCATGATTAGCAGATAGAATGCAAAGTAGTTACTGAATTGTGCTTTTCAATCCATGTCCAGGAGGTGCTTTAAAATACTGGGAGAAACAGTGTATTAATAAGCATGATGTCTAATACTGTTACCTACAAACAAAATGAAATCCAGACTGATCAAAACATTACAAATCTAAAAAAAAAAAAATTTATGATTACAAATCTAAAAAAAAAAAATTTTATGGGCAGAAAAATATCTAGGTGTGGCAGGCAAAAAAAAAAACAAAGTCAGTTGGGACACCAGAACAAAACAATTTTGCTTTAAGTCCTTAACTCCCCAGTCTATTTGTTTTCAAGTTATATGGCATAAACCAAAGTATTATAGCTTGGCATCCTAAAATTTCAAATAGCCACTAACATTTTCAAGTAGCTTGCCCAGTGGCTACCAAAGTTTGAAATAGGGGTGAGTATCGCCAGCTGAAATCGTTCTACAGTATAGTGTGATATCAATGAGGCCAAAAAGAAATATGTTTCTGGTCGACCAACCGTCCCTGTTTCTCACTGCCGACCCTAGCACCCCCCCCCAATCACATTGTCGAAATTGATTTGTGCATCTAATTGAGCCGGTTTTGCCCAGTACTTTGAAGTGCTTGAAATATTATTTGATTTATATATAATGTTTAACAAAAAAAAACCAGTGCAGTAGGAAACATATATATTTTTTTGGGGGGGGGGGGGGGGGCTGACTGTATTGCAATATGTATTGACATGTATTGCTACCAAGCTGACCATTTTGAAAACTTGTGATGCCAACTGTCAGTGTGATTTATACAGCCTTTAAGTTTTTATTATAATAAATAACATGTTCCACCAGTTATGTTTCTCTTCATTTTGGGAAGAATGAGAATGATGGTGTGTAAGGCCAGGTACGAGACTAGAGTTTCAAGCTTAAAGGAAAGTAATTCCAACTTGCACAGATGAATGATGTTGATCATTGTATGTTGTGAGATTACTAGTAGTGATAGTCCTGCCACAACAGCTCATAATATTAAAGCATGTATGACATGCTGCTAATGATTTGTTCATTTCACCATCTTCCTTGTGTTTAAAGCCGAAGTGTAAGCTTATTGAGTACAAGATCTGATTTCAGGCTTATTCAACAGTGATTGGCTGTCAGCCAATAGTAATTTTCTAAACCACATGTTCGACTGGTTACAGTGTTCTTTCATAATGTACTAAGTAATATTTTGAGTAGACAAAAATAGTTCTACAACTAGTCTAACTTACAGACAGGGTTAAAATACCTATGCAGAAGAATATGTACCAATACGAATTCGATACTGCAGTGTAATGACATATCATTACACCACTAGTTTCAAAGGTAATTGGAGTGCTGATGTACTTCACACTTTTCAAAAGGTAGAAGATTCTTGCCGAGTTTGCAACCCTCTTTATTAGACCAACAAGTTGTTCTCCACCTTTTTTTTTTTTTTTTTTTACCGGGGCCGCCACCAGTTTAAAAAAAAAAAGGTGGAGATAACTTGGTCTACCCTCCTTATAGGACCTGAGAGGACCTCTGCCTGTCTGTCTGTCTGTATATATGAATGCAGAGTATGTGTTACAATCAAAAGAGAAACTCAACAGTGTCTCTCAAAGTATGTATGTGGGAAGGCAGGTAGGTAGGTATGCATACATGCATGCATGTTGAGTTTAGTTTGGAATTTTAAAACTGACCTCTTGGCTGGACACAGCATAGCTCAATCAATAATCACATGACAAACATTCCAATGGCAACCTGACTAATGTAATCACCCAGGCAGATGTATATGTTTACCTGATTTCATTTTTTATACTATAGTTTGGTTGCTGCCATAAGGGTTTGTCTCACACAATGAGTGGGTCAAAACAACAATTTTGGATATATAACATGCACAATTTCAGATCTTTAAAATTCTGAGCTTTTCTGTCAAATTTTCTCAATTTATTTAAATGTATTCCATCATTCACCATGAGTTTTTCAGAGATAAAAACTCATATTTAACAAAATAAATAAAGATGCTAATTAGTCATGGAAGCATTCTCCTAAAATCAAAGTAGAGCCCAGTGTCAGGGTTTGTTCCAGAACTGAAAACTATGGGAAGAAATTCCCCTGCCCTTTCAAAAAGGGGTGAATTTTCTGAATATAGGAGGGATTTAATGTAGAAAAAAAGGCAGGGCTTGAAAACATAATGGAGGATTTTCATACATTTGGTTGATTTTTCAGAACAAATGGTTAGAAATTTGCGCAAATCTCACAACTGCATGTCACAGAACAGACCCTGCAGTGTTATCTACATGCATGTACAGAGCGCATATCATTTTTCGTTTTAAGAAGTGGAGTCTGAAATTTTCACAAAATTTTGTGACTTTAGGACTTTCCATAGGGAAAGAAAGAGAAACCATGTCTGTCCATTTCTGTATATTCCCTGACCCCCCCCCCCCCGAAATGGGGTAATAGTAATCCATAATCACAATCATCAGGAACTGACTACTAATTGTTTAAGTATTCACAAGTAATTGTAATCAGTCATAATCAGTCATATTTTAAATACAAGTAATTGTAATTTTATCAATTAGAGTGAAAAAATCTCACAAATACTTTTTGATTACAACACGATCCCATTTTCATCAATATATGCTTACAACCTGATTTTATTTTTGTTGGTTTTCACTGCACTTTTAATACAGTATTGGCTATATCATGCTGAGGAAATGGGAACTAGGTGCCTTTCACAAGGATACACCGGGGCAGCCATCTTAGGCTGGCCTGGGCAGGTATAGAACCCACGACCCTTGGATTATGAGTCCAATGCTGTACCAACTAAGCTACCGCAGCACCCTCTAACAACTGATTTTATTTATTTATTTGAAACTGAATTATAGACAGGAACGTAGTTAAATCTGGATTGTTTCTGGCATTTTATTCCAAAATTTTATTAAAATTTAAAAAATGGCTCATTTACTTATTTCAACATATATGTGGTTTTAAACAGCATATGTTCAAAATAGAAAATGATATTTTTACAAGTAAATATCATGTGTCCATATATCTGAACATTACACTAAATTTATACTGTGATACCAAAATTGTATTAAAATTTTAAAAATGCCCTCATTTACGTATTTCAACATATATGTGGTTGTAAACAGCATATGTTGCAGATAGAAAAAGATATTTTTACAAGTAAATATCACGTGTCCATATATCTGAACATTACACTAAATGGATACCGTATTTATAGTTGAATAATACAATATCACAAGCTTTAGATTTAATGATAGAAGGGATTAAAAAGCTACTCAGTGCCTATTAGTTAACTTTTTGCTGTTGTAATTATCGGAAAAGGCTAAACTATCATTTGTACACAGGTGACCTCTATATGCAGGTTCACATTTCAAACTTGGTTTTTGAACAAAAACCATCCACTGAATACCATTATCATTATTATTTGTATTATTATTATTTTATTACATGTGTAATTATTATTTTTATTATTAGTCATAGTACCAGTAGTATTACATACATTACTCTGTAACTCTGAAGAGGCATACCTAATAGTAGTCCGAATTTGATCAAAAATGGGGTGCCAAGGGTCAGAGGAAACTCAGACTAACCTAATAGAAATGTCCTGTTAATTTTAAAAGGAATATAATCAAAAGTTATTGGAATGCAATTGATTACATTCCAAAAATATAATGTAATTCATTAATCAAGCCAAAGGTGATTAATTGTATGTGTAATTGTAATCACAATCAAATTTTTTTAAAGGCAGCCTTGTCATTATCAAACAGCTACAGATCAAATTGCTGTCTACTTTTCGAGCTAAGCTGTCAGTTTTTTGTCATCTCAAATGTCAATTTTGTACATGTAGTGTTTAACCTACTATTTTTCAGTTTCAGCCTGCTACTAGACCAACAAGTTGTTCTCCACCTTTTTTTTTTTTACTGGTGGCGGAGTTTGCAACCCTTCTTTTTGGCCTAACAAGTTGTTCTCCACCCTTTTTTTTTTTTTACTGGGGCCGCCACCAGTAAAAAAAAAAAAAAAAGGTGGAGAACAACTTGTTGGTCTAGCCTGCTACTAGAAAAGATAATGAGAAGTCTTAAGTAATTGTAATTTAACTGATTAAGTTTAAAAGTAACTGACCCCAGATCTGTGCCCAGGTTGACTAGATAATCTAACAGCCCTCTTTATAACACAAATACACCCCAACCCACCCCTGCAGTATGATTGTTTATACTTAAAAATATCCAAGACAAGTTATACATATTAAAATGCTGGAGGACGATTGATCCGACTACTATATGCATAAAAAGAAGTTCGAGAAGCAGACATGGTTGGATAAACAAGATGGACCAGAATCAATAATGCCGAGTGCTAAACTGATACACCTGCATCTTTCATTATAATATTGACAATACCTGATAACGGGAGGTTATCGTGAACATCATAGTCATTGGGATAGCTGTTCCGGCCATAGCGTGAGTTGACGGCATGGAAAATTCTTGAGAAAAATCCGTTTCCAATCGGATTACAGGTGGGGAACAAGGGCGTGGCCAACGTAATACATCTTTAATCGCCTGGCCAATGTACATGGACAGGCACCACGCTACTGATGTTCTTCTTGTGACAACCGTATCAATATTCCATGCCACAAATGGTAAAAATGTCAGAAAGAAAAGTTCCTCTCCCAAAAACGAAGCAGCACGGAAAATGTAATAAAGAATCTTGTTTTTAATCCGGTGCGGTGTCAAGTGATTTTCAAATGGAAACTGACCTTCACCTTTCCCCACTCCATTATCCGAGTCAGAGTCATCCTGACCGTAAGGCGGCAAAAGTTGGCCATTTCTAAAATCCTCTCTTCCATTCAATTTGTTATTGTTAACACTATACCTTTCCTTCAAAACATATTTGTCATTCTGCTGCATATAATCCTTGCTGTTACATTCTGAGTAAGTCCCATGACTTGTTACAGTTCCTGCTGTCGCACTCTTCATACGCTCCTGTACTGGAACCAAGCCACACAATCTCTGGAATTTCACGACAAGTAAAGGATCCTGTAACTTCAAAATTGTATCCATTTTGTCTTGAACTTTGGTTTTACTTTCCTTCTCACTTAATTTGTCACTGACAGGGTGTCACTCCGTCAAATTTAGAAATATCTAACAGTAATATTCTAGCCGTCCTTAGTTACCTGTCGGCGTCTAATGGACTGATAAGAAGTGGATTTAATTATCTGCACCGGTAGAATAAATGCCGGCAGGGGGCGCTTGTTTAATAAGTGACATGCGTTAGAAATGAACAGGTAAAAATGATATGGTTTCCATTCACAAATTACTAACCTATAGCGGAGGATACGTATTTCTTTCTTTCATTCATTATATTTATTGTTCGCTATTGAAATAGTAGCTTGTTACAAATGTAAAAACACTCTAAAAATATCCGCTTATTGTTTTAAGAGTAGTCGGTTTATGTGTTGGTTGGTTGGTTGTTATGGGTTTAACGCCATCTTTCAGCACACGATAGGCTATACATGGCGGCCAGTATATTTGGTGGAGGAAGAACCTGAGCAAACCCCGGGAAGAACCACCGACCCACGGGAAGCTACTGACAAGCTTTCTCACATACCCACGTTGTCCGAGCCCGAGACTCGAACCCACGCGGACAGAGGTGAGATGTCAGTGATTTGTAAAGTCGAGCGCCTTAGACCACTCGGCCACACGGGGCCCCCGGTTCACGAATAGAAAACGATGCATGAAACGCCGCCACAGTAGTTGGCACTTCTTTATGCTGATTGTCCTTTTAATTTATTATAAAGCGGGTGCGGAGCCAATTAACTACCACCACCAACTCTTCTTAAAAATTAGCTGAACGTTTCCTAACGTAAGTACTCTTTACAGTTCGATGGTTAAAAGTATGACCTGGAAATGCTTCAAATGCAAATGTTTCTGGGCGCACGCAGGGGGTTCCGTCCTACAGACTCCTCGCCTACTTGTTTACGCCCCCCCCCCCCACGATATTTCTGGATCCGCCACTGCAAAGTATAAACAAATCTGAAAATAACAGATGAAGAAAAGAGACTTAATTTTAAACTGTAGTTTACATGCTCGATATAAAAATCTTTGTTATATTCTGTAGCGTACTAACGGGGCGGGGGGGTAGGGGGCGGTTGCCGAGGGCGCCAAAACAGCTGATAAAAATTCGGGCCTCGTATTCATCGTCGCCCCGGGCGCCATTTACCCGTAGTACGCCACTGGTCATATTTTAAATGTTATTAGAATACAATCTAAAATTAATATGAACCTTTGTTTGATAGAGCCGTCGCTGCCAAATTTTCTTTGACAAAGGCAATTTCAGTATCATCAGGGTTGCGGTGGGGTGAGGGTGGGAGGCCTTTACGTAAAAGACCCCTCGCAGGTCTCCTCAGACAGTGATATCTGAACGAAACATGAATATCATGATGCCCTAGATTTTTCCTCGCTGTAGTTCTTGTGGGTTTTGTTTATTAATGGTTTGTTTGTTTTTTAGAGGGTGTGTCGTTTTGTTTGTTGCTATTTCTTTTACTTGTGTATCAATTTACAGTTCTGCTTATTCACAAGACTTAGAGAAAAAAAAATAATTTTTTTTACATCTACTCTGATGGCGCTTTTTATTACAACACTATCTACAAGAACTAGTTAGGACTTATCATTTTCATTTTTATTCTAGGAAAAGTTTTCGGAATTTATCTTTGATTATTCTAGACAAAGCTTTAATCAAATTGACTACCCTTGTGGGGATTACGTCTCTTACTGTTCTTTCGATTAACATTTAGCATTGCACTCAATTGCTGAGCACCTAAATGCTTACTCAAATAAAACATGGCGGGGATTATTACAAACAGGAGCTCGTTTCAGCTGTAAGCATTAACACCTTTTTATCTTGACATATTGCAGTTAATATATAAAAGGGTCGCGATCAGTTGAAGTGTGAGATCAGCATGTGTCTATCGAGACCTATTTTATAGGCGATTTGCTTTTCTTTATGCATTTGTTTCAGAGGTCGATTTAGCCTCAGGCTCGTGGTCTGTGGGTTTTGAGGGGGGCCAGTTAATACTGACAGTGAGATCAGCATGTGTTAGTTTGTTATTTGGATTATACTCGTGTGCGGCCATTCGGTCATGCACGAGTTAAGCATGTGTCTATCGAGACCTATTTTATAGGCGATTTGCTTTTCTTTATGCGGTTCTTTTAGGGGTCGATTTAGCCGCAGGCTCGTGGCCTGTGGGTTGTGAGGAGGGCCAGTTAATACTGACAGCCATAAGCCCGTGGGGCCAGTTACATTTTCTAAAGTTATTATTTTTATTTGATTGGGAGGGACATATTATTTACAGCAGCATCAGTTGATCACCATATGAACTGGCCTTGCTGGCCAGTGGAACAAATATGTGTTAAGTCGACCCCTGTTGTTGTAAAATTCAGTTGGCTTTATTAACATGTACATATTTGTTTTATAAAAATTTGGTACGTCCATTTTTCAGTATACAAATTTAATGCCGAAAGTTCGGTACGGCGTTACGACGGCCTTGATAGAGGTTTGTCATTTTAACTTTTGCTTTGATTGAACTAGAATGTGCGGAAGAAATAAACAGCACTAGGATAAGAAAAAAGAGACTTGAAAATATCGAAAGACAATTATTCTTATCGAGATTTAAAAAAAATAAATACGATCTACATTTATGCACCCGTAAGTACGTAATTTGGAAGGCCATAAACTTCCAGATCTCACGACGTTACATGGACAAATCTCAAAATGACCAGATCTCACGACGTTACATGGACAAATCTCAAAATGAAATAGCAGATGTTTTTTGAATCTTGTGTATCATATACGAATATTGTCATCTGCATATGTAACTTTTTAACAATTTCCTTTTTATTTTTGTTCTGTTTATGATGATTGTATAGTATAGTATATAAAAACACATCACGGGGGGGGGGGGGGGGGGGGGCGGAGGCTTATCACGTAGGAGCTTTCGGGTTCCGGGGGCATCCGTCCCACATATTCCTTCGCCCCCCCCCCCCCCACGATATTTATATCTGTATCAGCACAATCCTGAATTTAGTGTGCCGAGTAAAATTTACGCAGTTAAAGATGAGACGACGGTACTACTGTTGACAAAAATAATAATAATAATAATAACAATAATAATAATCATTATTATTATTATTATTATTATATCCTCCGCTCCAAGAGAGATAATTTGTGTGTGTGTGTGTGTAAATTTATAATAAAAAGAAGAACATTTTTGTTTTGTGTTAGAAAATGCAAAATTTTAATATAGAATTACAAGTTTTCGATCATTATTAACGCAAAAATATATTTGAATTTTCAATTTAAATTATCAACCAACCGAAAATAGTTTGTTGCACTGAATCAATATTTTGAAGAGTGAAGAAGTAGAAAATAGTTGAGAAACACCCCCATTTTTTTATCATATCACCTTCGGTGGGAATTTTTTTTTTTTTTTTTTTTAAATTTAAGTGAACACTGTATCTGAACTGAGAAAAGCGTCTTGGTACATAGTTGCACTCCTTACAATTCGAAAGCTTCCGCCAAGTTATTACCCAGGGGCAACACCTCCGTCTCCAGGTCAAGATTGTTCGAATCTCAGTTGGGTACGAATTAAAATTCTGTAACCTGTATGATAATATTATTTATTCTAAATTAAAAGTTCTGTTAATGTTATCGAGCATTCTCCTGTAGGATCCAGGGATAGCACTTTCCGTTTTGTTTGGTGTATGTTTATAAATCTTTATAATAACCTCTATATACCTTGATTTCTGAATCAAGGAATCCGGAGTGACTGTGTGCTTAGATGAAAATTAATTACTGGGTCGACATGGGGGTGTGTCTGCTACGCACGAATGCCTATATCACTGACTTTGTAGCATCATTTTTTGGTGATGTGTGCATGGTCTAGATGGTATAGGGGTTGGTGCTTACAAGCAAGGCGATGGGTGTAGTAACCCGCGGACCCGGGTTCGAATCTCCGTAGAGTACGAATTAAAATTCTCTAACGTGTATGATTTTATATATATATATATATATATATATATATATATATATATATATATATATATATATATATATATATATATATATATATATATATATACATACACACACAGTGCCCTGCGCTGCGACAGACCTTTCCACAACGCTCTCCAGGGGTGCGCCAACTGAGTTAATCAGACTCAGCCCAGAAACGATCAGTTTTTCCGCCGCTCCTCTCTCTTATGCCAAATCCAATGTGAGGCTTCCATTACAGTAGCAACTAATTTTCTGCGACTAGGTCCTGTAATCCCGATTACTTCCAAGGCACGCCAAAAGGTCTGTGCTGCGAAGCCACGGCATCCTGTTTCCACAGGTAGATTTCAGGCCTTCCGTCCTCTCTGTTGGCACTCATGGATAAGTGGCTGATACTTGGCCAGTATTCTCTCATGGCCTTCTCCATTCTTGCTTCCCATTACACTGTACAAAAGCAACAACAACAACAACAACAAACTTGTATCTCGACGTAAACCATGTTTTATACTTTACTTTAGGTACTATCAACTCAACAATCTCATCCATCTAATGACGCGGGATTGAAATATATGTACTTGTTCATCTATTTAAATTTTAAACTGTAACACCTACTGTTTAATCCCCTTTGTAACGATCTAGTGCAATTGTCTGAGATGGCGCTCATAGCAACGGAAGAACGAGATGATAATATTTTTCAAAAGATGGAGAAACACAAATTTCCTATTCGGACAAGTAGGTTCAAAAGTTAAATCGGCAAATAATTTAACATGATCCCTTACAAAATATTTACATTTTGATAAATATTACCATGTATTATGTGTGTTATTAGCTCACTTGGTCGTAAGGCATAGTGAGCTATTGGCATGGCCATGTCATCAGTCGTGCATCCGTCAACATTTGACTGTTATCACGCTGGAGGTCATGTTTTTCGTCAGATTTTGATCAAGCTTGGAATATAGCTTTATAGCATCAGTATCTCGAACAATTTCTAATATGAGCGAAATATATGTATATGAATGAGGTGATTTTGCATCTGACTGGCTGAGCTTCCACTCTGCAGACCATATTTCTGGTCTGAGTTTGATTAAAATTGGAATATATGCTTATATCATCAAGACAAGTTCAATTATGAGCGAGATCCACGCATATTAATGCGGTTATCTGATTGTCTGAGCTTGTTACCACTCTGGAGTCTGTATTTTGATCCGATTCTGTTCAAACTTGGAATATATACTTATATTATCAACATCTCAGACAAGTTTGATAATGAGCGCGATCCACGCATATTAATGAGGTGATCTTGCATCTGATTGGCTGAACTTGTTACCCTTATGGACTTGGAATATAGGCGTTATATTATAAGATCTAGCATGAGTTCGACAATGAGGGAGATCCACACATAATAATGAGACGATCTTGCATCTTATTGGATGAACTTGTGCACTCTAGAGACTATTTTTGATCAAATTTCGAGTACACTTGGTAAATAGACTTAAATCATAAAGATGTCAATGAGTATTATTATGAGCAACATTTGCACATATTAATTAATTTCCACGCAGTTAGAAATGGTACGTAGTTTAAACACTTTTTGTTTTGCTTTTGAAATACCTCTCTCTCTCTCTCTCTCAAAGTAAGGGAAATAACCCATTATATTGACTATTGAGAATCACGGGTTTGGGGTTATAGAGCTCTTCTCCTTGCCAAAAATATGACAACCAAATGTAAAAAATAAACTTTATAATACAAGATGCGTAAATTTCAATATAACAATTGATACAAATTAGCAAAATAATACACCTTATACAATAAAATTAATAATTTGTAATTTATAACCGAAGAACAAATATAAAATAGATAGATATTTAGCGAAAAAATGTACAATTGCAGGCTAATATAAAATATCTGTAATGCATTTATTAAAGATAAGATTTTCTGTACACAATTATAGATATTTGTCTGCAAGTAATTGTGTTTTCTTCTAATATTGATTTTACTCACATAAGAGCACATTTCTTGTAAAAAGCCATGTCTAAGTTTATACATTTGTTTGCAGAAATCATTTCTAAAAACTTTGCTACATTTTAAGTTCCTTAATATTTGAAAACAAATTTGATATGTTTGGTGAAATAAAGTTTAACAGTTGCTAGTATTGCCTGTTAAAGTGCCTGAAACATTTGTCATTTATATATTATCACATGTATTATGCATTATTTTATGTCATTTTATATAATCAGTGCCATTTCTCGAACATTATTTGGAATGTATACTGTATATGTTTATTGCTAGCATGTAATTTAAAAAAGAAATACCACAATATGCTTTTCTTCTGAAACACTTTCAGATTTAATTATCAAGAGTAAAACAACCCACGGCCAAAAAAGAAAACAACCAGTGTATTATAATTTCAGTTGGTGTAAATGGCATGTGCCTTTGTTAACCACAGATTAATGCTTCGTCTGTGAACTTACCTTTTTAAGATCTTGGATGACTTTGATTATGGGCAATAGACTATGAGTATTAATTATGCCTTTATCTTGAATTTCTTTAGACTGTTGTAAAATAGAAAAATTCGAGATGATATAAATGGAGATAGTTTACATAGATTGTGTTTTTACAATACCACATAAGCCTGCTTAGTGAAATGGCCAACTGTTAAGCTATGTAAGCCAGGTGACAGATATCAGGCCCTCTTGTTGTTAATTTCATTCAGTAGGTCTCAACAACCTGAGGTACGGTTTTCTCCTCTTTGTATACGATACCTCTACCCATACTGATTAAATGATGATGATAATCAACAGCCAAACCCCAAAACAAACGTACAGCGTCAGGGACTGACGTCAATGGCAAGAAACAATGTATCAAGCGTGCATACACAATAGGGATACAGGGAGAAAATACCATTACGTACTGCACTTTGGAATGTGCAAGGTCTAGTTACCAAAATTATAATAAAATTTAAATGTCCCGAGTTTCAGTTGTAATTTGACACTATATTATTATATTTACCGAAGCTTGGACAAACACCTTGTCTAATATCTCTGTTGAAAATTTCAGTTCTTTTTCACTACATAGAGTTATTAAGAAAAGGACTGATAAAAAGGGGTTCTGGGGGAATACTACTTTTATTATAGAAACTCAATTGGAAATGGATTTGAATTCATTGACAGTTATTCTGATGATTGATTGTGTGTTAAATTGAAATATGTATATTTTCAAACTGATCATGATATATATATATTATTTATATTTATGCTATACAATACCAAACGACTCTAGTCGCCAGTATGTGATTGAATCAATAGTGTTCGATAGACTATATGAGCACATGATATAGGTCGATACTACAGAAAATAATACATGCATGTATTTAGTATGTGGAGATTTTAATGCAAGGACTCGCACTGCCCCATATTTTGATGAAGACGATAATAATTATGTCAGTATATCACTTCCTGACTATTATACATTAGATTATTTCATGCCTCATGTAATGCTTGATACTGGACGGGTCAGTGACCACGGTAATACATTAATTAATTTTTGTAAGATGGCTTCCATTAAAATTGTAAACGAGCGGGTTGGTCTCGATACTGGTATTGGTGAATTCACTTTTATAAATAATAGGGCGGAAGTTTGGTTGATTATGTTACATGCAGTCAATCATTATTTCCTTTTCTTAATACTTTTCCTGTGAGTTCTCCGAGCCCTCGTTTTAATCCTTGTGTTATCAATTTTTCATTCTACTTAGATATTTCTAGATGTACTAATATTGAAAAAGACAATTTTATAAGTATAAATGGTCCAAATGTCTCGTCGACATACGTATGGGCGCCAGCACTGGCAGATGGTTTTGTCAATAAATTAGATTCGTCCTTTGTAAAACAGAAATTTGATGAAATATTGTACTGCATTCCTGATCCAAAGGTGAATCACGATACAATTAACAGTTCGATTATCACCTTTTCTGAAGTAGTTTGTTCTGTAGCGGATCCTTTATTTCTAAAGCACCAAATACTGGTCAGCGTTTACTGTGAGAAGAAAAGATAAGTAAAGCCATTAGAGAATGAAAACGTCGTAAGAGCAGTGGACCCGGTAAACTGATAAATTGTTGTTTCATGGTAATAATGTCTTGTAGTCATATTTTTAAAAAAAATGTTTAATATTATTTGTATACAGGATTTTTTTTCCTGAAAGTTGGTCTAACGGAATCATTATCACAATTGGTAAAAGGGGTCAATTAATGAGGTTGAAAACTCTAGAGGCGTCACACTATTAAGTGTATTAGGTTAACTGTTCACATGTATTCTAAACAATAGAGTTGTGGGCAGAGAATGATCATAATTGTATTTGAAGCTCAGGCTAATTAAAAAAAATATGTCTACTATGGATAACATTTTTAGATTGCATGGATTAATTACTCATTGTCTAAATTTAGGTATTAAAATAAAAAACTATATTGAGCTTTTTGTTGATTTTACAAAAGCTTTGATTCTGTTGAAGGAGATATACTATGGTACAAAGTACTGAAATTATGGATTAGAAGACACATTTTTTTAAACATTGTTACGACTCTGGGTAAATGTAACAAAAGAGAAGACTCAAACAAGCTTTCAAGATTTAAAATACAAATATTTAATTTCCTAAAATATTACAATATTTCAACAAACAATCAAAGTGAAAGAATTAAAAATAACTTACAGTATAGAATATCCTTAATAGACCTAAATTGTTATAAAGTTCATTGATCCAGAAGTTAATCCAAATATTCCGAATGAAGAACGTTCCGAATGAAACCACTAAAGTGTTGATGTACTAACAAGAATCAGTTATATCCAGATATTATTAATTCCAAAATAATCCTTGTGAATATGGAATATCACACAAGTTCTAGAAATGTTTCCGATAATTCCAACAGAGCTATATAATACTTAAATTTTAAGTAGCAGTACTAAATCCAGAATGTACTGTATAATAATCTATGAAGCAGAATATCGCACACAAAATGAAGCAATCTCGTTTATGACCTCTCAGGCTGAACGTACTATAGAAGAATCACGAACGCTCTGATTACATCTATTTTATAGTTTCTTAATCTGCGTCATTGAAATACAAATAAAACCCATTTCTTAATTCCGCCTTAAATCAACATCACAGTATTATTCATCTTTTTAAAATGATTCATCCGTTGAATTGCGAAATCTAGGTCAGAACTTAAGTACAAACCCACGCGCTGAATCACGTGATATGACTCATGCTTCAACCGACAATATTTTTCCAAGGACCAATGTACTGGATCACATAGAAATTCCCGTATATGTGCACGCTGCAAAACGACACCTATTGGACTATTATACAGAAGTCATAAACTAATAAAACTATACCATTATTTAAAGAAATGATACATAATTCCGTAACAACATATTATACATTCTGTGTATGAAAATGTTAAACGTAGAGTTAGATACAACACTACTTTGTCAGATGAATTTATGCGCGTAAGTGGAATACGCCAAGGTGAATGTTTATCACCGTTTTTATTTGCTATGTTTATTATGCTTTAGAAGAGGAATTTTCACAAAATGAGGTTGCGGGGATAAATTTAATTATCTTGAAATTGTTGTTAATTCTTTACACAGATTATATAGCAATGTTCGCCGAAACAAAAGGGGGTTTACAAAAGGGTTTGGATACTCTTGGCATCTATTGTGATAAATGACACCTAAAAGTAAATACAAGCAAGACACACATGATGGTATTTCGAAGGGGTGGACGAATTCCAGATAGTGATAAATTCTTTTATTAGGGTTTGGGACTAGAAATAGTCAATAAATTTGTTTTTCTTGGCATTGTTTTTACCTTGGGTGGTGCATTTAATGAAGTACAACAAACACCTGCTGGAAAGGCCTCTAACATTTTTTCTATCCACATATTCTTGTATACATTTGATGACATATCTCCCAAAGTGGTATGTAAACAATTTGATACTCTAGTTGTCCCAATTTTGAATTATGGTGCCGAAGTATGGGGATTTTTCTCAGCAAATGCTGTCGAGAGAGTACACTTAAAAGTTTTTAAACAAGTATTATGAGTGAGGAAATGTAGCCATAATGATTTTATTTATGGTGAATTGGGGAGAATGTCTCTACGATCAAATAGGTCCTACCGTATTTTGAAGTATTAGACCAAAATTATGTGTGGTAATAATATAAAATACATTTCTATTGTGTTATTGATATGGAAAATTATCCTGCGAATAAAAATTGGGCATTTTTGGTACGTCAGTTATTAAATGATCTAGGACTTGGAGAAGCTACGATGAACCAATCTGTTGGCAATACAAATGTGTTTTGATCACTTGCCAAACAACGCTTAGCTGACCAGTTTGATGAAATCTGGTATTCAAGGATAGAGAAATCTTCAGGATCTATTCTATATGTAAATTTGTCTTTGGACTTCGGATATGAAGAATATTTAAATTTGGTTACAATACACACATTTCGAAATGTCTGTTTCAAAATTAAGAACATCATGACATAATTTGCTTATAGAAACTGGTTAATGGAACAGAGCACATCCTACTCCTATTGAATACAGATTGTATTCTTTTTGTAATATACTTGATGATGAAATCTCACTTTGTCTTCGATTGTTAAAGTTATTCTCTGCTTTGAATTAAATACATTGATCGTCAACTTTGGATTAAGCCAAGTATGTAAAAATTCATTAAATTATTAAATTGGCAGCATATTTATGTTCTCAGAAATATGTGTAATAATATATACGGAGCAGTTATTTTAAGGTCTGATTAATGAATGGTAGGCAATAATAACGCTAATATGTTGTAGCTTTATATTGGATTAATAATAGTGGTGTATATGGTTGAATTATGTGAATGTTTCTCTGAAAATTAAAACTGAGAATGACTTATTGTATGTACACAAAATAAATCCCTTTACCAAATGCAGTTTGCAATTAAATTCTTCCCTCTGATGAATAATGCAGATGTCGATTTATAAGGACGTATATGCATTGCATATATGCTTTTCTAGATTTCTAGATTTTTGTGCCACCATCCAATTCTGTATATATACTATAGTATTTATTATGTACTTGCCATGGCCAATTGACTTTATGCAATAAACTTCACTCACTACAGTCACCATGGCTTACGCTAAATTCCGTAACAGGTGTGTATGTGTGTGTGTGCGTACAAGCGTGTATTCATTTTTTTGTGGTCAAGTGGGTTTCATTCGCCGTCATCTGCAGTAGTACAAAATCACCAGACTGCATCCATGGCGATGGAGACTGGGGTGCGTTGCCGCATGGAACGTCTAGGCAACGGTCTGGGAGAATTTACATTCGCTTGTACTTGTGTTTCCTGGTCTTCAGAAGTCCACACAAATTATCCTGGTCTTCAGAAGTCCACACAAATTATCTGACGGAGGCTGGTGTGCCTCAGAATTGGAACCAGCTTCCTGTACTTCTGGATCCATTAATTGTGTCTAAGAAACGCCAGTTTCTTATTTCTCAAGTATTTCTTGGACAATGGAACCTTCACTTTCTTCCTTCTCTTCGTCCTCTCTATCACTATGTACCTCGTCTTGCTCCCAGTCTTTTCGTGTTTTTGCTTTTCTTTCTTTGCTTTCCAGTTTCATTGCTGCTGTACCAGTGTTCATTTCATTCAGATTTTGATGCGGCCAGAAGAAGTTAATTGGAATCAAACGATTTCTGTGCAGAGTTCTTGTTATTCCTGCACCATTTTCTTTCTGAACAATGTATACAGGACTATCAGGGTTCGGCCGTTCTATCATGCGATATGGCCCCTCTTCTCATCTATCAGCAATTTTGTGTCGCCCTTCGAAAGCCAAAACCTTCACCCAAACTCTATCCACAGAAGAAAGACATGAACTTCGGACCCTGTGGCCATAAGTCTTCTTCTGGTTACGCTGAGCTTTCTCAGTTGCATCCCTAGCCACAGGGTATGACATCTTCAGCTTTCTACGAAGATCCTTACCATAGGGTATGTCGGACTGCTTGTTTTTATCTCTCTGCGATATCAAGCGGTAAAATTGGATGTCTTCCAAACACTGGGAAGAATAGTAACGGATCTGTACTATTTTGACGAGTGCAGTTATAAGCATATAACTATATACCTTTTCCAGTATGGTTTCCTAGATGGCTACAAAGTGCCAAACATGTCGAGAAGAGTCCTGTTAAAACGCTCACAGAGCCCATTCCCAATTGGATGGTATGGTATTGTTCGACTTGATGCCACTTAGCAAGCACAACTCTTTTATGAGTCGACTCTCTAAGTTGGCACCTTAGAGTGCATACGTCCGGGAAAACTATAATGGGTGATGCAAACATTGAAAAGAGCATCAGCAGTGATTTGGCAGTCATGCTTTTAGTTGAGATAGCTTGTGCATATTTTTATGAATTGGTCCGTTATGATTAGTACATGCTCATATCTCCCTTTGGATTTCTCCAATCTCAAGAAGTCCAGACAGACAAGTTCAAGTGGTTTTGTTGTCGCGATCTTTACTCGAGCTGCTCGTACATTTGTCGACGATTTCCTCCTCAAACACCTACCGCAGTTCTTGAATACTCCTCTACATCTGTTGTCATTCGGAGCCCGTAGAAACTTTGCCCAGCTATATCGAGTGTTCTGTCTCTTCCAAAATGTCTAATATTGTCCTCAAGTCCGCACTAGTTGATATTTGATTTCCCCATCCTGTTCAATTTCTCTCTGTAATATTCCTCGCCAGAGTACAAGATGGTCAAATTCTTTGATGAGGACGGCAATTTCTGGGCTTGATGCCTAAGATCTCTCTGACTTCTATCCCCTCATAACAAAAGTCAATATTTTTCCTTTGCTGTCTTTATTTATTGAACATATTTCCAATTTATCGGAACTTCATTGCAGCTCTCCATATCGCACTCAGAGTTCCCATTGATATCTGCAAGGTTTCTGAGATTTTGTCATCAAGATAATGTTAGTCTAGAGAGGCAGTCAGCATATGTGGGTTTTTTTCCCCCAAGTATGTAGACAATGTTTAATTTGTATCCTGCTAAAATAGCTATCCAGATCTGCCCTGTGGCATCCAGCTTTGCATTCTTTAGCACATTTTTAAATGGATTGTTGTCTGTATAAACTGTGCATTAATTGACATATAGTTTTTATAATTTTATTTCTGTTCTGCTCCTGCTTTAAAACTGCATCTAGACCCTCTCCACTTGCGTCCACGTGAAGTAAAAATTGAACGGAGTAGTCTGGATAGGCTAATATTGCAGGTTTGATCATAATTTCTTTAAGGCTTTGGAAGGCTTTCTCTTGCTATGTGCCCCAAACCCATAGAGGAAATTATTTCTCTTTAGCACACCTGTACTTACTCGAACTCGCTTTCTTACCTCTTACCCCCCCCCCATTTTTTTTCTTTCTTCTGCTGCCCAGCAAACAGGTCATTGCGCAGCTTTGCAATCTTTGCGAAGTCTTTTATGAAATGCTGGTAATAGCCAGTGAAACCATGGAAACAACAAAGTTTAATAATGATTGATTGGAGTTGGCCATTCAAGTACTTTTTGTACCTTTTCTGGATCAGTTTCTATGCCTTTGAAAGAACCTACATGTCTAACATATTTCACCTTTGTCTGGAAGAACTCGCATTTCTTTGGCAAATGCTTGAGCCTAAACCTGTTCAGTCTTTCAAAACTTTTTTCAATCTGTCAGCGTGTTCTTTGTCGATATTTGAAGAAGAAGAAGAAGAAAAGAAAAAAAACGATGATGCCAAGGAAAATGACGCAAATCAAATGAATAAGCGCTTCCAAACAATCTTCCATCACCTGTTGATAAACTTGTGGATTTTGTTCTTAATCCAAAGGTCCTCCTATTTAATTCGATAAACCACAAGGGGCCTAATGTGAATGCTTTTCCCTGTATATGCTCCTCGGAGATTGCTTAAATGAGGGGTTGCGGTACAAGGATGGGGGTTGTAAGGATCAGGGACAAGTTAGGCGGGGAAATGAAGGGGTTAACAAAGTGTGTGTGTGTGTGTGTGTGTGTGTGTGTGTGTGTGTGTGTGTGTGTGTTGGGGGGTCTTTTATAGAAACAAGGTAAATTATGCTTATTAATATCAAAACTTATATGACTTATATATCTTCATTCAGTCCCCAACATTGCATAAAATAAACATATAATATCCAATGTCAAATTGAAATAAGAAAAAAAAATAGTTCTACAAATTTTCAAGAATTTCAGCGCTGAAAAATCGTTCATCCACCACATGTTGACAGAATTCCCTAAGAAATCGCAGTAAAATTCCTCAGTTCACACTGGTCTTTACCCGCAATTCCCAGTACTCTTCTTACGGTGGGCACCTATGGCTAACGGTTCTTAGTGACCCTCACTTACATCCTCACTGGGGGCACCAAATGTAACAGGGGTGGGGGTGTGCGTGCGTGCATGTGTTCGGCTACGTAGTTCTTGCAAGTTCTTTATTTATATTCACTCATAAAAACCCTAAAAGTATAAATGAAGTGAGCATATTTATATCATGTGCATTCTCACGGAAGTCCACATTTCTTAAAATATGAATCACATACATATTAATTCCGAATGCTTGCATATAATTAGAAAATACACGTGATCTTAAAATTTAAATGAGAGCAAGAAATTACACTATCATGAGTAAGAAATGTGTGCCATATGTAAAGCACAGTTACAGATTACTGTGAAGTTCTCAGATAATTCAAGACCTGTCACTAATTCATTACCTATGCATTTAAATATGCACAAAATGTTAAAACCATAGAAAGCAGTCGAAGTTAGTTTTTATACTGAAGCATTACATGAACCAGGTCAAAATAAAACGTGTTAATATAAAAGAAAATGACCTTTGTTCGCCAAATGGATATAAAACGGTTATATTACATTGCCAACTTTAACCGGCAATGACAGAAATAACCTTGACCATTGACTAAAGATAGAATTTTTTTAAAAACAAAACAAAAACAAAAACAAAAACAAAAAAAAATGACAATAAACAAAACGATGGGCAGTGCAGACAAAGATGCTTACACACAAAGTTTTTTTTGTTTTTGTTTTATCCGAGCAAAATACAGCTGATGGGGATCTTCTTGTTCGAACAAATCCTTTACTCTACTCCTTTTTGTTCAGTGCACGGGTAGCCCTCCCTGGTCGTATGACCAGAACCGGTTTGACAACTTTTACTGGTCTATCTGGCCAAGACTGACCTGGCATTAGAACAAACTGTATGGCTGATTTAAGGCTTATGTGTCCTTGCTCATTACACCATGTATCTTGACCATATGACTTCCAATGAGCACTGCAGAAAACATAACATTGTAATTAATTTTAACTGATAGGAATACCTAGATTACAGTATTGTAATTACAACTAGGTAAAAATATGTAATTAACTGACACTTAAACAAGCAATTTAATTTTTGTAGTTTCTAAAACTTCACCAGAAAATGAAAGTCCAAAACATTTCAAAGCAATTTTGACACAACCCCTTTAAATGTACATGAGAGCACTTGCACAGGTGTGTTCATCTATTCAAACGGTAGTGGTCACTGTTGTTACGGATGACTAACCGCAACTTTACGACTACACGAGTTAACCTGGATCTTTTGGACTTTGTCAGTTTTTTGTTATAGTTTTTCTGCTGTGCTCATTTGAAGTCGTATGGCCGAAATACACGGTGTAATGAGCAAGAAGGGCACATAAACCTTAACTCCTTGACATGGATAATGAACAAATAATAGGGAGGAGAATCATAAAACGAACAGATCTCGATATCAGTAGCGTGGCGGGGGGGGGGGGGGGTGCGAAGGGGGCGGTGGCCCAGGGCGGCACATTTTAGGGGGCGGCAATTTGGTAAGAGTACCGTATATATCGTAAATAATACGAATGGAGTCGGGGCGTAATTTTGGTAGTTGGCCCTGGGCAGCACTTTGCCTCGCTACGCGAAAGCACGATATCACTCACACTAAGTAAAACTCTCATTCATGCGATCTCGAGCTTGTGTCTTAAGTCACACCATCTTCGCTATCCAATGGTCGTCGCTCCACTTCGTTCCACAGTGTCGACAGATGTTAAGATATGTGAAGAAACTGCAGTTTTAATAATCATGGCATTGTCCTGATCATAACATGAATGTGTTACGAGCATTCGCTGTACACAAAACGGTTGCAATCATGCAATCAGTATAGTTAAACAATTTTTTTAAAAATAGGATTTTGTCTATTGCGCAAATAGCCATATCACTTTCTTTAGTTTTGATACTACAATGAATGTATGTGATGACAATTTGATGATTATCGGACAAGTGCATAATTTCGGCAATAAGAAATGGGCACATTTTATCTTTGATTCTACCATTCGACTAAGAGAAGTGTGTCTTCCAATTCATGTGTGATATATTGGCATTTCATTAAACTGATCCATCCAACATTTTACGAATTTACGAACTTGAACATCGTTCGGCCATTTCGTCAAGTCAAGAAATAACCTCGTATGTAGTCGTAGCAATAGACATACATTTGATGGGTTCGGTGATTCGTACCAAATATGTTGTGACAGAAAAGGCCGACAAAATTCCGATTGTGACTTTCTGTCGCCATATTGTGCCATGGGAACAAAAGTAGTTTCGAATATAGTTATGCGAGGTTACTTTCTCGACTTGACGGAAAAAGCCGAGGATGTTCTGATTGATGAATTTTACAGGATTTAAGTGACGAGAAAAGGTAATTTAACGACTCCAACTTCATCCGTTCCTGTTTACTTGGTTAAACAATCCAACAGCATGACATACACCGTGAAATGTATTCAATACAATTCCATTAGTTTATTTTCATTCATATCTACAAAGATATACGACAAAGTAAATAGAAGATTATATAAAACAAGGTAA